>LPNX011023670.1:7635-100724 GCA_001517045.1 Pseudotsuga menziesii | reverse complement strand
GATGACAGAAAATGAAAGGCCGACACCAGAGTCAAAGGTAACAAAGGCAGTGTGAGGCTAAATTGCACATTCACTGCACATCAGTCCAAATTCATGGCCAAAAATGAATTGTGGTATCTCTGAGACGCAGGTTGCACTTTTAAACCTAGGTAATCCAGCAAATACAATTGGCTCTGCTCCTTGTGGAATTGAAAATTCAGAAAAAATTCCACCAGAACTAGAAGTACTGACGGTGAGCCAGTTTGCTCGAAGACTTATTATGTTTGGTTCTTCTGCAATAATTTTACATTACTTCGTTTATAAATTAGCTTGTAAAATCGATCTTATTAATGGATAAAATTGAAGTAATATATATTTTAGTTAAATCTCTGTAATTGTCATGATCCACATACTACTAAACATTGGTGTTGTTACCACTTCGATGGTGCATGTCAAACAGAGGCTCCTAGATCGTGGTACAGGTGAGAGCAAGAACTCGAAGTTTGCTGAGCTAACAGTTCTAGACCAGTGTAGGTCAATAAGATTAATGGATCCATGGCCAACAGGAAATGTAAGTTATCATCTTATATATAGTATATATACAACTTGAGTGGGCCTTACAGTGAAGAATATATATTTCTTTCTAAGAAGTCATAGATTCAAATAGTAAGAGAATAGTATATGTACGTCTAGCAATCAAAATTAGATTATTATTATTTATTATTATATTAAAACTACTCAACCATGTTTTCATGCTTCCTCGCACCATAAAATCTCCTCCTCAGACAACTGTATTTATTTTTGTGAATTCTACAGATTGTTAGATTACTTTACACATCTTCAGGTCCTTGTCTCTTAGCTTTGGACAGTAATGGTGTGCATAAGCGATGGATCTGTCCACATAATGATCAGAATCCATCTGTAAAGGTGTGTCTTTCAAATGGACTGTAACTTCCAGATTCAGTTTTCGTAGTTGAATGTCATTTTTGCTGTCCATTTAAGTTGAATAATGTTTGCAACTTATTTTGCATGCTACAACAAATGTTCCATCAAACTTCTCGCAGTCATGTTGTGATACACTTATGATAAATGACACGACTGACAGAGACTTAGAAGAAGTTGTTCCTTGCATGGCTTTGTCAAATAATGATTTTTATGTATTGTCTGCTTTTGGTGGGAAAGTGTTTTTGTTCACCTTGATAACATTTAAGGTGACTAATTGTTTTACTCTTGTTGGTTTAACAAATGTTGTTATTTTTCCAATGCTGTAGATCTGTTTAATTCTTGAACTTCTGTTGTGTAACATTGTAAAATGAACAGTTCTAAGTTTACAGAGAATTTGACTGTATCTTTATACTCCATGTATGGTTTTTTTACATCTACAGTGATATCTATGTTGATGCAGATCATCGCAAAATACATGCCCCCTCCCCCAGTAGCAACATGTTTAGCTTTCCATCCTTTGGATAATAACTTCATTTGCTATTGGATGGGAAGATTCAACAATTCAAATTTACAATATTAAACTCGGAAAGGTATTGTAGTTTTACATTTTCACTATAGTGCCTTCTATTTTTGCCTAACCTTTTATGTTGTTACTAGAATGCAACTAATGAGAATTTGATTACAGCTAGACATGACACTTAAGGGGCATGAGACGAGAATAACTGGCCTTCTATATTTGCCTGACCTTTTATGTTGTTACTAGAATGCAACTAATGAGAGTTTGATTACAGTTAGACATGACACTTAAGTGGCACGAGACTAGAATAACTGGCTTGGCATTTTCTAAAGCTCTAAAGCTTTTGGTATCCTATGGAGCTGATTCAAAGGTACATATATTCGAATCCCTTTGAAGGTAACCACCTTATCTACCATCACTGTTTAATATATCAAATAAATATTTCTTTTTGACTAAAAACCAATGTCATGGTAGCAGCTGTGTGTCTGGAACATAAATGGATGGGAGAAGTGTAAATCAAAATCCATACATTCACAGGCAGGAAATTGGCCATCACCATCACCACTAGCAGATACGACAGTTCAGTTTGATAATATCAATCAAGTTAAATTGCTAGTTGTGCAGGAAAACCAAATCGCTATTTATGATGCTTCTAAATTGGAATGTGTGTGCCATGTAAGCAACTACTCGTATATATATATTTAGCAAATAACTCTTAGTCTTATGCATGCTTTTGTATTGTTATTTTTAATCCTTTAAGTTATGGTTTTGTTATATTTGATACAAATGACAGCATATATTCTTTTGCATTGCAGTGGGCACCTCGGGATCCAATGCCTGCACGTATTTACAGTGCCACATATTCAGGTTACAGCGTACTAGTTTATGCCAGTTTCTTTGATGGCTCTATTGGAGTATTTGATTCTGAATCTTTAAGGCCACAGTGTCGTATTTCCCCTTCTGCATTTATACCAATCATGGGCAGGTAAGTTGTTTCCTCTCGCAAGGAGAAGGATTATGGTAGTGTACATTATGTTAGGATCTTTTAAATTAAATAGTCTGGCTGTTGCAGTTGGAACCCGCTTAATGGAAAAGTTGTTTTGTTTGTTTATATGCAGTGGAAACACCTATCCACTTGTAATTGCTGTAGGAAAATTGATCACTTGTACTAGTGAATCTTGTGAAATTACTATGTACATTTTTCAGTTATTTGTTTTTATTTTTACCGAGCAACACAATTTATTGCTTAACATGTGTTGTTTGTAGGTAACCTTACTCGCAAGCTTTGTAAAAACATTAAGATGGATTCTACTGCAATGTGGATACAGAAGCACGTGCGCAGATATAAAGCTTAGAAAGCTAAGAAGCAGAGGTATCAGAAGTGTTTTTGTATTTGTTATAATACGCACATATATAACTGTTTGTTGGAATTGTTTCTTTTTTCCATGTTAAATCTTGTGAAATTACTATGTACATTTTTTAGTTATTTGTTTTTTATTTTCACTGAGCAACACAATTTATTGCTTAAAATATGTTTTTTGCAGGTAACCTTACTCGCAAGCTTTGTAAAAATATGAAAAGGGAGGTTGCTGCAATGTGGATACAGAAGCACGTGCGTAGATCTAAAGCTCAAAAAGCTCAGAAGCATGTGCAGTGCGGATACAAAAGCACATGCACAGATAGAAAGCTAAAAAAGTGGGAAATTGAGTATGAAGATTCTATTGCTGATGCTTTTCCATTGAGTATGAAGAGCCTGTTGTTGAGGGTTTTAAGTTGCTAAGTATGATTTTGAAGCTGTCGTGGGATCCAAGTATGGCTTAGCAACAAAGTACAAGTGGGATGATTTAGCTAATGTAATATTTTTAAAATTCATCGGTGTACTAGATGATTTTCATGTAAAGTTATATGGAGATAGTTTTTGAGAAAACTCATTTATTGTAATACTTGACATTTCATATAATATAATTTGTACGGTTTAAAACTTATATGGTTTCACTTTATATTTGCATAATCCAAATGTGTATTAGATGATGATAAATAATGTATGATTCTCTTTTTAATTTAAACATAATAGCATATTAAAAATTTATATTGATTAATAATGGACACCATTAAAACTAATAAAATGTAATAACCACACATAAAACCACTAAAAATGACTAAATTAGTGACCAATAAATGAGATTAATGACCAAAATTCATATATAAAAGAACAAAAAAATTGAGAGACATGTGACCAAACAATGAGATATAAATGACCAAAAAAACAACCAAAATTCGCATATCAATGACCAAAAAACAGTTTTGGTGGCTAATTTGCGGTCTTTTAATACGCGACCAAATTTAGTCATATTCTAGTTTGCTATGTGGTCATTAATTTGGTCATAAATGTGGTCATATATTTGGTCATCGAATCAAATATGACCAAATTAATGACCAAATATATGACCAAATTAATGACCAACTGACAAGCTATAAATGACCAAAATAAAAATGACCAATTTTGGTCGCGTAATAAAAGACCGTAAATTAGCCACCAGCGATCGCCAAACCAAAAGTGGTCATTGATATGCGGATTTTGGTCATTTTTTTGGTCACTAATCTCTCATTTTCCACTAGTGGCACAATTCCCCATAAAGGTTGCTGAAGATCAACTTTGGATCTGATTTGATCACCTCCTTCAGTTAAGGATTTGTCAGATCCAGTCAATCTGGTTCATATCTGACTGATTTCAATCAAATTGACTCAGAATCCCCTGATCTAGGATTCTAGATTTGCTCCATTATTCATCAATTTATTAATTAAAATAATCAATAATTGATTTTTTGGGGATTTCTGACCTTAGTGATGGAAAATCACTCAAAACTAGGAAATAGTGGGTCCATGGGTTTACATGGTGCTCTTAGCTTGAAAATGAGCACTTGCATGATCGAAACTGATTATTTGGCCCACTTTTATTACAAAATCAAATTTTCCAATTAAACTATTAAAAAATAGCCTAAGTTTTGGAAAAATTAAATTTTAATAAAAAACACTGAAAAAATAGAAAAATTGAGAAATTGAAAAAACCTAGGGGGACCTAGACATGTTCATATGACTCGACCATGATTCCTAGAATGTTTATACCTTAACACATAGAGTCTAATAAACTCAATAGGCTAAATTCCAAGCCAACCACCCCAACTTTGGAGGTATGGAGTGAAAAACTCATAAATTATTAGTCGTTTATTCAACAACCAATAATAATCAAGGAAAAACACACCCTGGGCTAATCGGATTGACAAATAAAGTCTAAGAGAATGATTCTTTTATAGACACTATCATTCTAGAACATTTATTACAATTCCCCCATGGGGTATGAACATGTGATATAGTACAACAAATTTTCCCAGAAGCAAGACTGAAGGTCTTCTGAAGTTCGGTTCACCAGGCTCACTTGATAAAAAACCACTAAGTACAACTTAGGTGGTAACAGGAGGAAGTCTCTGATATTCATTCTCTCTTATTTCCCTCTGAATATCATTGTTTCTTCGTTCTTTAGGGATAAATGTAGCATAAAATTGGTGCCTAAATTGATTAGGGTTTCTTTCTCCTTCTTGTGTAGGCTTATTTGAATTCTTTTCTAATTCCAACCTATTCAGTTTTGCAGTTAAAGTTCTGAACAAATTAGCCATCTCATCTATTTTACTCTCTACTTTCTATGATGTAGAAACTTGTGGGATCACTTCCTTTTTACCATTTCGGCCATACATTTGATGATCTAAATATTCTTTAAGCCTATTTGAAGCTAAAATGTTTGATTCCACTTCCAATGCATCCTCCTGCATATTTAATAAAGTAACTGACCTTCTTTCTTTGAGATGCAAGGAGAATTCATGATCAAATAAATTGGAATAAGTTAGCTTAGCCAAGGTTTTAGAAGGTTTGATTTTAGTTGGGATCCTACCATACATCTTATTAGAACATTTAGAAAAGTATGCTATAGTTTCATATTTTTTCATTTTTAAAGCTCCAAATTCTGTGATGTAATAGGTATGATCTTTCGTGTCTCGCCATTGCCTCATAAACATGTATTTTAGTTCCTCTATAAGAGTTGTTGAATTAACAGGTAGTCCTCTAAACCATTTCCTAACCTCCCCATCCAAACTCTGCACAAACATCCTCATCCACACATCTTTAGCCTCCATATTTTTAATGTCTGCATAACTAAGAAATGCATCCCAATTCTCTTCATCAGTAGTCTCACCCTGACAATTAAACCTAAGTAAATATTTTTGATAATCTCCTCTAGGGAGAGAATTTAGGGGCTGAGGAAGAACTAAAGGAGCATATCTAGAGGCTACCATTCTATCCATCATATCTAGAGGTTGTTCTGCTTCCATTTTGAAATTACTTTGATTTGATGAAGACAAAGGCTAACTAAAGTTGCTTGAACTTGGTTGAAAAGGAATTTTACTGGGTTTAAAATGAAACAAAGGAATCCTACCAGGAGTCTCATTTTTTTCTTTTTTCTATTACTGTGGATTAGTGAAAATTTGGAAGGTTTCAACTGGTATAGAAGGAATTAACCAAGATAGATTTTGTTTTTCTTCTTCAGAATATGCAAAAGGTGATTTCAACTTTAACTCTTCAGGAGTAAACAGAGAAGGAGAAGGCTGATATTTTTTAAGTTGTCTAGATTCTTTCAAAATATGTTATGGATCTAGGACACCCTAATGTAAAGGTGAAGTAGTTTTCCGTCTTGTTCCAATCTTTCTAGTAGCCACTATGAACCACTTCTTGGTGAAAATGTAGTCTAAAGATTTTTTGACTTTTCTCACCTCTCAAAATCAGATGAAAAATGATATCCCAGGGAAGATATACTTCAGTTACATCCTTGACAATGGCGCCAAAGACGTTTGTGCTAGAAATTGTTCCTAGACTACAATAGGAACAAGCTAGTACAAACTCAAAATAAAAGCAAAATGGAATTTGTTTTTATGATTTTTCATTTGAAATTTCATCAATCAAGAAGGTAAATCATCAACAAGCTAACACAAGTACTGAATCATGAAATAATATGAAAGACTGAGGTGCAAACACATAAAATATAAATATAAACCATGAATATTATAAACAGAACACTGATTTCATCCACAACATATAAGCATTTACATGACAAGAAATGAAGTTATATATTGAGTGGTCAAACTGGCCATAAACAAAACCAGCATGGAAGATAAATGGCTTATAAGTATGTATATATCAGTCTCAGTCTTTGAACTTACATGAGAGTTATGAGCATTAGCTTAACATACATCCAGATCTAAATCCCCTTCTTGAAAAAAATTCGAACCCCACTCCAATCAATTTTACTACTTTTATCATCTACCAACTAGAGCAGTTTCATAACTGCTTCATAACTATCTTTTAGGTCTCAATTCAAGTTGGTTGCAAAAATAGTTACATCTTAGATTTGAATCTTTAAAATCACTAAACTATTAACCATTACATGCAATATAAAAAAAAAGATAAGAACTGAAGATTAGTTAGCACTCATAACAGCTTGGCCGCTTCTGCCAGCATAGCAATTCCCTCCAAGGCATGAGATTGCTTTTTAGTTCGCTCCTATTTTGTCTCCAAACTTCTAACTTTATCTGATAACATTTTGTTTTGCCTGCTCAACTTTTGAAATTGTTGGGTTAAGTATTCAACTTAGTTTTGGATTTCTCTTTTCCTCTTCAATGCCTCCTTTGACACATCTATCAACTCCTGATAATGAGCATTGATATCATCCAAATATTCTCTTAGTCTCCTATTTGTCATTACTAACCTGTCATTAGTTTCATTAAGAAAATCAATCTGTGACTTATGTTGCTGCAATGTTTTCCTGATATTTTCTACTTCTGAATCCATGCACACCTTCCCATGCAATATAGAATCCTGATTTGACATCCATGGAACATTTAGTTTTTTAAATATAAAATATTCATCTTTCTTATCCCTTATTTCTTCCTCTACAAAAGGAGCTACAGAAATCATACCTTGTTCTCTGACATAAATAACTTTCCTTCTTGAACCTTCTTGATTCTCTTGAACCATCTCTGGTGAGTATAAACACTCCTCTTGATAGTAATTTTGATTTGTGATTGAATTTTCAACAGTTTCATTTTCTTCCCCACCTGAAGAATCTTCAATGACTGTAACTTTCTCATTCTGCAACTTAGGGTTTAAAATTAGCTTCATATTCAATCTAATTTTATTGGTGGCTCTGGTATTTGGTCTCCATTTTGATTCTCCCATTTATAAAAGAACTTTCTTCTGAATGTTAACCTTTGGGACTTGCAAAAATTTCCCTTCAAACCAGCTGCAACATAAACCTTGTTTGATATTTCTTGTATACATGTAGAGGTTTGCTTCTATTTTGTTAAAGTAATATTTTCATCAACACTTAAATTAGATGTCTTCCCCATTTTTTCCTTTTCTAAATTGCGGTCTTTCTCCTCATCCAATGTTTTTTCTCGACCTTCATCAACAGGCTCTTTGAATTCTTGACCTGAACTATTTTCTTGGTTCTTATCTTGTACCAAACATTCAAAAACCTCTTTTTTAAACCTTTTAGAAAAACCAAACTGTTTATTAGTCAGGATTTTCTTCATATGATCATGTTGTTCGTTTTTAAACCTTGACCAGAATAAAAAGTGGTCCCAACTTCTGCTCTTCTTCTGTAATACTATACATATGATCAACTTGATAAAACCATGGTGAAACACTTACAGATTTGTATGATCAAAGTGACCTCTGACTCTATTTGACATCTTCTAAAGACTTTTCAAGAGAAGAAAGGGAAAATTCATCTTGGACTGCTAGTTTAAATGCTGCAAAAACATAACTTGGTATTTGAAAACTAACACAAATATGCCATCATAAGTAATATAATTTTGTATAATACCAATGGATTCCTTTCACTCAGGATTGAATTTCTCCAATGTAACTCCTTTTCCCCAATCTAGGGCTTCATTCCCTAGTAGCAAGAAATTGTTAGAATCTAAACTAAAAGGGAACTTTTTAAACCAGGCTTCCCCATCAGTTGGGACACATATGGCTTCATCAATCAAATCTTCCATCAGCTCGAACCTGAGAGTATTAAACATTACGGTCTTGCTGATAAAATTTTGGGGAAAGTAATGTGAAACTTTAGGATTTAAACCAAATATCCTCTCAAAGAAATTAAACCATCCTTCTATTCTGAATAACTATGCAAATTATGGAAACTTAACAACCCAACTTGTGTCTGTCGGCTCATACCTGTTAATTTTCCCACTCTTACCCATATCTAAACTATAACTTAGCTTCTTCACTTCTTCAGGTGATTTCAGAAATTTTCAAATTAAGCTATGAACAGTGAGAATTAGAACTTAAACTAGAAACCGTAGTAGTCCAGGATCACGATACATTCAGCATCATACATTTGTCATGATGGATGAAATAGGGTTATGTACATGTGTCATTATACATTTAACAGATGTCTGACTAGTTCCCATTCTCCTCGACTGCAACGAACACACTATATCATCAATCGACCACTCCATCTAATGATTTAGGATTCCTGCAGTGCTTTATTGCATTGACTCTGAATTTTGCGCTACAAGAATCTCCTCATGAAAATATTTGACAAAGGGATAAAAAATGAAAGTTAGATCTTAAATATAAACATTGGAATAAATTTTAATATAAGTGTTTTCAGAATTTAAAAGATATATAACACTTAATAAGCCGAAAGGAAAATAAATTAAATTAAAGTAACTATAACCTAAAAAACCAAGCAAAATGTATTTACATTATTAAACTTTAAAAAAAACCTAAAAATGAAAAGTAATAGGAAATAAATATTTGAAAAACAACACACATAGACTAGGAACAATATTCAGTCTTAACACCATATACCATACCATTGAATACTCCTAAGACTATACAAACACCAAGTTCACTAGTTCATTTCTCATTGGTTTCCTATGCAATGTTGCTTATATCAAATGATTTCAATTCCTATCTATTTTTCACTGGTTGGTTATCCATGAATTTAGTAATTATTGTAATTTTATTACATGTATTTGGATATGTTCTAAAATCGTATGGTTTATATCTCAAGTGCATCCATCATTCATATTTTTACACTCATTAGCTTTTCCTAGTCGCTCATATTTTTCCTACTCTAGCCCTATATCCTCATGAAGACATTAAAACTCTGGTATTTGTTGTTCCATATGATAATACTTATGATATATCAGATTCTATTCATCCTCATTTCATATTTGGTAAGGTTCTATATTAGTTTGGAATAAATATATGTGATCCACGTCACCATTTTGCAATTATACAAGGAACTGATTGTCTTGAATTTTCTACTATTTGGGAAGGAGTATGCAAATATATATTTTCTTTTTCATATTGTGTTTGGATATTAGAGTATGAAATCAGAAATAATCACTTAGATAATTATTCTACTTCATTAGATGATGAGCTACAAGGATTCTTTCCTCTTCTTTCTTGTAGATTCTACACTCTAGTGTGTGATCATAGAGTTCACAAATTCTTCATCAAAGTATTTCACCAGAAGCAGTTCATTTAGCTCATTCAAGTGAATATAAAGAAATATTGAAGACATGTTATTCAAATTTTGTGCCTTGTTCTTTCTTGAGGGAGTATTTCCCCATGTGGTTTTTCCTCTTTCCACTTTTCTAGAAATGAATAATTGTAAAGGGTGACCATAACCTTGTTGTCGGACCCTCTATGCAACTATATGCATCTATATTTCTGATTATTTCAGACATAAAATCATAAATTCATACTTAAATGGGGGTGTTGGGATATTGTAAACCCACACCATACTTAGGATAACAATATTTAATCATTATTAATTAATTTCCTAGATACCAGCCTAGATAGTTGGCATCCATTTGCACCACTTGGTCAACACTTTCCATATATACCTTGAGAGCGCCTTTTTCCTAATTCTGGTTAGATATTTCCCACTTTATTGACTACCATAATTAGTAACCACTCCTTACCGCAGATTCTATATTTATCCTACTTTATTACAGCTTTTCAGTGGATAAGGTAAAGCTAGTCAACTAGGAAACACATATCTTTTGTTTCCAACCCATCCTCCATGATTTTTTCTCAAGATTCCCGCATTAGAATGTTTGTTTTTTCTCAAGATTCACTCATGACAACTCACTCATGCTTTAGCTAATTTTTTAGGTTCTTGATAGTGTTTGAAAGTGCTTTAGTCACCTATGGGGGTTTATCATATTTAGTAAGCCTGATTTATGAGCTAACATGAGTTGTCCTCTAGCAAGTCAATTTTCCTTTATAAGGATGTATTACTATTGTAATAATCATAAATTCATTTCATCAGAAATACTTGGAAACATATTGGATCACTTATCCTATATTCAGTCTTTTTATTCTTATCTCTATTTTCCGTATGCATCTTGTGAGAATTATCTTGTAGCTAGATCTACATCTCGTCCTTCTTCTTAGAATCAAGGATATATTTATTCATAGTATCAAAGATTCTATTTATACAACACTATGGTCTACAAGGACTTTCATCAAGAGATTTTCTTGGTCTTCCTTCAAATTTGTGTTAATTTATACAGTCTTTCCAGCTCCACTATATTTATTGGTGCGGGTTATTATGTTATAGAGAACACCTGTTGTCACATTATGTCAATATATTTTGGAGGAGCCCCTATCATCTCTTATTCTTCACCTATTGTAAGAATTTCTTCAAGTACATCATTGTTAGGATAAATGTTTTGAATAAAGTTAGATAAATAAGTGTCTTCATCCTTATCTTGAAGTGTTAAAGTAGTTTTTGTGATAGGACTTGTTGAACTACTTGCTCATAATTGCCATCATAATATTCTAACAATTTTTTTTTTGTGTATCCATAGAAGGTTTGTGATCTTACCTTTGGCTACGAAATCCATACATTTACTTTGGTAAAATGGAGAATTCTAAAACCCAACCATGGAGATAATATACATATATTAAGACAAGGAACGAACTTTGTTTGGATTATATGTATATTTATAAATATTTTTTTGTTGGTTAATTCTTTACCTTTTTAACGACTAATTATGCACCATTTTTTAATAATATCCACATTATCAGAAGATTCGGGAAGATGATGAATAAGCACTAGAAGCATTGGTTACAACACTTCTAGTTTTGACCAAATATTAAGAACCCATTCTTAGCTCCTAATTGCTTCTATTCCAAGGAACATGCAAACAATAAATAAAGCACTATCAGTTTTAACCAACATCTCCAGTTTCAACAAAAAGAACACATGTAGCACATTCAATGAGACTCAAATATTTATCACTTAGAGTCCTAGTTTGCAAGAGCATGTAGATTGTATACAACCATGCCAGAAGCACCCTATCACTCTACCTTATCTCGAGTGATCACACCAACACACTTGACATTAATTGCATGAAGATATTTTACATAGACTAGATGTTAGCAGTTAAAATAAATATACATTTTTATATTTAAACCAAAAGGAAGAAACTAGTGAGGCTAGTTTCCATTTTTGTTATGAACTCATCTATGATTACATTTTGAAGAAAAACAATAAATCATGATGATAAATAGTTATTTTTAATACAAATGAAGACTCTTATTTCTCCAACTTATTGATTAATCTTGCATTCGTGGATCACCTTGGATAAGGTCCCATCCATAGGTGACTAAAAGAATTTGTGTGTTAGATAGATTTAATGATTTAATTATGAATGATTTATACAACATAGTAGATAACATATATTTAATATAGTTTGTATAATATTTCCAGTAGTCGAAATATATTAGATTGATGAAATGTTTTCTGCAATTTTAATTCAGCAAATATTCCTTTATTGTTTATGTAATTTAAAGCTAATTTATTTTTCACATGAGATCTTATTATCAGAACTAAGAAAAGAATAGTCTGGGATTGATATGTTTATGGTAGGGAAGATTAGGAAGCATTTCAAAAGGTTTATTGAAAACTAGTCAAAGAGTCTCTTAAATCCTGTCTTTGAAAACAAAAAACAAAGGATATGATGAAGATCTATGTTTCTTGCAGCTCCTAGATTTTAGATTCAATTTTATTTGTTTTTTACAAGTACTTCTTTAGATGGAATTGAATTGATGTTTTATACAACTAGACATTTTTAGTTTCTATTTTTAGTTGCATAAATTGTACAGAACCCTTATAAGTTTGTATGAATCCCTGTGTTTGACAATTAAACTAAAATGTTTATAAACATCACTCTTGTTGATATATTGTCTCAAACAATATTAATGATGATTGATTATGACATTCAATTTTTGGTGGCGTTATCGGGGAGGCATTTCATACCACAAGGGATACTGAAAATATTAATTAGTTTTTGCACCAAGATTAAGAAGGATGTGGTTGGAATGGAGCAAGTAGGAAGCAAACATGCTACTAGGTAAGTCTCTATGCCACAACACCATTTTTCACTAGTTACTTCTTTGTAGAACAATTAATATTTTCAAAACCTTTAGAAACAAAATAAAAACCTGAAAACACTTATAAAAATCCATAAAAAGAAAAAGAAAAAAAGAAAAAACACCCTCCACCTTGGAATGAACTCCTAGATTTGGGGACAAGTTTTGTCGTTTTATCTCAAAAAACAACCACAGGAGAGAGAAGGACAAGAATATTGAGATTCATGACCCATCATTTTCTCAACATATGCCCCCAAGGAGAATAAGACGAGGTATTTTTGGATCAACAGATAATTCATCTAATGATTTCAATAACGTAAGAGCTGAGAATTAGGAAATGTCATACACCAAATGGATCAATTAGAAGAATGAGTAGATACACCTCCTTCTCCCTCATAAAATTGTACTCCATAGGAGGAACTTGTAGAAGAAGAACCTGTAATAGAGGAACAACATATCATAGATCAACCATCTCTTATTCCACATTTTCCTTAGAGGTTACAGTCTAAACAAATTGAAAAACATGAAAATACCATACTGAACGAAACTAAAAATCAGTGTGTTAAAATTCCCCTTCTACAGGATATTAAAGACATCCCTATCTATAATCAGTGTATTAGAAACACTTGCAGAAAAAGGCCAGTGAGAAAAAAAAAGATCCTATAACTATCAATGTTGCAGGACAATTGACATACCTCATGATTGGAAGAGTCGTTAACCCAAAATATGATGATCTATGAAGTACAGTAGTAGACGTCTACATAGAAAATAATTTAATCTCTAAAATCCTCGTTGAATTAGGAGAAGGAATAAACATGAAGATTCAAGATACCATGATCAAACATGACCTTCAAAACCTATTAAGGAAAACTACTATAGTTCTGCAACTTGCATACACTTTTACAATTTCTCCAGATGGTATATTAGAAAACATTATAGTAACCATAGACACATGGTAGTATCCAACATGTTTCATTGTTATCCACACCAAATCTAAGCTTAGTGGACACCCTCTCATACTTGGGAGGAATTAGAATGCAACAACTAATGCATACATCGAATGTAGGTAAGGAAATATGACTATCATGAATGGATTAGAGACAAAAACCTTAAGCCTATATCCTCTTTCCAGACCTCATTTTTATATTGAAAATTGTAAATGGAAGTTAGAGAAAAAATATGTTGATAAACCTATTAATCATGTTTTAACCATTGATATTTCCTTAGCACTTAGAGCCCCACATGAAGACACACTCATCTCTAATTTTATCCAAAATCCTTATCATAACCCTATCTCTTTTGGAGAGGACCATGCCATTTTATATTTGGATTTCATAGGGATGGAAGGGACCATATGGAAGAGACTCTATATTATGGAAGAAATAGAAACAACTACCAAAAAAATCCACATCAATCCATAAAAAACATTAAAAATCAACAATCATTTGTCACTTCCACAAGAACAGAAATTGATTCATCTCCTCACTAAGAACCAAATGATCTTCACATGGAGTTATCCAGATATAAAGGGTGTAATCTCCCCATTTTACATAGCTCCATGTTCAAACCTAACCCAATCAAATCCATGGGTCCTAATGGAGAAAAATTAATAAATTAATAAAGAGTTACATTATGGGCCAAATTTATCTTATGTAATTAAATTATTATATTAAATTAGAAGTGATGAAGACCATAGTTTGATGAATTAATTATTAATATTTTTTATGAGTTGTAAATGCATGGAGATGTGCCAAGCCAACTATGGGAGATGTTCCGCATCGTATTTTCCTATTCTTTCCTCATTAATTTGAAGAGTAGAATATACAGGAAATGATGGAGTTCTAATTGCAGGTATTGAGATACATTTCATTCATGTTTGATATCTCTTCTCAGTGATTGAGGGATTTCTATTTGGATTCTTCCTCTCCTTCTCTTCTTTATCTCTATTTATTTGAATAAGACAATATTTGATGATGTATTTCAACCATTAATGGTGGATATTTTCATTTTTTTTATCATATCCAGAGGTGTATTAGTTTCATTGAAGAGTTTGGGAGCTTTCCCTTTCAATCCATAATGAATTATGGTCTCCAATCCCCCTAGTAATGATGTTTTTTGCTAAAGGAGGCTACCACTGATTTTTAAGTGAGGTTCATTTCAGCCTCTATGAGTTATAATTGATGCAATATTTCCTATATGAAAATTATATGACATTTCAAATCAATCTCTTGGATTTTCATATGAAAGTTTTCTTACCTTGCCTAGATTTTCTTGAAAATTTGACTAGTTTTATTATAATTGTCAGCAAAATCTATCCGTAGGTACAATTTTGATTATGTCATATGTTCCAGGTCATTAATACCTCCCTTAATCCCATACAAGCATAAAAATAAGAATTCTGAAACCTCTTCCATTGTTTGGAAATCTTTGTTTCTTAATTAGTTGAGTTGTTCACGAAACTAGTTTTGCTAGTATGATACCCAAATCAATTCAAATCCTTCGTAAGAATTTGGTTTTGAACCTTCATTATATTATTTATCTATTTTTCATATTTTTTGGGTTCCAATGATTTTAGAAATAGACTTCATCTTGGTTGATGCTCGAAACCTAAATGGCGTGAACACATTGTGCATAGGATTCTAGTGAGATTGAGTATTTCCCTGATTTATTTAATATGGAATTATGTATGTTTGTACATCTGATATATACTTTCAGACCTTCCAATTACCTTAAAAAACCAATCACCGATCCTATGTGAAGTCGGATAATGTCTTCTATGTATCAAGGTTGATTCAGGCAATTCTAGTCTCATTTCTAGTACTTAGTTTTGCTTGTTTTATTAGTTTCATATTAAGTTGATCTACTTCTTGAGTTAATGTTCATATATCAAAAAGATACATAAAAAATGGGGTGATTCAAACAATTTTCAAACACCATATATACATTAAGGATGATTCCACTCTTGTTAGGAGCCACAACAAAAAATGAATCCATCTCTAAGGGATATTGTCAAAAAAGATATGTAAGACTCCTTGATGCATGGTTCATATACCCAATATATATAGTTAAAGGGTGTCACCACAAGTGATTTTCTCAAAAAATGTGGGAAAATGGAGGGTCTGTATAAACTATAGGGAACTAAACAAATCCACAAATAAGGATCACTTTCCATTACCATTCATTGACCAGTTATTAGATACGCTAGTAGGGAATAATTTCTTCTCTTCCCTAAATGGTATTAGTGGACATAACCAGATACAAATTCACCCAAAATACCACGACAAAATTACATTCACCTATCCATGGGGAACATTTTCCTACATAGTCCTTCCTTTCAAACTTTTCAATGCCCCAACTACATTTCACAAAGAAGTCTTGAGTATTTTTGCTAAATTTATCCATGACCAGATGGAGATATACATGGATTATTTCACCCTATATGGATATGAGTTTGAGGAATCTCTCATAAACTTGGAGAATGTTCTTAAGAGATGCATAGAAATGAATCTTTGTTTAAGTAATGAAAAATGTCAGTTAATGATGGATGAAGGAGTAGTTTTAGGAAACTATGTTTCTGTATAAGGAATCACTTTAGATCCTCTTAGTTCCAAAAATTGTTCTCAGACTACTAAAGAACAAGCCAAGACAATCTCATAAAATAAAATTAATTAAAATAGGTTTTTACGGTTTTGGTTTAAAAAAATTCATCAACAAGGAGGAATAAACATCCACAATATAATACAGAATTTAATCATGCAAGTTAGATAAATTGGGGATCAAACACATCCCAATAAGTCATAAACATTACACATGAAATACTAATTCCACCCACAGGCTACAAGCATTTACATGAATAAACCTTCAAATAGGAAATGAAATTGTATACTGAGCAATCAACCAGATCAGAAATGAAAAAGCATGATTGGTAAAAGGGCTTATTAGTTTACATATAATCAATAATAGTCATCCACTTACATAAGAGTTATAAATGCTAGCTTGAGAAATCAAAGCTCCAAAAGCCTCTCCTTGAGTGAAAAATTCCCCCCAAAACTGTATGTTTGTCTTCATTTTATCATTACAAAAGTAAAGTAGTTCCATAACTACATTCTAGGTCGAAATTTGAAACATTTACATCAATTAGTTACATGATAACTCAAAATATTTAAAGGCAATTAACCCAAAAATAACAAATCAGATTTGGGGGAATTTGTCGAATTTCCTGAAACTTGAGTGTCAAAGACGCCTTCATATCTCTCGATCTGGGCCACCTGTACAAAGCTTGAGAGAGGTTTGTTTAAATGAGTCTGTTTTGAATAAAATCCTCTCTTGGTTTTGAAAAATTCCCCTTCAGTTGATTATGATACATGCTGCAAATTTGTGACTAAAACAGGAAATTATTAAATAATTCAAACCTTGCAAATAGGCCACAAAGATGAATTCGAATCTCTGAAATGATAATAGTAGTTGAAAAATTGAGAGAGGTTTTTGTGAATGAGTTTTTCATGGACAAAAACCTATTTTTGGTTTCCAGAATTCATTTCCATAACCTTGTAATATGCTCCCAATGATAATGACAAAGACAGGAAAAACAAAGTTGCTACAGGAATCTACTCATGAAAATATTTGACAAATGACTCAAAATGAGGGTTAGATTATAAAGAAAACTTGGAATAAACTTTTATTTTAAGTTTTTGAAAGCTTAAAGATATACATATTAACTAATAATCCAAAAAGACAAACCTTAAAACTAAAATAATGAAATAATTCAACCATTAAAAGCATTAAATCCAACAAAAAATATTGATTGTAAAAAAATCAACATAAAATGTAAAATCATTTTAAACCAACGGTTGAAAATTAGGACAAAAAGGATATATCAACTAAGAACAAGATCTAGTTACAACATCTGGCTCTTGCTACAGGATGAAGTCTTCCTTTTGAGGCTTCAAGAACCTATAGACCTTGTGCCTTATTATTGGGTGATGGAGTCATTTACCAAATCTCTATAGCTTTCTCAAACTCTGAACACATACTTCTGAAATGACAAAATACTACTACAAACAAGCATACTGAAAAGAATCTACATGCTCGTATAGAGAGCTTATTTTGCTATTTACTCCTACTTCTAATTGGAGGAAACAACCCAATCAAGTGTAATCATACTTCCAGTGAAGCCAAGAAACCATTTGATTGAGAATAATAATTTCATGCATGCTACTATTTGAGAAAACCCACAAAAGATGTGATAAATGCAATAGAGTCTGTAGGCAGCTGATACTTATGACTGGAAATAGGAAGTATGCCAAAAGATGGAGCATTATAAACCTTTGAAAAATACAACTCCATCCAAGAATCCATGGGATCATGGAATTTCCAATTTAAAACTTCAATGTCTTCATTATATTCATCATAAAGTGAAGCATTCTCTTCCTATCCATTGTTGTTCTTTTTAAACTTTGGCACAAGAATGGAAACCAAAGGCTCTTCAAACTGCTTCTCAACCTTTAAATAAAACCCTTGATCAAAACTTAAACAAATAAAATTATGAAAGTGACCATAAGTCAAGAATGGAAGCTTATTTCTTATATCAATAGTAAGAGGTTGAAGAGAGGCAACTTCTTCTTCATAACATGATAATCTCATAGCAGGAACTAGGAAATTTCTACTATAATCCACTCAAAGTATATTATCATCAAAAAAGTCAGCAAACTGATATGAAGAATCAACACAAGCGTCATTTATATCCTTGTTCATATGAAAATCTGAAAATGATGAAGAAAAATGTCTTAAATATGAATGATACCTACATTCTTCTTTTTGTTCATAAGCTTGTATATCTTCAACATGAGCCTGATCTTGAATCATTTTCCAAGCTTGGATGTTCTTCTCCACTTATTTTACATCCTCAACCAATTGTCTTAAAGATGATGATTTCCTTTCTAATAGGAAAAAGACAAGATCTAAATGTTGAGCCATAACATAATATACCATAGCAAGTTTTTCCGAAGGTCTGATCTCCGTAGGCATACTGATATAAAAACTTTGAAACCTTCAATTAAATTTAGTAATTGGCTCATCATTCTCCCTTTTCAAACTATAAAATTCAGAAATAAATTGATCATAAGATTTATTCTTACCCCAATACTTCAAAAAGACATCATGTAACTCTTCCCACGATCCAATTGAATCAGCTTTCAAATTTTAGAACCAAAACCCAACATCTCTAGCAAATGATTTCGAAAATAACCTCATGACAACATCCTCATGCATGATTTCAAAATTATTAATGAAATTATGAAAAGATCCTAAATGCTTCTATGTTGTAATATCGTCTTTTCCAGTGAAATGGGGATGATATTCAACAAAGTAGGAAGGGTAAGGATGTAAGAGAGATGGAAGCCTAAGAGGTTTAAACATCTTATGTCTGAGTCTAGACTAAAAATATATGAGTTGAAAATGAGGTTCAACAAGTTGTTCGCAAGTTTCAGTAGTGATGGTAGAAGGTAATAGATTAGCTTTATTCTCTACAAGATGACCAGGATAATCAGGTTCAAGATATATGGGTATATGTATATCATGTTGCACATGTATTTCAAATTAAGTAATAGGATTAACATCAATAAAACAAGAAGAATGCATACTTTCTTCTTCCAAAGAGGGATATGTACCTAAAGGTTTATGATCATTGGAATAGACAAAACAAAAAATAATTCTTTTGACATGCAATGGGAAAGACATGAAAGAACTTACGAATAAAAAAAAAACCTCATGGAGGAAAGAAAAAAGCTGATACACAGTCTTTCCATTTGGTTTCTTCATTTTCTGTCAACAAAATTCTTTTTGATGTGGAATCTTTAATCGTGGAGTCACCGGTGAAAAATTGTAGTCTAAAAGATTTTCTGACTTTGTTCACCTCTCAAAATCAGATGAATAATGATATCTCGGGGAATATATACTTCATCGTCATCCTCATAAATGATTCCAAATATGTTAGTGCCATAAATTGTTCTTAGACTACTAAAGAACAAGCCAACACAATCTCATAAAATAAAATTAATTAAAACAGGTTTTTAGGGTTCTTATTTAAAAAACTTCATCAGCAAGGAGGAAATAAACATCCACAAGCTAATACAAGACTGAATCATGCAATTTATATGAACTAGGGATCAAACACATCACAATAAGCCATAAACATTACACATGAAATACTAATTCCACCCACAGGCTACAAGAATTTACATGAAAAAACCTTTAAACAGGAACTGAAATTGTAGACTGAGAAATCAACTAGATAAGAAATGAAAAAGCATGACAAGTAAAAGGGATTATCATTTTACATATAATCAATAACAGTAGTCCACTTACATAAGAGTCATAAATGCTAGCTTGAGAAATCAAATCTCCAAAAGCCTCTCCTTGAGTGAAAAATCCCCCCCAAAAATGTATGTTTATCTTCCTTTTATCATTGCAAAAGTAAAGTAGTTCCATAACTACCTTCTAGGTTGAAATTTGAAATAGTTACATCAATTAGTTACATGATAACTCAAAATATTTAAAGGCAATTAACCCAAAGATAGCAAATCGGATTTGGGGAAATTTGGCGAATTTCTGGAAATTTGGGTCTCAAAGATGCCTTCATATCTCTTGATCCAAGACACCTGTGCAAAAACTGAGAGAGGTTGTTTCAAATGATTTTGTTATGAAAAAAAACACTCTTTGTTTTTAAAAATCCCCCTTCAATTGATTGAAATACGTGCTGAAAATTTGTGACTAAAACAAGAAATTATTAAATAATTCAAACCATGCAAATAGGCCACAAAGATGAATTTGAATATCTCAAACTATAATATCTGTTGCAAAACTGAGAGAGGATTTTGCGAATGAGTCTGTTGTGGACAAAAAATTATTTTTTCGTTTCCAGAATTCGTTTCCATCACCTCATAATATGCTCCCAATGATAATGACAAAAACAGAAAAAACAGAGCTGCTACAGGAATCTCCTCATGAAAATATTTGACAAATGAGTCAAAATGAGGGTTAGATTATAAAGAAAACTTGGAATAAACTTTTATTATAAATTTTTGAAAGATTAAATATATACATATTAACTAATAATCCCAAAATACAAACCTTAAAACTAAAATAATGAAATAATTCAGCCATTAAAAGCATTAAATCCAACAAAAATGAGTGATTGTCAAAAAATCAACATAAAATGTAAAATCATTTTAAACCAATGGTTGAAAATTAGGACAAAAAGAACAGATAAACTAAGAACAAGATCTAGTTATAACAGATCCTAGAAAATTCCAAGTTATAATCAACTTACCTCCCCCATAGAAACTAAAAAAGGATAGAATATTCATAGGACAATATGGATATTATAGAATATTTATACAAGATTATAGTAAAATAGATGCCCTGATTTTTTCACTAATGATTAAAGATGCATAATTTCAATGTACTAATGCCTTCCTAAAAGCATTTGATTTAATCAAACAAAATATTATGGAAGCACCTATCTTATAAGGAAAAAATTGGGAAATCCCTTTTCCATATACATTTTGATGCTTCTAACAAAGAAATTAGTGCGTTGTTAGGATAGGAAAAAGCAAAGTTTCATATGCTATTTATGACATCAGGAAGAACCTTGCAATACTGGATCTCAATTACACTATCACAAATAAGGAATTCCCTGCATTTATCTACTCTACCAACAAATTCAAGCACTGCATCAATGGATATTAAGTATTCATCCATAATTATCACTCAACATTTAAATATTTGATGAATAAGAAATATGTCAATTGTAAAGTAATACGATGGATTTTACTATTGCAATAATTTGATATAACTATTATAGATAAACTAGGGGAACATAATGTGGTAGCATATTTCTTGTCTAGACTAACTCACTCATGTTGTAGATAAGAAGATAATAGATGATGCGTTCCTATATGAACACCTTTTTTTCCGTCTTTGTTTAAACTCCATGGTTTGTTGATATGACAAATCACTTGGCTACTGGGAAATTTCCTCAACACTTCACTTATAAAGAAAAATGAAACATAATCAGGAATCTAGTTCTCCATTCCCGTGGATCCAGGGATACCCTTTTAAGAAAGGATGAGACCACATATTGGGATAATGCATCCTAGATGATGAGGTCCATGATGTTATTCATTCTTTTTATGATGAACCATGTGGTGGACACTGTGGAACCAAAAGGATAGCATACTAAGTGTTTCATACATGATACTACTATCCATATTTACACTTAGATGCAATAGATTATGTTTGGAGATGCGATGACTATCAAAGGATGGGCCAACCAACATAAAAAGATAAAATTGTCCTCCATCCGCAGGTAACAATAGAATATTTTGGAAAATGGGGGATGGATTTGATTGGACCTATAGATCCCACATATAACATGACACAACACATATTGGTCTGCACAGATTACTTAACTAAATGGGTGGATCTGAAAGCACTACGATTGGAAAATGAGGAATTAGTTGCCAAATTTCTCACAAAAGAAAATTTCACTAGATTTTTAGCTCCTAGATAGTTAATTACTTATAGATGTAAACAATTCACATCAAAATTGATTTAAGATATTCTCAAAATGAAAAAATTCAAGCATATAAAATTAGTATCCTACCATCCACAAGCAAATGGCTAAGCCAAAGTTAGAAATAGACAAATAGAGTAAATATTGACCAAAACAATACAAATTAATAGAGGGGATTTGGACAACAGACTTCATGAAGAAGTATGAGCGTATAATATCACCTGGAAGACAATCACACGTATCAATACATATGAGTTGGTCTATCGGAAGAAGATAATGATGCCTATAAAATATGAGCTCTAAACATTAAGGAAAACATTAGAACTCAATATGTATATAATTATAGCACAACATGAATGAGTAATCCAACTCAATAAGCTAGATGAACTCAGGAAGTAGGCCCTACATCATACATAAATAATTCAGTAGCCAAGGAAAGCATGACATGACAAATTTGTAAAAACAAAGGACATCAAAGAAGGAAATTGTGCCTTACTATATTACTTAACATTTAAATATTTCAAATGAAATTTAAGAACTATATGGTTGGGACCCTATCAAGTTGACATAAAATATGACAATGGATCAATTATAATTTCCACTATAGATGAGGAACAAATACCAATTCTAGCTAATGTCCATCATCTAAAGTTGTACAACAAGCCTCTCAACAAGGTAGAATTGATAGAAAAACTGAAAGCAACAAAGATGTAACTAATCTATGGGAAGCTAGACCCTCCTTTTACCTAATTAATGATACAAAATTTAATAAATAAATAAATAAATACAATTCTTAGGTGAAAAAATCTTTTGAAGCGCTTGAGATAGCCTATAAAATTGAAAACCTCCAATAGAGGCAATTTTCCAAAATATAGAAAAATACAAAAAAAATTCAGGTGAAAAATTCCTAAGAAGCGACTAGGATAGACCATTAGATTGAAAACCTTTAAAGGAAATATCACAGTATATAAATAAATAAATAACTGAAAAACCATGATTTTATCGTTGAATACTAAACCTATTCTTTTAGGTACCAAGCAAGTCTTCATCCCAAACGACAACTACATTATACAAAATGTAGAAACTCTACAAAACTATGCCATGTTTCACAACAAAAATGCAAATCACCTACTGCACATCAGAGTAAGTCATTAAGGTACGGGTTTATCAAATTAACAAATCCTTTTATAGTCTCATAAAAATCCTACCTATGTTTCTTACCATCTTAATTTTATGTGGACATCAAACTTCAAGTTGGGGAGGGATAGTATATGTATAAGGTTGAAAGGTTGAAATCCTAGGTTGGGTTATGATTGTTAAACATGACCACTAAACCCAATCATGGCACGTAAAACTTCATTGGAAACTTCAAATGAGGAAATAACGTTCAAGGACATCATTAAATTTGCATGCAAAAAGACAACTCACATGTGTGAGGATCACCACTAGAATCGACCACTCAACGCTAAAGGTGACTGACAACTATGATGATAACAAGAAATGGAGATAGTAAATTGGTAATTATAACACAAACCCATATGAGATAAGAATTCCTTAAAAAATTCCATTTAATTTGGATGGAGGACCCAACTTCTCAATAGAAGTAAGAAGCATCTAGAGTTGAGTTGTCAGTTGTGACATAGAAAGTGAAGTCGCAATTGAATAGGTGTTCCATTTTTCCCCTGTTTTTTTTTAATTTTTCAACAGAGGATATAAAATTTGCAAGAATGAATGGAGGATTATTGAAACATGATCCCTCATACCACTCCAAACTTTATCAAAATCCAAAGTCATTGAAGTATTTCGAGGATGCAATATTGATGCGATATTTTTAGAAAGTGGATGGTTACCACAAAGGGTTGAGTGAGGAATTCACAAAGAATTTCATAAAGGTTGATGAAAAAAATGGTAGCACAAGGGTAAAAGGGGTAGATATAAAGTTGAATGAGGACATATTGAGCATGGTGATAGAGATTCCAAAAGGGATGACGTGGAACAATGAAGATTGGAAGTTGGTTCATAACGACAAAATACAATTTTTCAGGTTCACAGAGAAGTATGAAGGAGAAAAAGGAAGCGTGAAACGAGAAAATATGTTGAAGCCATGGGGAGAAATAGCTGGAATTATCTTGAAATATGTCACTTGCGAGGGAATTTATGCACTGGTGCATGCCTATCATTTCCGGTTTCTCAATATTCTAACGAATTTTGAATGGAAGAAACCATGTCAGACCATAAGTTTCCCTTGGTTTCTATTTTATGCTCTCTATTCTATGAGTAATAGATTTCATAAAGGGAAGCTAGCTTTAGTGTCCCACCATGGATTTCTTAAATTAATAATATATCATACCCTATATACACATTACTTTACTCTCTCATGGTCGACCTTCCTAAAAATAAATAATGCCAAGATACAAGTGTTTTGTAAAAGGAACCATGTCTTCCCTATTCATACACTCAGTGAAATTCACCAGTCATGAATCCTCCTCCATCCACAAAAAAATATGTAAAGCAAGCAAAATCGGTTTCATCTCCAGACCCCCCCCCCCACTAAAAAATCCAAAACCTTGCCAATTGAAAATAATAAAAGAACCTCTATACATGTATCACTTAAGACAAAAGATGCCATTAAATGAATGTTAGAAGAGGAGAAGCAAGCAGAAAAGGAGGAAGAAGAAAAGGAAATAGAATTTGTCCCCAAGAAACAAGATAAGGAAGTCTTCAATAGTCTTATGTAGCTGGGAGATAAAAGAAAACTCGAAGAAAATGGGAAAATTTATATATAAGACTTAGAGGAAGAAGAAGTACATCAGGATGAAGAATCAGACATTTAGAGTAGTGAGTAGGAAATCACAGACATGGGAGACATGGAAGAGCCTGAAGACATACATAATAAATCATTGAATGATTCTACGGAGGTTTCTGAGGAATCACGTGAGGAATTCCCTGATGACTTTCCTAGTTATAACTAATAACAAACCCTTGTTGTCATGGATATTCATGAATTGCTGTAACAAAAATACAAAGACATCTATAGACTTAAGAAGCATGTTTAAGAGCATGATCAAGAAGTCTTGAAGTGGAGAACGATAGCTCATACAGTGGAATATTTGAAGGATTCTCATGATGCCACAACTTTGATCCATGAATGTTACGAGATACACACTCTAGAGGAGAAACTATAGATCATTAAGATGCAGATACAACAACATAAAAAACAACTAATTGCAATTAATACTATTCTGAAGCAAGATCTAGAACAATTTGGGGAATAATTTAAAGAAAGAGAGCAAGAGAAGGTTGAACTAGAAGAAAGTTTAGAAACACATTTTAAAATTATGCAAGAATTCAAGACTTGCATGCCACCATCTCAATTATATTCTCTATTTACAAAGGATATATAGTTATGGTACCAAATCAAGATAATACAACATAACAAGCCCAAAAAGTTGGAACCCCCCAAAAGTTTCATTGATACCAGTACTCAATAGGTAGGGGAGTATGAAAAATACCAACTTAGTGAATTTTATCTACATAAGCATATAGTGTCTCATCATTTTAAATGGATACCAATCAAGAGGTAGGGGAGTATGGAAAATAGAAGCTTAGTGAATTGTATCTACATAATTATATATTATCTCATAATTTTAAATGGAATCGAAACCCCTATGTAGGGGATGTGAAATTATGGTATTTCTGCTCCTGGCTCATGAATGAATACATCATAGCAACAAATATGAACAAATATAATTAGGATTAAAATATTTCTCAGCTCTTCATGAGGGAAGAATCCCCTAGTCCAGATGTAGTCACTACCTCATACCAACTTTTAATTCAAGATGTTGAATTAGCTCCAGTAATTCAGGAAAATCAAGCAACTTCCATTGCTCACTTTAAATATATAGCATTAGGAGAAAACACAAGTAAGATCATTTGACTTAACACTACTAGGTGGGATGATATCTCTTCCAAATTTATACCAATGGAGGAACATTCACCTTCTAATATAAATAAATCCTCCTTTATATCTTATGTGTATGTTGCTGCAATGGAACAAATGAAGTTAAAATGGATAGGTCACAGGCTCAGTCCCCTACTTCTCGTCTCTACCAACAATCAGGTCTAGACATAAGAAGGGGAGGGAGAAGATTGGGAAACAATTATAGGAATAAGTGATACCATCCACTTGGAACCATGAATAAGTACTATGCATGGAATATTAGGGACACCATATATGTAGAAAATTATTATAATCTAGTAGTTGTACAAGGATGTTCAAAATGGTATGTTGGAGAGTGATGATGGATCTTACCTTTGGTTGCAAAATCCATCCTTTCTTTGGTAAAATGGAGCATTCAAAAACCCAACCATGGAGATAAGATACTTAGAGTAAGACAAGGAAGGCACTTATCTTGGATTATATATATTTTTAGAAATATTTGTTTTGTTGGTTAACTCTTTACCTTTTTGATGACTAATGTGCCACACAAATACTAATAACTTTGTGATCTATCAAATTAGGAAGGAACCATGATCCATATTACATTATCTATCACTAAACATCCAAAAGGAGAAACATTTTTTACTAAGTTCCATATTATCTAAAGATACATGAAGATGATGAATACACACTGCCAGTATTAGTTACAACACTTCCAATTTTAAACGAAGATGAATATCCTAGTGTTAAATCCTAATCATAGCTATCACAAGGCACATGAAATTAATGTAACGTTTGCCATTACACCAAAACCTGCAGATGTTGATGAACATTTGAAACCCAGCACAAGGCCCTATCACCAGGAGTGGTGGTTAAACAACTTGTTTTATATTCCCAGAGGTGCGGCCATTATACCATGTGGAGGTACCCGATACTCCAACACCCCACCTCCGGCGTAGCTCGGGGGAATTGAAACTGAGACCTCTGCTCTGATACCATGTAAGGTTTTTCGTTACACCAAAACCTACAGATGTTGATGAACAATTAATAAATAAATAACTATTAGTTTTTACCAACATATCAAATTTCAACAAAAATAACACATGTAGCAGATTCAACGAGACTCAAATATTTATCACTTGGAGACGTAGTCGTCGATGACAGAAGCACCCTATTACTCTACCTTATATGAAGGGATCACACCAAGACACTTGATGTTAATTTCATGAAGATATTTTACATATACTAGATGATATATGTTAGAATAGTGTTAGAATATTCAACCCATCTAGACATTAGGATAATCATTCTTTGATTTCCCTAATTTCCTAGACCTTGTTATTACCCCCTAGTCAGTTTCCTAGTACATTGTCCTCACTGTTTTCAACATATGGACGTACCAATTATTTTATAACCTTTAATTATCCATTCATGCATGATATCAATAGGATAATGCATCTATTATGTTTAATTTTAGGGATCCAGAGTGCCTTCCTTGATTCATGCAACTCTAGATTACTCATAGGAAATTATGACATCAATTCTTATCTAGTTAACTGATTTAGGCACATTTCTTGACTTTCATTGCTATTTTTGGGGTTGAAACTCTCTAATGTACCCTCAATACCTACCTACGATAAGTTAACTACCACTCACACTTAGTTAACTGATATCATTAGGTGTTATAGCCAGTTCTATGTCTAGTGGGTAGTTTAAGTATATCTAATCCTATCACATGTGTGGAGTTCAACTGTCTCTTTGGGATCTCAAATTTTTCCTTTGATGTTGTATTATATATTTACAGATAATGATGAATTATACGGAATGAAATATTTTTCCAATTGTTCTCTAATTCTTTGTGTCATAACACGTTCTTCTTCTTCTCTATTTTCTTGTACAATGTATTGAAGATTATTTTTGTCACAAGATTTTCTTGTCAAAATCTAATATGGTATCAGATCCTCGTGAGTCCATTTCAATATCCCTTAGAAATTTCCATTGATGCACTAGAAGCAACAGGGTTCCACATAAATCCTAGTATATTTTCATTGCTCCCTCTAGATTTATCCAGAGAAGTCTAGTCAGGTATGAAGCACCATAATAATGTGATCATTGTTGAAGTAGAGTGTGATTGAGCTTATAAATTTTTTTCTTTTAAGTTTTGTGTAGGTTTTCAATTCTCTCACCAGTAGCACATCAACAAAGAATGGATTTATATAAGGTAGTAACCTTAAATTCCTTGAATTACCATGAATGGAAAGCCAATATTGAGATACTATTTCACAACAAAGGTCTCTATAAAGTTACTATGGCTTTATAAATCGAGCCAAATGCAACTGTTGAGAAAGAAAAGTGGCATAACATGAAGGATGAATCATATGGATTGCTTTGTCTCTCTATTTCTAGAGCTTCTTTTTCATCTTGTTGGATTGACAATACCGAATGAAGTGTGGATCAAACTTGAATCACTTTTCAAAAAGCAATATGATATTAGAGGACATCAATTGGAGAATGGGTTGATCTCATTAAGACCAAGTGATTTTAAAACCATTGAGGAATTCATCACCAAGTTTAAGTCACTAGTGCTTCTGCTCAACCAGTGTGGGATTTAGAAGAAAGAAGAGAAATTATTTCTTTCCATTCTATCTAAGGTGGGTCCAGAATACTCAGTTTTTGTGTCAACATTTCATGCTACTAAGATTGGAGCTCGAAATTGGAGGATTTCATCCCTGGATGCATTCATAGATTCTGTCACCGAAGTGAAAATCAAGATGATTCAAATGGGGACTCTCAAAACCTCCAAGGATCATGCGATTGAAGCTATTGAAAGAGAGAATTCCAAGTCCAAAGGGAAGCAAAAAATTAAGGAGAAGAAGCCAAAGTCAGATTATGAAGATGAAGTTTCTTATTCTACTGATGAATGTTCAAATTCCAAGAAGAAGAGCAATAGGAAAGGGATATCGAAGAGTAACTATTGCATAAAAAATTATCACACTAAAAACTATTGTTTAAAAAAAATATGGGCATCATGACTCAGTTACTTGAAAGGCACAACATTGATGTTCCATATTTCGTAATAAAGAAAGGAATGAAAAACTCTATTGATCCCCAGGAGCACTACCACAATGTGCTATTCAAAGGTAATTATTGCCATGATTTTATTGTTAGAGTTAAATATTTTTCCCATTTTTATTATTTTTATACAAATTTTATATATCATAATCAGAAATATCATTTCCTCCTTTGGATAAGTCACCTATCAGTTCTCTAGAGCCATCTCCTCTCAATGCTATTTGTTTCACTAGTTTCTAACTTTCCTACATCAAACTCTTTCAAAATCCATCCATATTATTCTTTATATGATTTATAAGATACTTTGAAGTCTGATATTCAGGTTATGAAACCATTATTCCATCCATTTTATGCACAAAATACCCTACAACTATCAAAGTCTCCAGTTGGTAAACCACACATTTTCATGGTTTCTGATACTATGTCACCGATACAATTTGTTATTCTGTGTTTGGTGTCCTTCATTGGTTGGTTTTACATGTAATTGGATATATTCTGGATGATTTTACATACATTTGGATCTGATATAACCTTAATTATCTTTAATTTAATATCCTTATACTCTCCAAATTTTCCCAACTGTCAATATATTCTAGTTTCACCTAGTTTTCCTATTGTGACACTACCTGATTTTTGAGTCACTATACCTTGTTTGTTTGATGATACATATGAATTATGTTCTGATATTTCAGAGCCTCATAATATCTATTTCATAATTATAAATTTTTTACATCAGTTTGTAAGGAAGGTTTATGGTTTGGTTCACCATTCTGCAACTACGCAAGAAATTGAGCCTGATGATTTCATTGATATTCTTTGGTTAGGAGATGATTGGATAGATATATTTTCCATATCTGATTTTGTATTCATATATGATAATTTATTTTTTCACATGAATAAGAATTCATATTGTTCTCCCTCATCACCAAAATATGAGTTTCAATGGCTTTCTCCACATGTTTTTTGTCTACACAACATTGGAAAAATGATAAATGATTAATGAATCTACAACAACTAGTCCACCAAGTTTTTCACCAACTCCACCAAGTTTTTTCCTCTTTCCTTGTTTTACATGTGAAAATAAATTTGAAAAGGGTGACCTTAGCCTTCGTTGATAGGTCCTAATCTCCCTTTTCACATAATTTAGGCTTAAGGGGTGGTGTTAGAATATTCAACCCATATAGACATTAGGATTATCATTATTTGATTTACCTAAGTTGTAGACCTAGCTATTGACACCTAATCAGTTTCCTAGTGCATTGTCCTCACTTTTTTCAACATTTGGACCCACTAATTGTCTTATAAACTTTGATTATCCATTCATGTATGATATCAAGAGGCTAATGCGCATATTATCCTTATTTTTAGGGACAAGGAGCACCTTCCTTTATTCATGCAACTCTGAATTACTCACATGAAGTTATGACATCAGTTCTTAACTAGATAACTGATGTATGCACCCTCCTTGATTGTTTTTGCTATTTTTAGAAACTAAAATCTCTAATGTTCCATACCTACCGACCAACCATTAGTTAACTGCCACTCACAATTAGTTAACTAATCTCATCTGGTGTTTCAACTAGTTCTGTGCTTACTGGATAATTTAAGTCTATCTAATCCTACCACATGTGTGGAGTTCAACTGCCTCCTTAGCCTCTCAAATTTTTCCTTTGATGTTGTATTATATATTTACACATAATGATGAATTATATGACATGGAATCTTTTTTGAATTGTTCTTCAATTCTTTGTGACATATCACACTATTCTTCTTCTCTATTTTTCTTGTACAATCTATGTAAATATTGTTATTGTCACACTATATTCTTGTCAAAATATGTTAAATAGATATATATTTTTATATTTAAACCAGAAGGGAGAAACTAGTGAGACTAGTGCACTTTTTCGTTATGAAATCAATTACGAGTACAGTTTGAAGAAAGACACTAAGTTGTGTTGTTAAATAGTTAATTTTAATACAAATGAAGACTCTTATTTCTCTATATTATTGAGTAATATTCCATTCTTATAAGAAAGTATATAGGGTATATTTACTACAGTTTGTAGGATATCTCCAGTATTTTAAATAGAGTAGACTGATGAACTATTTTCTGCAATTTTAATTCAACAAATATTCGTTTATCGTTTCTGTAATTTAAGGTTAATTTATTTTCACATGATATATTATTATCATAACTGGGAAAATAATAGTCTATTATTGGTATGTTGACAGTATTAGGAAGCATTTCAAAAGGTTTATTGAAAAATAGGTGAAGAGTTTCTTACAATCCGTCTCTGAAAACAACTAACAAAGGATATGTGCCTCACTGAATGCTGAATATCTATGTTTCTTGAAACTCCAAAATTTTAGATTGAATTTTCTTTTCCTCTTACCAATACTGCTTTAGATAGATTTGAATTGAAATTTTATACTACTTGACATCATCGGTTTCTCTTTGTAGTTGCATAAATTGTGCATAACCCTCATAAGTTTGTACAATCCATGGGTTTGACAATTAAAGTAAAATGTTTATAAACATCTCTCTCGTTGATACCTTGTCTCGATAGGAAACATTATTAATGCTAATTGAGTAGTCCCATCACTTTTTGGTTCTTTTTCTAGGGGCGCGTTCTATACCATAAGGGATCATGAAAATATTAATTAGTTTTTGAACCAATATTAAAAAGTCTGCGGTTGGAATGGAGAAAGAAGGAAGTAGAGATGCTACCAGATATGTCTCTCTACTATGACCCAATTTTTCAATAGTTACTTCTTCTTAGAATAGTTAGTATTTTAAAAACCTTTAGAAACACAAGAAAAAACTAAAAAAACCTATAAAAATCCATTAAAAGAAAATGAAAAAAACCACAAAACACCCTCCATATTTGAATGAATACCAAGATCAAGGGAGGAGTTTGACTGATTTATCTAAAATAATAGTCATAGATGAGAATCTTGAGATTCTTAGGATGAGAATCTTGATATTCTTGACCCATGATCTTCTCAACATATTCCACCAAGAAGAAGACAACAAGGTATTGTTGGATCAAAATACGATTCATCTGACAATATTTGTAACGTTAGAGCTGTGAATCATGAAATGCCATATAGTGACGAAGAGAGACCTCCCATTTTTTATTTTCTCATTCAAGTAGGTCCTAATGATGAAGCAGGAATGAAGACCATTAACCATTACCAAATTTTCATGGGCTAACCTCAGAAGACCCAGACACCTTCCTATCTGAATTCAAAGTGGTTTGTAGAACATATTATTACACCATGGATGGACAAAAAATTAAGTTATTCCCATTAAATCTACAATAATGTTCATTGACATAGTTCACGAGTTTAGATCCAAATATCATTTCTACATGGGATCAAATGAAGGACACTTTCGTGGAGAAATATAGAGATTATTGTAAAGTCAAGGAAACCAAGAATGTGATATTTAGGACGGTGCAAGGACAAAATCAGTCACTAGAAGACTACGAGGAACAAATTAATCTTAGTTATAAATGAGCTCATTCCTGTACTTTGGATGAGGAATATCTTAAACTTTCACTTCTTCGGGGGGGTAAGAGAAGACCTCGTAGAAAAATAAAAATACTATCCAGTGGAGACATCTACTAAAAATAATATGATGAGATAAGACAAATATTCAAGAATCATTTCTATCTATAAAGAAGAAACCTAGGGGAATGGATCCCTATGATAATCTAGCCTGGCCCTCCGGTTCAACGATTATCAAATCAGATTTGAGAAATTTTATAGACGATATGAAATCAAATATTTTACACTCTATGACATTACAAATGGATTCCATGAAAGTTAAATTAAAGAAATAAGAATTAGGTAGATATTTGGTTTTTTTAAACCCATAGTGTTGAAAGAAAAATAAAATGAATGAGTTCCCACTGAACCTATTGGAAATGAGTGCTAAAAAGTGTAATGTTGTGGGATTTTTTTTATAGACACCATATAGATGATAGTCCTTACTTAGGCTCCATGAAGGAAAACCTACATGAACCACAAATCACAACAGAATCCCTCTACTACATCATTTCTAAGAGACCAAGACTACATGATAGACCCTTTTAGCATCCTTATATTCATCCATAGTACTCAAAATTCCTAGGATAGCCACCATAGAATACATATGGTCCACTATATCAAAAACGTTTTTGTCAACAAAAAATTTAGCCCACCTACGCACCACCATCTTCTCCAAACTCATATGTACAACAACCTTACCCTACACCTGATTGGCCACCAACTATGCAAAATCAATGGAAAAACCTTGAACCCATACCTACTACATATGGACAGAACTTTCCTTCAATAGGATGGAGGAAACAACAACAAATCCCTGCTCTTATTCCTCCTCCAGGAACCAATGCCACTCAACCATATGTTCAAAATCCTAACCCTCTAGTACCGAGGCCATCCCTACCAAACCAACCCACTCCAAATCATAACAACATACAAGATAAACCTATCTATACCACTATATAAACCAGCTACCCATCCTACTGAGTGGATACCATAGAAGTAATTCAGCTAAACCTACACTCTGGAAAAGATGTAACACATCCAATGGATCAACTAGAAAAATGAGTAGATACACCTCCTTCTCCTTTCTAACATATTACTCTAGAGGAGGAACATGTAGAAGAATAACTTGTAACATAGGAACAACATGTTGTATATCCACCATCTATTATTCTACCTTTTCTTCATATGTTATAGTGCGAAAAAATTGAGAAAATCTGAAAGTCTCATACTAAAAGAACTTAAAAACCTATGTGTTAAAATTCCCCTTATACATGCTATTAAATAAATCCATATATATAATTAGTATATCATGAATGCCTTCATAAAAAGGACATGGAGAAAAATAAAATATCCTGTAGCTATCAACGCCATAGGATGTAGGAAAGGAAATATGACTATCATGAATGGATTAGAGACAAAAACCTTCAGCCTATATTGTCCTACCAGACATCATTTTGATACTGAAAATTATTAATGGAAGCCATAGAAAAATGACGTTGATCAACTTATTAATCTCGTTTTAAATATTGATACTACCTTAGCACTTAGACTCCCACAACAAGACACAATCATCTCTAACTTTATCTAAAATATTCATGATAACCCTATCTCTTTTGGAGAAGACCATGCCATTTTAGATTTGGAATTCATAGGGATGTAAGGGACCATATGGAATAAACTTTGCCTTAGAGAAGAAATATAAACAAATACCAAAACAATCCACATATATCCTAACAGAACATTAAAAATGAACAATCATTTTTAACCTCCATAAGAAAAAAAATTGATTAATCTCTTCACTAATTACCAAACAACCTTCACATGGAGTTATTAGGAAATGAAGGTAGTGAGCCCAACCATTTTACAACACCATATATATATTAAGGATGATGCCACTCCTTTGGGAAACCACAATGAAGAATGAATCCAACTCTAAGGGATAATCAAAACATAACTATAAAAAATATTTGATGGAGCATTTATCTACCCTATATTGTTGATGTATTTGTAGCTTCAAAATGTATTCACTTGTATATTTTATTTATTGTACCTCGATGTTTATTCTGGGAATTATTTGTAATGTAATTGAGTCATGTCATGCTGCGATGTTCCTATCAAGAGATTCAATAATGTAAACAAGTCATGTAAAGTCATAGAGGTTAACCCTCCTTGTTGATCAAGGGTTAAAGTCCTTGCAGTTGTGGCCCCCTAGGGTTATTAGACTCTCCTAGATAATTTGGCCCTAGTAAGTTATTTTCAAGTCAAGAATTAGTATAAATAGAGAGTGAGCCTCTCTATTTATCACAAATTCACTCACACTCAGTTGTAGCACATAACTGAGAGAGAAAGAAGAAGTTGGGACAAGAGAGAGAGAGAGAGACTACTACTGTTGGGATATCATCTTACTATTTTTGGGTTTTACTTTTGGTGTTGATTCTATCTCTAAGGAAGTTGCAGGGTTTTATCCTTTATGGTTTCCCCAAGGAAAATATTTGTGTCTATTGTCTCTTATGTTTGATTGTTGTGCTTATTATTCTCTCGGTTAAAGATCCTAATATAACACTGTGTAAATGATAAAATCTAACATGGTATCAGCGCTAACTAGAGAAGAAGACACTATGCAGCTACGAAAACTAGGGCTTATTATTTTTTGGGTCTATCTCCACAATCCATAAGCAAAAGGAGGCTAGGTTGAACCTCCATTGAAGGGCGCATCTTTCTATCAAAGCAAAATCTGATTCTAAGCATTTTCACTTTTTGACCTACCACTACATCGAGAAATTAGGGCTTTTCACTGGAGAAGAATTTTTGAGTGAGCCCAGTATAGGATTTCTCTCCTCCTAAAAATAGGAGTTTAGAGACAAGAATCAAGTTTTTTGGTTGGGTAGAACTCTGGGAAAGTCAAACCCTAATCTGCCCTAGAACCAAAGAATCGACATTGCAAAAGATCAGCTCCAGATCCAGTTTTCAGCTTCTCAAATTGGTAAGATCTAAATGTTTTGTATTTTTATTTGAGGTTCTCAATTAAGATGTCTCATCATACCAAGCTTGATGAAAATCTTGAGGGAGCTGATAACTTCTGATCCTGGAAGTATAGGATCTCCCTGGTCCTGGAAGAAAATGAGTTGGACTCTTACATCAGTGAAGAGGTTCCAGTTCTAGAGGGAGAAGAGGCTAAGTCCTTACACCAAAAAAATTGATCATGGCTAAGAGGATTATTGTTGATTCAATCAAGGATCATCGCATACCATAGGTTTCCTCCCTAAAGACACCTAAAGCAATGTTTGATGCCTTGACCAAACTGTTTGAAGGAAAGAACATAAATCAGAAGATGACTTTGAGGAACCAGTTGAAGAATGTGAAGATCTAGAATATGGAAACCATACAATCATACTTCACAAGGGTATCCTAGATCAAATAACAACTTGAAGCAGTGGATGAAGAAGTGGAGAATGTAGAAATTGTGATTACTACCTTAAATTGTCTCCCTAGATCATGGGACTCCTTCATTCAAGGGATTTGTGCAAGAAAGAAGCTAGTTAAGTTTATTAGGTTGTGGGGAAAATGCTCACAAGGAGAATCTCAAATAATAACCTGAGAAGAAAAGATGGGAAGTGAAGATTAAGCTCTCACAGTACAATCCAAGAAAAGTAGAACAAACTATCACAAAGGTAAGCACTCCCACCAGAAATATAACCCTAGAAGATCTAGCATAAATTTCCCTAAATTTAGAAGTTATACATATGATGAAAGAGGACACTTTGCCAGAGATTGTCCTAGAAACAAAAATGGCTCTCAAAAGAAGAAGGGAAAAAAGAGAAGACAGCATTCTCATGCTGTAGAGGATGATGAACCTTCCTCAAAGAAAATCAAACAAGAAAGTGATGATTCTTCAAGTGATGAAGAATATGTTCTTATTCCACTCTCACAAGAACTATTACACATGGAAGCAATTATTGGCTTATAGATAGTGGGGATTCCCAAAATATGACGGGATTCAAAGAATCCTTTGTGAAATTGTCTGAACATGAGTCACCTCACAAGGTGAAACTTGGGGATGAATACCAGTATCCAATAAAAGGTAGTGGTGAATCCTCCTATAAGCTAGACTCTAGAAAGTCTATGAAGATGAAGGATGTATTGTTTGTACCAGGACTAAAGAAGAATGTCTTCTCCATATCTGCATTAGATGCAAAAGTCATAAGGGTTGCATTTGTAGATGGCCAAGTTCTTATATGGCCAACAGGAAAGACTATTGATGATGCAGTAGTGATTGGGGAACAAGAAGGAGGTCTATACAAATTGAAGGGCTAACCAGAAAAAGCTTTGGTCCATAAGTCAGTAGAGCCAAATGAACTTTGGCATAGAAGGCTTGCACATGTGCACTATAGAGCACTACCACTTGCAAGAAAAGTTGTTGAAGGTCTTCCAGAAATATAGACAAAACATGATGGTGTCTGCAAAGGATGTGCGAAAGGAAAGAACACAAAGAAGACATTTCCAAGTAGAAAGAGAAAGGAAAAAGGAATCTTGGAAATCATCCACTCTGATGTATGTAGTCTGATGTCATCCATTTCATTAAGCGGGTATGTATACTATGTTTCTTTCATTGATGACTTTTCTAGGAATACATGGATATACTTATTCAAGAATAAAGATGAAGTATTCAACAAGTTCAAGGAATTCAAAGCCTTGATCGAGAACCACACAGAAAATACGATCAAGACCTTTTTATCAAACAATGGCGGAGAATTCACATCAAATGAATTCAAAAAGTTATGTAGAGATTTAGGGATTAAGAGGGAGTTAACCACTCCATATAATCCACATCAGAATGGGGTTTTAGAAAGGAAGAATAAAGCGATCATGGAAAATGCAAGGGAAGTGCTTCATGATCAAGATCTTCCCATGCATATATGGGTAGAAGCTACCAAGACAACCGTGTATGTACAGAACCATACTCCACATAGAGTACTCGAGAACAAGACACCTAAAGAAGTATTTTCTGGCAAGAAACTAGAAGTCAACCATCTCAGAATATTTAGATATCCATTATACATACACATTCCAAAAGAAAAGAGGTCAAAGTTAGATCATTTTGGAAAGAAGGGTATATTTGTGGGATACAGTGAAAGCCCGAAAGCTTACAAAATATACTTCCCAGGATTCCAGAAGATCGACATTAGTAGAGAAGTAACATTCAACGAATATTTAGCTTACAACAAATCCAGAAAGAGACCAGTTGAAGACTCTGAAGAAACAAAAGTACCCAGAATTCAAGATATGACTATGAATGATACAAATCAAGTTGAAGATCGAGAAATAGAAGAACCCAAAAAACTTGTAGATCCACCTCAAGAGAAGAATCCTCACAAGAGGAAACTTGCATGGGTATGAGAGGCTATCCAAGGTATAGAAAGATATGGGGCTCTAGAAGAAATGCATAGAGAGAGGAAAAGAACCAGGTCCTGCTTCAGTTATGTAGTACTATTATGTGACATCATTGATAAAGAACCTTCCAACTATGAAGAAGTGATAGAGAAGAAAGAATGGAAGGATGCATGATCGAGGAGTACAGGTTGATCATGAAGAATGATGTCTAGGATGTTATACCTAGAATAGAAGGGAAGTCTGTCGTGACTTCCAAGTGGATCTACAAGATCAAGCATGCTATAGATGGTAGCATAGAGAAATATAAAACAAGATTTGTGGGCCATGGATTCTCCCAGAAAGAAGTAATAGATTATGAAGAAACTTTTGCACCTATAGCTAGATACACTTCCATCAGATCAATACTTGCTCTGGCTGTAGTGATGAAATGGAAGATACACCAGATGGATGTAAAGACTGCTTTCTTGAATGGTGTAGTAGAAGAGGAAGTGTATGTGGAGCAGCCACTCATTTTGAGACACATGACAGGGAAACTCATGTGTGTAAATTGAAGAAAGCCCTGTATGGTTTAAAACAGGCACCCAAGACATGGTATGGTAGAATTGACAAATTCCTATCCAGTTTGGGCTTTACCAAGAGTAATGCAGATTCCAACCTTTACTACAAGGTTGAAGAAGGGAACCCAGTAATAATCCTACTGTATGTAGATTATCTGTTTATAATAGGTGTGGATGGGTTGATTGATTATACGAAGAGGAAGCTTGCTTCCGAGTTTGAGATGAAGGACTTGGGTATGATGCACTACTTTCTAGGCATGGAGGTGTGCTGAATGCAGATGGAATCTCCCTAGGACAAGGGAAGTATGTAGTAGATATCTTGAAGAGGTTCAGGATGATGGACTGCAAGGCCATGACCACACCTATGGCATCAAAATTGAAGCTTTTAATTAATGCTTCATTATAGTCGGTTGATGCTATGATGTATCATCAGATGATTGGGTCCTTGATGTACCTAATGAATATGAGAATAGATATTTTCTTTGCTGTGAACACATTGAGCCATTTCCTAACAGATCGTAGATATGTTCACTTGATTACTGCAAATCATATTCTGAGGTACCTGAAGGGTACAGTTGATTATGGACTCAAGTATGAGGCTGATCAAAAGATTAACTTGGAAGGTTATGTTGATTCAAATTGGGTACGTAGTACCATCGATAGGAAGAGCACTTCAAGGTGCTACTTTAGTATGGTATCAGGTGTGATCTCTTGGTTTAGAAAAAAGAAGTCTTGCGTGGCACTGAGTACAGCTGAAGTAGAGTATGACGCAGCTTGTTTAACTAGTTGTGAGGTAGTATGGCTAAGGAGGCTACTGTCTGATTTGTTTGATCTCCAATTAGATGCTACTTTTATATATTTCAACAACCATAGTTGTGTGAAGTTTTCCAAGAACCCAATGTTCCATGAAAAGTCGAAGCATATCGAGATCAAATATGACTATATCAGGGATATGGTGCAAAGAGGAGCAGTGAAGATCTAGTATGTTGCAATGGACGATGGGATATCTGATGTGTTGACCAATCCATTGGCTAGAGTGAAGCTTGAGTACCTCATGGAGAAGCTTGGTGTTCTCCAGATCGAGGTTCCCTCCAAGGGGAGGTGATGAGTCTGAGAGTCTTTCTGACATGGTAGGATTGGTTCCTTCCATGGTTAGATATAAATGCAAGATCCATTCTGATGTGATCGAGGAATGTGTTCCCACATGATCAGATGTAAGTGCAGAGTCATTCTGATGTGACTATGAGATGTGTTCCCACATGATCATATGTAAGTGCAGATCCATTCTGATGTGACTACGGGATGTGTTCCCATATGATCAGATGTAAGTGCAGAGCCATTCTAACGTGACTGTAGGATGTGTTCCCACATGATCAGATGTAAGCATAGAGCCTTTCTTACATGGTTGTTGGACGTGTTCCTCCCATGGTAAGATATAAGTGCTAATCCTTTCTGACATGGTTGTTGGATGTGTTCCTCCCATGGTCAGGTGTGAGTGCTGAGCCTTTCTGATATGGTTGTTGGATGTGTTCTATGCATGGTGAGATATAAGTGGTGAGCCTTTCTTACATGGTTTTTGGATGCATTCCTTCTGTCACGTCCCCATGCCTTCGAACGGTGAAGAGGACGCGACCCGTTTCTTAAACCACTCGGGCTAAGAGCCCCATGAACATGTACAGGCATAAAATTTGCATAAATAGAATGCTAAAAGAAAATGCATTTCAGTATAACATGCACAAATTCAATTGTTTATCGTACACAGCTATAATTGTTTATCTTGCACAGTGGAATCAACATGCATTCCCACAAGCATTCATTTGAACATTTCCATCATATCATTAATAGTAGATATAGTTGCAGAAGTAAAAATGGACAAGACTACTTATCTTAAGATGAATTCATTTTGCAACCAGCTATGTTGCTGCAATGTTCCACCCAACCATAGGCCAACGTGCTCCTTAATCTCTTAGCAACGCTGCCACCCCCAAGCTGGGCATGATTCTCCAAGGAATAAGGGAACAAGAAGGCTTACACATAGCCAAGGATATACAAAACACACACATAGCCAAGCCAACAAAGTTGGGTTTATCAGACCATCAAGGAGTTGGGAAAGGCTCAATGCTAAGCTGGTGAGCTCATTACAAAGCCAAGAACACCTACACCAGAACTAGGCTGACCTCTAAGACACCCAAACACACCCAACACAAGGAATCAATCCCTTCTCTGTTACATAGTCCCTCAGGCCCTGCATTCCCTTCCAGTGCTATTTAGGGGTGATGGAGAAGAAGTCCAACCCTCTAGCTCTGTCTGTGTGGTTTCCAGCCACCCAGGTTTATCAAGAAAAAATAAGCCCCCATCCCTGCTCCCAATACAGTCTGAAGACCAACCATTGCACTCAGGCAATCAATTTAGGTATCACAGCTTAAACCAGGGAAAACGACTTCAAACCATCTACAGCAGTCCCCAAATGTAACAGTAAACACAGATCATGGCCTGGGGAAATTAACAGCCCCCCGAAATGCATCAGTGGATGCGGCTCACAATGTGGGGAAAAATCAACCCGTCCTTGGGCAATGAAGTCACCGGGAAAACATACATAGACCATGCTGGGAAAGAGATTATAGTTCCCCATCCCGGGCGTGAATGAAAATGACAATGCAAGACCCACGAATTAGTTCATGAGGGAAGAATACAACCAAACCATCCGTATATACGCAGAGGAAAAATACGTGGATAAAAACCAGGAAAATCCTGTGCGTGGAAAACAATCCGACCCTGTGAAGAATGAACAGACAATGGAAGTCCTGCATGAGGAAAAATAGCTCCGTTTTTGTTCGTGGATGAATAAACAATAGGAAGGACGTGAAAATTGGAAGTGCGTGAGCCTTCAACACAGTCATGGAGAGAAAAATATCCGCGTGAGAGGATGAATAGCAAAATCATGGGTAGAGTGTGCATGTGGGTGAGGACTGACAGTCCTACCACCCCACTCCCAAAGACCATAACTGCCTCAACCAACAGCACCCTTTCTTAATGAAAGTGGTTGGAATAAGACAAGGGAAGAAGACACATGGGTTTTTCTCTCATTGGCCAAGGTTTGACAAATTCCCCCACATCCTTATCCTTCTAAAAATCATGCCCCTTTTGATTTAGTTGCCGTGATAATAGCTGGTCAGGTTCATTTTTAATTATAGCTGCATATTTACATGATGACCATCATAATATATTCCACATGCCCCGATATACCATCGGTGACAATTCAAATCCAAAACATAACATAAACGATCAATGGTGGGGCCTTGGCCTTTAGCTCCACACCCTGATCATTTACAATTTATACATCATATACATCTAATGTAACAGGGTCAAAACCGGGACATTACACCTTCCATGGTAAGATATAAGTGATGAGCCTTTCTTACATGGTCATTGGATGTGTTCCTCCCATGGTAAGATACAAGTGCTGAAGACTTTCTGACATGGTTGTTGGATGTGTTCCTTCCATGGTAAGGAATACGTGCTAAGCCTTTCTTACTTGGTCGTTGGATGTGTTCCTCCGATGGTAAGATATAAGTGCTAAAGCCTTTCTGACATGGTTTTTGGATGTGTTCCTCCCATGTTCAGATGTGAGTGCTGGGCCTTTCTGACATGGCTGTTGGATGTGTTCCTCCCATGGTCAGATGTGAGTGCTGGGTGTGCCTTTCTGACATGGTTGTTGGATGTGTTCCTCCCATCGTTAGATGTAAGTGCTGGGTGGGTCATTCTCACTGAGGGTTAGATATAAGCAATGAAGAAGACCTACATGGAAGCTAGGCCTACAACCAACATGAAAAATGGTTGGCTCTGTAGAACTTCCTATGATGAGAAGAATTGAGAGATAGCACCAGTGATGATCTAGTAGTGATGATCCAGATCAAGAGATGAAGATGACTTGAAGATGAAGATAAATTGATGATGATCTAGATGATACAAAGAAGAATACTTGTGCTGATAAATTATGTCGGGAGAATACCATCCTAGTTAAGTAGGAGTGTTGATGTATTTGTAACTTCATAATGTATTCACTTGTACATTTTATGTATTGTACCCCGATGTTTTCAGGGAGTATTTGTAATGTAATTGATTCATGTCATGCCCTGATGTTCCTATCGAGAGATTCAATCATGTAAACAAGTCATCTAAATTAATAGAGGGTAACCCTCCTTATTGATCAAGGGTTAAAGTCCCCACAGTTGTGGGGCCCTAGGGTTATTAGACTCTCCTAGAGAAGTTGGCCCTAATGAGTTATTGTCAAGTTGGGAATTGGTATAAATAGAGAGTGAGCCTCTCTATTTATGACACATTCACTCACACTCAATTGTAGTGCATAACTGAGAGAGAAAGAAGAAGATGGGATAGGAGAGAGAGAGACCACTGCTGTCGGGAGATCATCTTACTGTTTTTGGGTTTTACTTTTGGTGATGATTCTATCTTTGAGGAAGTTGCAGGGTTTTCTCCTTTATGGTTCCCATGAGGAAAATATTTATGTCTATTGTCTCTTATGTTTGATTGCTATGCTTGTTATTCTCTCAATTAAAGATCCTAAGATAATACTGTCTAAATGATAAAAATATAACATATATCAGATAGTGAATGGGTATCACCCCTAGTGACTGCCACAAAAAATGGGGGAGATGGAGGGTCTATATTGTTGGAATATTTAAAACCCCACCTATAGACTTAGGATATGATTATTAATAATTTTGATCAATTTCCTATGTAATAAACTAGGAAGCTAGCCACCTTTGGCCTAGACTTTCCATCTTTAGCCTATTGAGTGCACTTAGGATGATTTTGGGTAAGATTCTGTCAGTTTTATTGACTGTCCAGTTTAGTAAGGGCGCACTTCCTGCTTTTACAACTTTTATCTAGCTTTTTCTGCTTTTTAGAGGATTAGGATAAATCTAGCCATATGGAAATTATACATTTTTGTGGACAACCTATCCTCCATGATTTCTCTCAAGTTTCCATAATTAGAAATATTTTCCATCACTCATTAGATGACCCACTTTATTTATATAATTCATGACCTCTTTGATAGGTTTGGAAAGTGTTTTTGTCACCTTGGGGGTTTTTCACATTTTAGTAAGCCTACTTTATGAGCTCTTTTAATTACCTCTTTGGCATTGTATTTTATTTCTTTAGAGTGTATTAATATTGTACACAAATAAATATTCATTAATGCAATGGAATTTTATCAACTTGAGCATATTTTTTCTTTTGTCTACTTAATGCTTTCTTCACAATTATTCTGCCTTTTTGTAGCAGTAGAATTATCTTAGTGAAATATTGATATGCAATATAGATAACCTTTGTGAATTCTAATATGATATCTGAGAACATGATAGTTGATAAAAGGTTCTCATAGTGATTCTAATCATATTTCCAAAAAAAAAATTGTTCTCTATGTTATATGTATCTACAACTTCTACATGGATTTGAAAGAAATTTCTCTCCTTCTCAAGAGATAGTCTCTATGATGTTTCTATTGGAGCTAGTGAAGAATATTATGAAGAGAAAATTGATTGCATAAATGACTATGATATAGCATATGGAATTATGTGTTTGGTGATGTCTCCTCAGATGCATTATCTTATAGATTATGCTGAGTATTCATTCGAGATCTGGAGAAATATAAATAGATCGTTTGGAATGGAGAAATAAGAAGATGGATCTTGGATAAAACCTAGAACCTCCTTTATTTCTCTCTCTCCTGATGTCAAAGTGTCATTCACTTCTCATGATGAAGTTATTCAAATTGAAGAAGAAGAAGGTGTAGAATTTTAAACTTTTGATCCAGTTTGAATGGATTAACCTCCTTCTCCCTCTATCACTTCTCATGAATAAATTCTACATGAATAATACATTTGAACAAAATTTCATTTTGAATATATTTCCATTCATTCACTATTATCATAGTCTTAAGATTTCAAATTTGAGGATGATATGACAATCATTGCTTCCCCTCCTATGCATGATCAGTGTGTTCTACTTGGTGATCTCCAAGATGTTTTGGAGGAGAGATCATATTCTGAAAGTGATCCACTCACTATCCTTGGTAACATACCTCCTACCTATTCTTCTACAATGGCTGATCACTTTCCTTAGAGCTTCATTGAATATGGATCAAACATTGTCATTGGTTTGGAAAACTTGGGACTCTTCCTCCACCTCATTATTGGAGCTTATACAAGCTCCTTTGGTTCAAAGTTTCATGAGAAATAATATTTGTTTGGAGTTTTTCACACTAAATTTGAATCATATTTTGGTTTGAATTTCATGGCTCTAGCAACTCATCAAATCTCTTTTGGACCTGACACCATATTTAATTCAAATTTCAAGTTTGAAGAGCACCTCCATTCACTCTACTATCAGTGGATATTAGTTGTTCTACATGGTCCCAATATCCATCCTCCATCTATTTATGCTCATAATACAATTGAGTATATTAACCTTCTTCCCAAGCAAAATATTCCTCCATACATCTGATGAAGTTGACACCTACTTGAGTTTGTAGCGACAACAACATTTTTGGTGTGCACATGTCCATTTTTGAGGGAGTATTTTGTTCCCATAAGGTTTTCCCTATTTCCTCANAAAAAAAAAAAAGGGGGGGGGGGGGGGGGGGGTGTTGGAATATTTAAAACCCCACCTATAGACTTACGATATGATTATTAATCATTTTGATTAATTTCCTATGTACTAAAATAGGTATTTAGCCACCTTTGTCCCATACTTGTGATATATATCCTATAGAGAACAATGATGATGATTATGGATAAGATTCTGTTAGCTTTACTAACTGTCTATTTTAGTAAGGGTGAACTTCTTTCTTTTACAACTTTTGTCCTGATTTTTCTGTGTTTTAGTGGATTAGGATAAAGATATTCATATGGAAACTATCCTATTTTGTGTCCAAACCATCCTGCACAATTCTCTCTCTAGTTTCCATGATTTTAAATATTTTCCATCATTGATTAGATGACACATTTTCTTTATCTAATTTGTGACCTCTTTGATATTTTTGGAAACTGTTTTTTTCACCATGTTTTTTTTTCACATTTTAGTAAGCCTTCTTTATGAGCTATTCAAATTACCTCTTTGGAATTAGTTTTTCTCTCTTTAGAGTGTATTGATATTGTACACAAATAGATATTCATTATGGAATGGAAATTTATCCACTTGAGCATATTTTCTCTTGTGTCTACTTTATATTATCTTCACAATTTTTCTATCTTTCTGTAGCAGTAGAATTCTCTTAGTGAAATCCTGATATGCAATCTAGATCAAATGTGTTAATTATAATATGTATAGACTACAGGGAACTAAAAAAAGGCACAAATAATGATCACTTTTCATTACCATTTATTGACCCGGTATTAGATACCCTAGTAGGGAAGAAATTCTTGTTTTTCCTAGATGGTTTTAGTGGATATAACCAAATAAAAATTCATTTAGCAGACCAAGAAAAAAGACATTCACTTGTTAATGGGGAATTTTTTCCTACCGATTCCTTCCTTTTAGAATTTTCAATGCTCCATATACCTTTCAAAGAGCACTCTTGAGTATTTTTTCTGACTTTATCCATGATCAGATGGAGATATACATGGATGATTTTACTCTATATGGAGATGAGTTTGAGGAAGCTATCATAAACTTGGAAAATGTTCTTAAGAGACACATAGAAATGAATATTTTCTTAATTAATGAAAAATGTCAGTTAATGATGGATGGAGGAAAATTTTTAGGGAACTATGTTTCTACAAAACAAATCACTTTATATCCTGGAAAAATACAAGTTATAATTAACTTACCTCCCCACAAAAAACTAAAAGAGGTTCTAAGCTTCATAGGACAATATGGATACTACAAAAGATGCATACAATATTATATTAAAATAGTTTCCCCCATATATTCAATAATGACCAAAGATGCATAATTTTAGTGGACTGATGCCTACCAACAAACATTTGATTTAATCAAACAAAATATTATGAAAGAACCTGTCTTACAAGGACCAAATTGGGAAATCCATTTCCATATACATTATGATGCTTCTAACAAAATAATTAGTGCAATCCTAGGAAAGGAAAAATACAAAGTTTCATATGCTATTTAAAACATCAGTAAGAAACTTATAGGAGTGGAGCTCAATTACACTATCATAGAAAAAGAATTCCCTACAGGTATCTACTCTACCAACAAATTCAGGCACTACATCATTGGATATCAGGTATTCATTGATAATGTGTTAGGAACCCATGTCAATTCTTCTCTTTACTTTGTTAGTATATTGTTGTTGGATGCATATGCTTTTAAATTCATCCCATGAGTATATTGTATTATCCCACATTCATGGGGAGTAATAGCTTTTTAGATTAGAATTTGTATATAAGAACGTGTTGAGGCCAATGAAGGAATCCACAATTTATTTTTATTGATCTTGCTCAAAGGAGGTTTCCATATCAAAGTGGCTTGCAATCAATATATTCCTTCTGTATTTTTCTATTTCTATTATATCATGGATTTCCACTATTTATTGCAGGAGATTTCTCTCATATGGTATCATCACACTTTCTTGGGTTTATTGGGTGGAACTTCTGCCATTTTATTTCATAGTGGCTTCCCAACACTGTGATTATTGCAGTAGTTATCCTACTTTGCATATGTATTGTTCATTTCAATTGCATGTTCTAATCAAGGAATAACCCCTATCCACGTAACTGTGGGAAATACCTGGGCATAGCCCTAAAATTGATTGTGAGGATACCATAGGAACCCAAAAGTAGCTATCCATTGACTGGAATTGCCAATGAAAAGGGAAATGGCCCATACCTGATTGATTAGTTCCCACTTATGAGGTAAACCAAGAGCTATTGTTTGTGGAAAAGAGGTTAACATTTTTATCTGATCCATGGAGTGAGGGGTACTACTCGAATACACAAGCCATTAGACATCATTGGTGTCTTAGTGAATCCCTTGAACCTTTAGGAATCTGAACATACCTGGGGTCCATATATATTTCTAGTTATTAAATGGTAGATTTCATATGTCCAGAGCCATCATAGATCAATTCCACAAAAAAAAATGAGTATAAATTTCTATTTTTTAATGATATCTTCTTTTCTTTATCTCTATTTCCTTGAAAATTCATTAGAACCCCTAAAATTCCATTCTACATGTTTCCTTTCTTGACAACCCTATCCTAAATTCTACATTTGAAAGCCAAAAATTCCACATTTGTCCATTTTTATGGTTTTCCATAACTTCTTCAATTCTCACCCAATATCCTTCAATTTTTTCCACAATGTTGATTTCCTATTTCTTCCTCCTTGTCCCTCTTTGAAAAGTATTCCCATTCTTTCACCCAGCTTCTGAAATCCCCATTTTTTGCTTCCTTGTCTCTCAGAAAGTGTCCAAAACCTAGTCAAACCCCAATTACCCATCAGAGTTTTTCCTAACTCCAAATTTCCTTTTCTAAGAAAAGTTATTTGTTTTTTTTTATACCCATTCCCCCCCAAAAAATAAAATTCCTAGTTATGGTTGTCACCCACACAAGAGAAAACAAACAAATGGAAGAAGCACTTGATGATCTCAAGACCAAACTCAAACATATGAATGGAAACATTCTTGGCCTTTATCTTCATCATTCAACCATGAACAATAGACTATAGCAAGAATCTTCGACTGATTGTCAGCAAAAGATTGCTTTGTCCATCCTTGCTCTAGATTTGAAGTCATGATTTCCAATGGGGGAACCTTATGTTGTAAGGGGAAGTGTCGCAATGTGTGTATCTCTATTCGAGATTATAAATTGCACTTCGAAATTTTTTCCTTGCCCTTAGGCGGATTTGTTGTGGTTTTGGGCGCTTAATGGTTATGCACACTTGGACCCATGTTATAGGATTTTGCTGAACATTGGATCCATTTTTCAATCAATGAAAAAAAAAAATTGAAGGAATTTCAACCATGATGTCTTAGCATCATCAATTCAAATTGCATTTAAAATACCCTTAAGAATAATTCACATGGTGTCATCACTCAGCTCCATTCAATTCAGATGCAACCATCAGTGGTCTCCACTACTCCCTTGGATCTACAAGAAATTTTGGATCGATATGCATGTGCCTTTTCTAAACCTATGGTATTTCCACCTTCAATACCATAGGCCCATCGTATTCCTCTCCTTCCTAGAAGATTCCCTCCCAACATCAGGCCTTATTGCTACCTGTTTCACCAAAATATAGAGACTGAGATTCTTGTTCGGGATTACTGAAGGAAGGTATTATTCACCCTAGTACCGGTTCCTTTTCTTCACAAGTTCTTCTTGTCCAAAACAAATATGGGTCATGGAGCCTCTACATTGATTTTCAAGCACTTAATCACATCAAAATCAAGGATAAGTTTCCAATTCCTATTGTTGATGAGCTTCTTGATGAGCTTCGTGGTGCCCATTTTTTCTCCAAGTTGGATCTTCATTTTGGGTATCACCAAGTTTAGGTTCATGAGGATGATATTCGTAAAAAGGATTTTCACATACATGATGGACACTATGATTGTTTGGTCATTCTCTTTGGCCTCACTAACTATCCTTACACATTCCAGGTTTTGATGAATAAAATATTTTGGCCCTACTTGCAGAACTTCATTCTAGTATTCTTTGATGATATCCTCATATATAGTAAAACATGGGATGACTATCTCTAACATCTATATCTTGTATTGCAACTTATATGTGATCATCATATCTATTCCAAACAGTCTAAAATTGGTTTTTGGCAAGAGTAAGTAGAGTATCTCAAGCATATTGTTTCATTAACACAAGGGGTTCATGTGGATCCTTCCAAAATAGATGCCATGAAAAATTGTCCTCATCCTTTGACACTCAATAACCTTCATGTTTTTTTGGGGCTGACTGGATACTACGACAATTTTGTTAAGCATTAAGTGAATATTGCATCTCCATTAACAACTCTATTGAAAAAGGATTATTTTACATGGACACATGCTGCTAAGCGCGCATTTGACAAACTGAAACAAGCTATGTCATTGCGTTCAACAACAAATCCCTATCTAATAAGACTTTATCCGCCTCTACATATGAGAAGGAAATGATGCCTATTTTTCATGCGGTACAAAATTTGCAGTTATACCTATTAGTGAATCATTTCCACATTAATACTGATCACCAGAGTATGAAATATTTCTTGGAACAATGAATCTCATCCCTAACGCAAAAAAAATTGGTTATAAAACTCATGGGTTATGACTATGAGATCACTTACAAGAAGGGTAAGGACAATATTATGGCGGATACTCTTTCTTCCACATTTGATGACGAAATTTCTCTTTTATATATTTCTATCCCTATTCCAAATTGGTTGCAATATGTTCAACAAGGCTATGTCAATGAATCCTCTTTATTTGAAATCATCCAATGGATGGAAAATAAACCTTGTGTTGTATCACATTATTCTTGGGATGGTGCTTCTCTAAGATAGAAGGGTCATTTGGTGCTTCCCTAGATAAGAGATATTCAACATGATGTCTTCTATGAAATCCTTGCTTCTCCATCGACATGGCACTCTAGGTTCCTCAAAACATATGAGCGAGCATGACGTAACTTATTTTGGAAGGGAATGAAAAGGGAAATTCGATAGATGGTGGATGAATGCAATACATTCTAGTGCCATAAGGGTGAATCGACACTCCTTCTAGAATTACTCAAAACCTTACCCATCCCTACACGTATTTAGATAGATATTTCAACTGATTTCATTTAAGGATTCCCTAAATATGGAGGGAAGGAAATGATCTTGGTTCTGGTTGATTGCCTCTCCTAATATAGTAATTTTTGTGGCCTCATCCATCCATATACCACCTCCTCAATCACATAAATTTTTCATGTACCAGATATTCCGTCTTCTTGGAATCCCTTCTTCCATTGTCTTAGATTGAGATACAACTTTGACAAATCATTTTTAGATATAACTATTTCACCACACTAGCACCAAATCGAAGATGAGTTTAGCATATCACTCACAAATATCTGGTCAGGTGGAAGTTATCAACAAATATTTGGAAACTTGTCTTCATTTCTTCACCTCTAAAAAACAATACCAGTGGGGAAATTGGCTCCCTCTCATTGAATGGTGGTACAATACCTCCTACCACAATGCATCTAAAATGACTTCATATGAAGTATTCTATGGTTAAGAGCCACCAATGCTCCTTCCATACACCCCCAACATCTCACTAGCTCGGGTGGTTGACACGGTTCTATGAAACCAAGATTATATTCTTCAAAGTTTCCAAGACAATCTTCACATGGAAAGAAACTAAGTGAAACAACCAGCCGATCAAAACCATTCTAAGTGTACTTTTCAATTCGGTTATACAGATTTTCTTCATCTAAAACCTTACAAGAAATACTCCCTAAAACTCAAGGGAATCATAAGCTGGCTCCAAATTTCTATGGGCCATATAAGGTTCTTCATAAGATTGGGTCTGTTTCTTATAAATTGGAACTTCCTCCTCCTTCTCGCTTTCACCCAGTATTTCATGTCTCTTATCTTAGGAAAGTTATTGGCACGAACATCAGAGCATAAATTGTTTTACCAGAACTGGATAATGAAGGATCCATCATTTTGGATCCAGAATCCATCCTCAATAGGATCACTTATTATTGGTATATTATAAACCCACTCCATACTTAGGATACCAATATTTAATCATTCTCGATTAATTTCCTATCCACTAGCCTAGATAATTGGAATCCACTTGCACCACTTAGTCAACACTTTCCATATATACCCCAGGAGCACATTTTTTTATTTTGGTTATATCCTACCTACTTTATTAACTGGCATAATTAGTAACTACACCTTCCTACAGATTTTGTCTTTATCTTGCTTTATTCCAATTTCTTGCATTTCAATGGATAAGGTAAAGCTATTCAACTAGGAAACTGCTATCTTTTGTTGCCAACCGATCCTCCGTGATTTTCTCTCTAGATTCCATGATTAGAATATTTTTACACCACTCATGAAAAATCACTCATGCTTTAGCTAATTCATGATGTCCTTGATAGAGTTGGAAAGTGCTTTAGTCACCTATGGGGGTTTATCATATTTAGTAAACTTGATTTATGAGCTAGCATGAGTTGTCTTATAGAAACTCAATTTTCCTTTATAAGCATGTATTTCTAATGTAATTATCAATCAATTCATTGTTTCAATAATCAATTATTCATTATTCACTTCTTCATGTGATTTCGTATCATTATTCTTCTATCTATTTTCCTTTTGCATGCTTGTGAGAATTATTTTGTAGATAGATCCTATCCTATGCTTAAACATAGCATTAAGCCTCAATTCCTTTATGGTATCCACTTTTCTATTTCTACATGGTATCATAGCACAAGTTTTCTTAAGTTCTACAAAGTTGAGGAGCTATCGATTTTCTACATCAGAGCGCATCTAGTCTCCTATTCCTTTCTGAAGAAGAGCTTAAATTGAGCTTACCATATTTTCTTCTAGTTTTTATTTGTGTATGTTTCAAAGAGTATTTTATTTAGCACATCAAATTCTTAGAATTTATTTATCTTTAGATGTAATCCTGACTCCCTTCAACTATCATGAATGGAAAGCCAAAATTGGCATTCTATTGCACAGTAAGGGACTATACACAGTTACTTTAGATTTGGAGAATGAGCCTAATGCTACTGTTGAGAAAGCTAAGTGGCATAATAGGTTGGATGAAGCCTATGTATTTCTTTGCTTATCTATTTATCCTAATATACTCTTTCATCTATATGGTTTGACCACTCCAAACCAAGTATGGACCAAACTTGAGTCTCTCTTTAGAGTACAAGACGAGATAAGAACGCATCAGTTGGAGAATGAGTTATTCTCATTAAGTCCAAGCAGTTTTGAATCCATTGAAGGATTCTTCACCAAATTCATGCCACTTTTTCTAGTGTTAAAGAAACACAAGATTCATAAGAAGGAAGATCAATTTATTATTTCCATATTATCAAAATTGGGTCTTGAATACTCAGTTTTTGTGTCTACTTTTCATGCTACTAGGCTTGCTATTTCGAATTGGAAAATTCCTTCTTGAGTACATTGTTTGACTCACTAACAAAGGAGAAAGATAAATTGATCCATATGGGTGCTCTTAGATCCTCCAAGGGAAAGTATCATGCTCTTATAGTTCAAGGAATTAATAATTCCAAATTAAAAGAGAAGCAAATTGTGAAAGAGAAGAAACCAAATTCATATAATGAAGATGAAAGTTTGAATCCTAATGATGAAGGTTGAATGAAGAAAGTCAAGAAGAAAAGGAGAACATACAAGTGTTCTTAATGAAGCAAGGTATTTCATCCTAAAAATAAATGTTTCAATAAGAATATGGACATCATGTATGATATACATGAGAAATATAACATTGAAGTTCCAAATGAGCTAGAAAATCTTATTGAATCCCTAGAACACTATCATAGTGCGCAGTTTCAAAGTGATATAAAATATTCATTCAGTGCTAGAGTTAAATCCTTTTCTAATATATCTGATATATATTCATGTTTTTATATATAAGAATCATAAATATTAGTGTATTTCTTGAATAATCCACCTATCAGTCTCCTAGATTCATCTACCAATACTTGTGATTTTTTCAGTATAGTGTCACTTGTCTTTAAGCAACTCTTCCTCACTCCATTAAAATTGTTATAATTTTGATTTAGAATAATATTTTAAGACTGATATGCATTTTATTCCATCATCCATACAATATACCATACCACTGAATACTTCTAAGACTATACAAACCTCAAGTTCACTAGTTGATTCCTCATTGGTTTCCTATGCAGTGTTACTTATATCAAATATTTTCAAGTCTTGTCTATCTTTCATTGGTTGGTTATACATGACCTTAGTAATCATTGGAATTATATTTCACATGTTTGGATATGTTCTAAACACTTATGTTTCAATTATAAAGTCCATCCATCATTCAGGATTTTAAACTCATACATTTTTTCTAGTTGCTCAACATTTTCCTACTCTAGCCCTATATCCTCATGGAGACATTGAACCTTTGGTATTTGCTATTGCATATGATAAAATTTCTAATATATCCAAGTATTTTCAGCATCATATAATATTTGGGAAGGTTCTATATTGTAAGAAAGTTATGCGATCCACATCACCATTTTGCATCTATACAAGGAATTGATTGTGTAATTGATTGTCTTAATTTTTGCACTCTTTGGGAAGGAGTATGTATTAATATATCATAGTAATCTAGGGAATAAAACAAAGTCTCATAAGATATTTCATACAATTAATCATTAAAATGACATAATGGTGCTGCAATAGGAATAACAACTCTATATAATAAAAAAAGAATGAGTAATACAAGACAATGGTCATGCAAGGTGCATGAATTACAAGACAATTAGAATACTCAAAGAGGTCATTCGAATTGAATGGATGTGTGTAGCTTAAATGAATGTCATCCATAGTCAGTACACATAGTTAACCACCAATCTAATCAATAACTGACTCTCAACTAAGTCGTAACTGAAGCGGAGAGTAATAGATGACCGAGTCTAACTGAAAGTGACTCATCACACGTAACTACATATCCAATTGAAGGAGGTAGTGCATCCATAACTCCAACTCGCTCAGATGGAGTTGACTAAAGTAAACATGTCATCAAAAGTGGTTGTAGGCACATGCGTTAGTTCCAATTCATAAATAATGACAAAAAAAAATCAAATTATGAATTGAGGCACCTTCACAACTCAACTTAGCTTATTGTAACAACCAGTTAGAAATTAGGTGCATTTATGACACTCAGATCACCCTAGAAATGCTACCTATTTGAAGGATGAAGCCTAGTTATCCTCCTCGAATGAAGGAGAAGGCTTAGTTGGCCTCCTTGACTGAAGGAGGGCGTGGGTGAGATCATTTTGATGTCATAGTGTGCTCATCTGATGCCAAGTAAGTCAATTAAACTTATGATAGTGGGTAGATAGGACAAAATTGACCAAATAAGTGTGCATGTTGGGTAAGTGACTCTAACACCCCCCCCCTTAAGCTATACTCAGCAGGAGTAAAAAACATGCATGAAATTCTAGGGCCCCAGAAACAAATGCCATAGGTTACCCTGTACAATAATGTAACTCAAACAATGCTAAAAAATAAATCTAAGTGAGGAAAGAGGGGAAACCCAGTGGGAAAACCCCCCCCCTCAAGCTGAACACTAGAGAAGTAATCTGATCACCCTGATGAACTCACTCCCAACAGTGAACGGAGGTAAGTGAAATTCTTCTCTGAAAATATCTTGGTGAAGATGTATGCAATATTCTCATCAGTAGGGCAGTATTGCAGAATGATGGTCTTGTCATGCACCAATTCCCTGATATAGTGCATGTGTATCTCTACATGCTTGGTCCTCTTCCTGGTAACTATATCTATGGATATCTTAATAGCACTTTGATTCTCACAAAATAGGACAGTGGACAAAGTACTACAAAAATCAAACTCTAAAAGAATGCCTTACAACCAAACAGCATGGATGTAAGCATTCACCGCTCCTCGGTACTCGGCCTTTACTGAAGATAATGCAATGCCAGCCTTCTTTTTGCTAGACCAAAAAATGGGGCCACCACCAAACATGATCACATATCTAGAAGTATACTTCCGGTCGATAGAATCTCCCACCCAATATGAACCTGTGTAACCAACCAACTCTAGCTCAGAGTATATAGCATAGTGAATGTTGTAGGTCCTGGTGCTTTGAATATACTGGAGGATCCTCTTTGCTTCCTTCAAATGAGGATCATGAGGCTGCTGCATGTATCTTGATACATCATTCACAACATAACATATATCAGGCCGAGAATGATTCAAGTAAATCAAGATACCAATTAGTTGGCAGTAGATTGTGCAATCCATGGGTGGAGTGCTTTTTCCTTCTTCAAGGTTGATCCCTAAAAGGAAAGGGAATGGAGCAGCCTTATATTCAGCCATGTTAAACTTAACTAACATGTCTGATATGTATTTGGGCTGAGTGACCATTATCCCATCATAATTTTGTGCAATTTCAAGCCCCAGAAATTTCTTCAATAGCACCAAATCACTCACCTCAAATGCATCATGGAGGGTAGTTTTTATGACTGAAATGGAAGCAACAGTGATGCCAGTAATCAAGAGATCATCAAAATATAAAACAATAATAATAAAATTACCATCATACTTCTTTAGATACACATTTGTATCTGATTTACACTTTTGGAATTTTTACAAGAGAAGGAAGCCATCCATCTTGGAATACCACTCTCTTGGGGCCTGTTTTAACCTGTATAGTGACTTATTTAATTTGAAAACCAAAGATGAATATGAAATGTAGCCCTCAGGATGATTCATTTATATCTCCTCATGAAGATATCCATGTAGAAAGTCATACTTAACATCCATATGATGAACCTCCCAGTGCTTGGATGCCACAATTGCCAAAACTAGGCGGATGGAGTCCATTTTTGCAACCGGTGCAAAGGTCTCATGATTGTCCACACCTTGGACTTGGGAGAACCATTTTTCTGCAAGAATTGCCTTATATTTGTAGTTTATTCCATAAGCAGAAACATTTTTCTGAAATACCCACTTGCATTGAACTAATTTCCTCCTCGGAGGAAGAGAAACTAGATCCCAAGTAGCATTCTTTTGAAGAGAATTCATCTCTTTTTCCATGGCAGCTTGCCATATCAGATATTTTCAAGCATGGTAGTAAGAATTAGGATCTCAAATTATAATTAAATAACAAGTTTTGTACAGCAAATATTCAAGACAAGAGAGCACAATACCTGCTCTTTCGAAATCAGACAGTGTTCTTCTTGGATCATCAGGATTTCCAATGTTGTCACCGACGGAAGAAAGTGTCTGTTTGTCCCAAGTTGGGAGATATTTTGCACTTCAGGTTCTCAAATTGAAATTAATTCTTACTGGTCACTGATATCAGATATAAGAGGTTCCAAATTAGGTTCCAAATCAGAGTCAACACCCCCAATTTCATCATCCAAATATTTAGTAGAGTAGGAAGGAAATTCGACAGTTTTCTCCTTCACTAGTTCTACCTCTTGAAGAGGCTCATCGAACCAGACACTTCTTTCAATGATGATTTTTTTTGTTATGATATCCAGAAGATTAAAACCTTTAGATTCATCAGGATATCGAATAAGCAAACATTCAACACTTTGTGGTTGCAAAGCTTTCCTCTTATCATGCGGAATTCAGGCCCATGCAGTGGACCCAAACACTCTGAGATTCGACACATCCGGATTGTGTCTGAAGTAGGATTTGAAAAGGGTGTTACCTTTCATAGATGAGTGAGGAAATTTGTTCTGAATTTATACATAAGAATTCATGGCCTTATCCCACAAATTTTCAGCCAACTTCTTGGCTTCCAACATACAAGTGGTCATCTCCTTGAGAGACAGATTCTTTCTCTCCGCTACACCGTTCTACTGGGGAGTGTAAGGGACTGAATGTTGGATATGAATACCAATTTAAGAACATATATGAAGCAAGTAATTACTGATATATTCCCCTCCATTATCATATCTCAAAATTTTGATCTTTTTCCAGGATGCATTCTCAATCAATGCTTTTAATTCAATGAATTTTTCTAAAACATCTGTTTTTTTCTTGATGAAGAAGGCCCATGTATATCTAGAAAAGTCATCTATAAAAGTAATAACATAATGAGATCCATTCAAGTATGTGATGGGAATTGTTCTTCTAATATTAGAATGAATCAGCCCCAAAATTTCTGATGCTCGGATTTCCTTCCCCCGATCAAACTTATGCTCAAGATGCTTGCCCAAAATAAAACCTTTGCAAATTCCGGTGGTAGATTTGATGACCGGGAGGCCTTAAACCATGGAATTTTTATGTAATTTCTATAGGTACTTGAATTTAAGGTGGCCAAACATCTCATTCCAGATCCTACTAACCGCATTTCCATAAGTCAGCAGAGCTTCGGGCTTTGCATCCTCCACAAAATGGGAAAACTCATAGGATTTTGCATGATGATTTGCGGAGCCTTGCTCCACAAGTTTTCCGGATGCAAATTCAGTAATTTGTACATCATCAGGGCTGAAGGATACTATATTGGGAACTCCAGTGTGGGCCATTTGATAGACACTTAGGAGGTTTGATGCAAGAGATGGTACATACAGAACATTGGAAAAATAACCGTGCTCAAGATTTACAGTACCTTGTCCTTTTGAGACGATGGTAGAGTAATATCCTATGTGGATGGGGATGCTCTTGCTGGTGTTGAGAGAAGAGAAATATTCTTTGTTGGCCATCAGGTGGTTCAAATCTCAAGAATCTATGAGTAGAGACATGAACTTCGAAGTGCTTTCCATGAGGGCATGACTTCTTTCATGTTGGTATTCCTGATCTTGATTTTATTTCCTCTGAAAGATTTCAAGAATATTTATGTTATTTCTCTCAACAAGAGAATTATATTCATCAACCTTATTTTTCATGCAGGCATGTTCAGGGTGGAAGCCCTTCCTGCAGTATGAACACTTGAATTTTTCCTTCCCATGGTGGCCCCTTTTCTTGTTCGTATTCGATCCGGAAGGCTCTTCTTGCTGCTGGTTTTGAAATTTTGGCTTAGGATATTTGAATATAGTTTTGGGTTTCTTCTTCTTCTTTCCTTTCCCCTTTGAATCCTTGTGTCTCAAAGAAAAGAGGGGTTGATCACGGGAGGATCTAATGATCCCCATCTAGACAAGCTTATCATGCTCACTTGTTAGGGACTCAATGAAGGAATTGAGTAAAGGCATCTTCCATCAACGGGTTGTGAGCTTCCCAACACAGAATGTAGAAACAAACACTAAATAGTCAGCTCCATGTTTTGAGAGAATGGTGAGGATGAGCTGATCATCCTCCTTCTTCACCTCACACTGGTGTAGCAAAATGACTATATTCTTGAATTTTGTGAAAAAATCATTGAGGGTCTCAAACTTTCTAGGTTGAAGAGACATCAACTCATTTTTAAGCTAATAAACCCTTAAGTCATCATGTTTTCCATACAGGGAGGCAATTTGGTCCCATATCTCTTTTGGAGTCTTCAATGTTGAGAGGTGGATCAGAAGATCCTTGGAGATAGAGAGACACAACAAACCGAATGCTTCATCTTTCTTATTCAAAAATATAGACTTGTCTATAACATGAGTAGGATATTCTTCTATGTCCATAGTGACTCAGTAGAGTCCTTTGGCATATAGTTGGATCTCCATGTCTCCTTTCCATTGATGAAAATTGAATGGAGTCAAAAGATCTATGAAAGAAGCCATATCAAATTGTTGTAGCGAATGCAGTGAGCCTATAAAACCTACAAATAAAAACAATAAAGTCACCGTAAGGTCAAAAAACCTGCACATTTTAGGCTTTCATCACACCCAACATAATTGATCAAGCAAGCTTGATAAACAATTCCTTAACTTGGAGTATTAAGTGGTAAGCCTTTGCTTCTAGTGCAGTGCTGTAATTTTGAGATTTTGCTCAAACTTTCATGCAAGATCCATCAAAAACCATGTTTTTGAGATAATGAGCTTCATCCCACCGTGAGCTCTGATACCATATTAATCTGTCATAGTAATATAGGGACTAAAACATAGTATCATAAGATATTTCAAACAATTAAGCATGAAAATTGCATAATGGTGCTACAATAGGAATAACAACTCTGTATAATCAATAAAGAATGAGTAATACAATACAATGGTAATGCAAGGTTCATGAATGCCAAGAAAATTTGAATACTCAAAGAGGTCATTCGAATTGCATGGATGTGTGTAGCTTAACTGAATGTCAGCCACAGTCAGCACACATAGTTAACCACCAAGCTAATAAATAACTGACTCTCAACTAAGTCCTAACTGAAGCAGAGTGCAATATATGACTGAGTCTAACTAAAAGTGACTCATCACATGTAACTGCATGTCCAACTAAAGGAGGTAGCACATCCATAACTCCGAGTAGCTCAGATGGAGTTGACTGAAGTAAACATGTCATCAGAAGTGGTTGTAGGCACATGTGTTATCTCTAGTTCATAAATAATGAAAAAAAATAATCAAATTATGAATGGATGTGACTTCACAACTCAGCTTAGATTATTGTACCAATCAGTTAGCAATTAGGTGCATTTATGACACTCATATCACCCCAGAAATGCTCCCTGTTTGAAGGAGGAAGCCCAGTTAGCCTCCTTGAATGAAGGAGAATGCTTAGTTGGCCTCCTTGACTAAAGGAGGGCATGGATGAGCTCATGCCGATGTCATAGTGTGCTCATCCGATTCCAAGTAAGTCAATTAAACTTAGGCTAGTGGGTGAATAGGCCAAATTTAACCAAATAAATGTGCATGTTGGGTAAATGAATCCAACAGTATGCACATATATATTTTCCTTTTCATATTATTTTTGTATATCATAGTATTTTAGTAGAAAGAAACATTCATATAATTCTCCTACTTCGTCATATGATGATGTAGAAGGAGTCTCTCCTCTTCCTTCTTACAGATTCTACATGCTAGTGCACGATCATGGAGTTCACAAATTCTTCATCAAAGTATTTCACCAGAAGCAGTTCATTCAGCTCATTCAAGTGAAGATAAAGACATATTAAAGATGTTAACACTCTATTTTAACAGTTGATTTTAGGGGCTTAACGAGAGTTGGGTAAGGGTCTCAGCCCCTCAAATTTCACGTGACCACCCTTCAACGAAGAAAGTGGCAAGTGTGTTGTAACATTGGGAAGGATTCATAATCAAGGGTTGTGATTGATCGAGGGAAGATCCACGGTTCCGAACCACTTTGCACGAGCAAACATGCACAGTCAAAGCTTCCATCCAGGATTGCGAAACATGTTAATGGCCAGAGGCTTTCGACGATTGAGATGAGTTCTAGGGAAGATCTATGGCCTGAAGAGATTTCACGATCCATACTTGTGTGGATAAAACTGCAATCTCAAATCGTGAAAAGGTGTAAGGGTCACAAAGATCAATAGCCATGATGAATAAGGAGATAAATCTACGTCTATGGTTCATTTCGCAAGGTGAACTAGCACAGATGAACATCTAAGTTTGCCATTGTGAAAGACAGTGGGGCCCACTCCGATTGACGGCTGCACAAAGGGTTGATCTCGATCAATGGTGAAGAACATGTTGCAGACCAGAACTGCCTGTGGTGTTCAGAAGAAAAAAGTTGGCAATAGGAGGAATGGAATGTGGACAACGGATATGATATATTCCTTTGATCAGACAGCTAAGAAGACTCCTGAGGTGTAGATCTCCCATCTAGTGTGGAGATGACAGCGGAGGAGACGTTCACACATGTAATCTACGCTCTCGCCGATTGGACGATTTCTTCGACGCCATTTTTAGCACACGTAGAGGTGGAATCATCCCTTGGCAGAGTCATATCACAAAGGGATAGGTGGATTTTGTGTGAGATGGCCTACGGAAATGGGGAAAGTAACCGACGAATCTATAGCTCACATGAAGCAAAGCCAACGCGATGTGGGATACCATTTTGTTTCCCACTTTGAAGGAACAAGGAATCATGGGAGTATCCACTTCATGAAGTATACAGCATGGATCTACTGTACCATATGGCATCCACAAATACTCCCCATAGTAGACAGTAAGGCACCATGGCCGATGAAGCTAGATGACTAGATCCCAGTAAATAAAGGATCGTTCTTCTCGTTCCTTCACACATGTTGAAACCACATACACTTGATAACAGAATGTGTGGGAGTGTTGACCAGCCTGTGCAAAGATCAATCCTGAAGGCCTATAAATACTTCCTTCATTTAAACAAGAGTGAACTAACGTATCTCCAGAAGCTGAGTTCTACTCGTCCATGAAGTTGTAGAGGCCTGATAGAGTGTGATGATGAAGATCTAGTTTGAAAAGCTTGTCCGTCTGGGGGTGCTGATGGTTGGTGATAAGGTTCCACACTCACTTATCGTCTTGGTATTTGCATGCAAATGGTGACACCAGCCACGAGGCCTCTACGTGATACCCACATCTCCAATGACATGAGGCCTAGACACTTACTTCCCGTAAGTGTTTTTCCAGGAGCCCCTGACACCATCGTGCCCACCAAAGCCTCCATAGAGGGGCACAGTCATTGACTATTCCCTATGCAAACATTTGTTCGGATGGGAGCGTCAAAGGCTAAAATCCCTCATCATTCTGACTACGAAGTACACTTGACAAGGGTGATGGGGTTGGTGTAGAGGTTCTACACCTTGGTGCCTGTGGGAGCGCTCACCTCACTGGAGGTGAGGAGTACAAGAATGATAAACCATCCCATGGGCCTATCTCAACTAGAAGCAATGCAGCCCTTCTTCCAGAGCCCATGTATAATAGTGTCAATCGGCAAGGAAGGAGGTGTCATATGTGACTAGACCAGCGAAGGAAGCTGACCACTTTGCCAGCATGTGACCATGAAGAAAGATGCATTTGAACACGGTGGAAGCACATGTTCCAGGAAGAGGGGGAGGCATCATCCTTATCATTCGTCATGACAGCCGATCATGTCAAGTTGTTATTTAATCCAAATGCAATAGTCAGCGTCACAATGTTTGTCATGCCTATTTGTAAAACATGGCGCTAGTCCACTCTTTGCACTGTTAATGCTAGATGGTGACTTGTAACAGTTCTTGGTTTGGTAGTCTTAGCAATAGGATTGTATAAAACCACTCTCGATAGAGGGAGAAAGGAGTTAGTGAATTGGATTGGGAAACAATCATGGGATAAAGCTCCCATTTATAAAGCTTGATACCTATGTATGAATAAATTACAGTGAAATACTATTACTCATAATAGAGATTCCTGTGTTGTTGTTTTTCCCAATACGTGCTCTCTTTTATGTGTAAATGTGTTTCCTGTTTCCACTCCATTTTGTAAATTGCTTTCCATGACTGCAATTTAGGGTATCGTGGTTTAGAATTCATACTAGATATGTTCCAGCTGCTATTCCAGGAATTTACCAATGGTTCTTCTAAAGTTGCATGGAATTCATCTCGCTGGTGCTCCATGCGATGGATTGTCCCTCCTTGTCCTCTAAATCGCCTGCTAAAATCTCCTGATTGGGAAATCAGCAGCTATCTTGCCTCCATTTGCAATATTTTATCATTCTTTCCATTTGTAATAGTTTCTTCTACAGGTTTTGACTCCATTTTCCCAAGGTCCCTTGCCCCCAATAATCCCACCATGCACTTTCCTCAACACACTTTGCCCCATTCAAGATCTTAGACCCCTGATTATGCTGACTGAAAATCCTATGTGGATTAGACTCTAGTGACACACAAGATTAAAAACCTTATATGGAGATACTTTGATGACAAACAAGATATCCCTCTCTGACTATGCTGGGGCAGAGGCGCAGTCTAAAGCGGTTCTGCTGTTTCCCAGGAGCGCCCTCCCCTTGCTTGACCTTGGGGGCTCAAAATCCTAGTGCTAAAAAACTGGTGTCGTTTCCAGGGAACGAACTTTGATATCCTCCCTGAAAAGAAATACAAAGGTTTAGATCTAGCTGTTGATGGTGAAGAATAGGTCAGAAACTAAGAACATTGAGCACTTTCCACCTGGCGACTCCACTCTTGAAGGATTTAGACTTTAGCGACTTCGCTAGTGATGTGATCCAGAAAATATAATGACTGAGGAAGGCTGGCCTATCCCTCCTGGAAAATGGACCCCTCATAAAGCCAAAAATTCATAGTAGAAGGGCCAACCACTCGAGTCCACGTTTCTTCCAGGATGCCTTATCCTATCTTGTAAGTTTGCTCTTCTTTTTTCTTAGATTTATCAAAACAAACTTCTATGGCCTAACTCATATTGAGCAGATCCATGAATATGTTCCTATTTATCCTTCTTTACAGGCTGAAAGCATTGCATCATCTGGTACATCTGATTTTGGCCTAGATCTTTATCTGGGGGAAACCGATGTCAAAGGACACCCCTACGAAATTCATGGAACCTCGGGCTATAGTTTAGCTATCGTGACTAACCTTGTCTCCCCCATTTCTCCAAGCCAATATAAACCGATGCAATTACCTCCTATCCTCCATGATTTTCCCATGAAATATTACAGGTACCTCCCCAAGTTCGATGGAGAGTCCGAAAAATTGACTACTGAGAAACATGTATAAGATTTTGAGCATTTCTCTGACCTTTTTGAGATAGAACATGACGACGTCTGCATGCAGGAATTCACTCTATCGTTACAAGGACATGCCAAATTCTAGTTTAAACACTTGCAGCCTAAGTCCATCAGCAATTGGGAATAGATTTCTTGCATATTCTTGAGGTTTTGGGGTCGAAACCGACCACTAGAGAAAATACTTTCAGAGTTTTATTCTTTAAGGAGACATGAAGGTGAGGCCATATCCGGTTTTAACAAAATATTCACAAGTTGTTATTATAACATGCATAAGGAAGTCCAACCTCTTGAGAACGTTGCTAAGATCTATTATGCAGCCGCCTTTCCTCCTGACCTGTCCTTGCTTCTTTTGGAGAGAAAATCAATCACCCTGCATCAGATGTTCGCTGATTATTTGGAGGTTGAGGAAAACCTTGAGATGTCCAGGAGATTTTCAGATTAGGACGGTGGTGGTGAAATAAAGGATACATACAAATTGGTTGGGCCCTACAAGTAGAAGAAGGAATCCCATGGCTCGTCTAAGATCTCTCATGATATGCAGAAAAATGACCAGCCCGAGGCTGAAATAAATAGTCCTGCAGGGTCATTCTCTGAAGATGGCAGCCTTCCCCGCTCCTGGTCAACTAAGGATGAATTTAAGAAGGAGTTTGGTGCACCTGTGTACAATGAATATGAAAAATAGTACCTATAGAATATACTTGACGAACCGGCTATTGAAGCGATGCCTTCTGATGAAAGAAATCAAAGTGCAATGCAAAGTCAGGAGGTCGGAGCTGCAAAAGATGATGAGGGCACTAGAGGTGATAACTTACCCTTATGTTATGCCTCTTTTGAGTTGATACGGAATATTATTAAGGCCTTCAAGAAAAAGTAGAAAGAAACAGAGGTGGTGTAGGCCAAAGACTTGTACAAAAATGAAGACGGATGCAGCGGCTTACAGATAAACACTTTTTCTAATACTCCACTTTCAGGAACGACGCCTCACCCGGAAGGAGTATGCCTACTCGGTTCCACTAGAGAAGCTAAGGATCTCCCTCTCGAAGCACATCATGCCCTTGTTATAGAAATTTTGGGTAGAGAGAGGGATATTCCATTAGAGAAAGATTATGTGGGTCCTTGTCTGCAATCTACCAAGTGTCGGCTTGACAACTCTCTAGAAGTAGGAATCTCTGGGAAGCTTTCCCATGAGTAGGCGATAGTACATGCTGGAGGTTACCTTGATTTCTATGACCCTGTGGCCAAATACATGGAGGTTCCGGGTTAAGGCAATGATTGGTCGCATCTCTACCTTAAAAATCAGTTTGTTTATCATTCCCTTCTCCCACTATCTATTTCATTTTTGTCCATCAAGCACCATACAAGAACAAGAGTATTAGGCAAGTTGCTTGATTGGCTTCACTCGAAGTCTGATTTCACTTAGTTGGGCTTGTGTACAAAGTTAGGTAGAGTAGGTAGGAGAAAATAAGCTCAATTGCTATTGAGCATTTCCTTCATTACTGTTTTCAGTTTATTTTCATTTTCACTTACCAGCACAGGTTTACAGTCACCAACATGATTTGCAAGAGTGGCACAAATTTGCTGAAGCAGTAGCATGAAGTAGATGGAGATTTCAAAGAAAGACTGAAGGTGTCCCAATGGTTTCAACACTTTGTCTATGCGGTTTCTTTGCTACCTTGCTGGGAGGATAGCATCCCTCGTGGAGCCAGTTATTAACACTCTGTTTTAACAGTTGATTTTAGGGGCTTGACGGGACTTTGGTAAGGGTCCTAGCCCCTCAAATTTCATGTGACCATGCTTCAATGAAGAAATCATTAGGTGTGTTGTAATATTTGGCAGGATTCATATTCAAGGACTGCTATTGATCGAGGGAAGATTCACGGTTCCGAACCACTTCACGCGAGAAAACATGCACAGTGAAAGCTTCCATCCAGGATTGCAAAACATGTTAAAGATCAAATGCTTTCAATGATTGAGATGAGTTCTGGGGAATATCTATGGCCTGAAGAGATTTCACGATCCATACTTGTGTGGATAAAATTACAATCTCAAATCTCGAAAAGGTGTAGGGGTCACAAAGATCAATGGCTGTGATGAAGAAGGAGATAAATCTACAGCTATGGTTAATTTCACAAGGTGAACTAGCATGGATGAACATATAAGTTTACCATTGTGAAAGACAGTGGGGCCCACTCCAATCGAAGGTTGCACAAAGGGTCGATCTTGATCAATGGTGAAGAACGTGTCATGGACCAGAACTGCCTGCAGTGTTTAGAAGAGAAAAGTTGGTGGCAAGAGGAATGGAACATGGACAATGGATATGATAGATTCCTTTGATCGGATGAATGAGAAGACTCCTAAGGTGTAGATCTCCCATCCAGTGTGGAGATGACAGTGGAGGATACATTCATGCATGTAATCTGTGCTCTCACGGATTGGTCTATTTATTCGATGCCATTTGTAGCACACGTAGAGGTGGAATCATCCCTTGGCAAATTCATATCAAAAAGGGATAGGTGGATTTTGTGTGAGCTGGCCTATGGAAATGGGGAAAGTAACTGATGAATTTGTAGCTCACATGAGGCAAAGCCAACATGACGTGGGAGACCATTCCATTTCCCACTTCAAAGGAACAAGGAATTGTGGGAGTATCCACTTCATGAAGTATTCTACATGGATATACTGTACTAGATGGCATCCATAACTACTCCCCACAGCAAACAGTAAAGTTCCATGGTCGATGAATCCAGATGACTAGATCCCCAGCAAATAAAGGATCACTCTGCTTGGGCCTTCACACATGTTGAAACTAGATACACTCGATGACAGAATGTGTGGGAGTGTTGACCAGCCTGTGTGAAGATCAATCTTGAATCCCTATAAATACTTCCTTCAGTTCAACAAGAGTGAACTAACATATCTCCATAAGCCGAGTTCTACTCCTCCACGAAGTTGCAGAGGCCTAATAGAGTGTGATGATGAAGATCTGGTTTGAAAAGCTTGTCCGTCTAGGGGTGCTAATGGTTGGTGATAAGGTTCTGCACTCGCTTTTCGTCTTGGTATTTGCATGCCAATGGTGACACCAGCCATCGGGTCCTAGACGTGATACCCGCGTCTTCAACGACGCGAGGCCTAGACACTTGCTTCCCGTAAGTATTTTTCCAGAAGCCCCTTATAGCATCACTCCCACCAAAGCCTCCACAGAGGGGGATAGTCATTGACTATTCCCTATGTAAACATTTGTTCAGATGGGAGTGTTAAGGGCTCAAATCCCACATAATTGTGATTGTGAAGTACACTTGACGAGGGTGATGGGGTTGGTGTAGAGGTTCTACACCTTGGTCCCTGTGGGAGCGCTCACCTCACTGGAGGTGAGGAATACAAGAATGATAAACCATCCTGCAGGTCTGTCTCAACCAGAAGCAATGCGGCGCATCTTCTAGAGCCCATGTATAACAATGTCAATCGGCGAGGAATGAGGTGGAAGATGTGACTGGACAAGCGAAGGAATCCAACCACTTTTCCAGCATGTGACCATGCGAAAAGCTGCATTTGAACATGGTGGAAGAAAATGTTTCGGGAAGAGGGGGAGGCATCATCCTTATCATTCGTCATGACAACCGAGCACATCAAGCTATTATTCAAGCTGAATGTGATAGTCAGCATCACGACGTTTGTCGTACATATTTGTAAAACATGGTGCGATTCCACTCTTTACATTGTTAACGCCATACGACGACTTGTAACAGTTTTTGATTCGGCAGTATTAGCAATAGGATTGTATAAAAATGCTCCCGATAGAGGGAGAAAGGAGTTAGTGAATTGGATTGGGAAACAATCCCAAGATGAAGGTCCCATTTGTAAATCTTGATACCTATGTAGGAATAAATTACAGTGAAAGACTGTTACTCATAGCAAAGATTCATGTGTTGTTGTTTTTACCAATACGTGCTCTCTTTTACGTGTAAATGTGTTTCCTATTTCCACTCCATTTTGTAAATTGCTTTTCATGCCTGCAACTTAGGGTATAGTGGTTCGGAATTCATACTGGATATGCTTCGGCTGTTGTTCCAGGAATTTACCAATGGTTCTTCTAAAGTTGCATGGAATTCATCTCGCTGGTGCTCCATACGAGGGAATACCCCTCCTTTTCCTCTAAATCGCCCACTAAAATCTCCTGATTGGGAAATCAGTAGCTATCTTTCCTCCATTTGCAATCTTTCATCATTCTTTCCAATTTTAATTATTTCTTCCACAGGTTTCGACTCCATTTTCCCATGGTCCCTTGCCCTTGATAATCCCACCATGCACTTTCCTCAACACACTTTTCCCCATTCAGGATCCTAGCCCCCTGATTATGCTGATTGAAAATCCTATTTGGAGTAGACTCTGGTGACACACAAGATTGACAACCTTATGTGGAGATACTCCGATGACAAACAAGAGATCCATCTCTGATTGTGCAAGGCCGGAGGTGCAATCTAAAGTGGTTTTTCTATTTCCTGAGAGCGGCCTCCCCTCGCTCGACCTTGGGAGATCAAAATCCCGGTGCTAACAGAAGACATGTTGTTCAAATTTTTATGCCTTGTCCTTTCTTGAGGGAGGATTTTTCCCATGTGATTTTGCCTCTTTCCTCACTTTTCAGGACATAAATAATTGTAAATGGTGACCATATATTTGTTGTTGGGCCCTATATGCACCTATATGCATATGATTAGTTTAGATATATCATCATAATGTCAGACTTAAATAGGGGTGTTGGGATATTATAAACACACTCAATACACTAGTACATGTGGACTTTTTCCCCACATAAAATTGTTTCTATAGCAACACTTTTCCATCTCTATAGCGATCATTAGAAGCCCAAATCATCATCACAAAATTATTGTCACATTAGACACACTTCGAATATTCCGTTGGTATAGCGACAAGACATCGACGACACATGGTGATTGTGGCATTTAATTCAAAAATAAATAGTCGTTGATCTAGTGATGTTTATGTGTCGATATAGTGACAAACATTAGTTGCAATAGTGTTGATGATGCATCATTATAGGCAAAAAAGTATGTTGAAACCAATAAATTCCCAAGTCATTGTATGTTGCTATAACGATGGTTTACCGTCGCTATAAAGACAACAACCAGTCTCTATAGAGACGAGAATTTGTCGCAACCTAGAAGCGAATAAGCACTAATTCATTGCTATAGTAACATTGCTATGCCACTATAGATATGTACATTAGTCGCAATAGCGATGACAATGTGTCACTATAGGCACGACAATATGTTGAAACCATGAAATTCCCAAGTCATTATCTATTTCTATAGCAACGGTCTACCATCGTTATAAAGAAGACAACCTGGCACTATAGAGACAAGCATTTGTCACAACTTAGAAGCAACTAAGCACTAATTCATCGCTATTGTAACACTTCTATGTCACTATAGCACCAGAATTATGTCGCTATAGCGACATTTACTGTGTATTTAATAAAATATATAAAATTCGTAACAAATATTTAATTTCAAATCTAAGAATACCTGCATTCTAGAAAGGACTTATAGTTGTGATGATGGACTAGTTAACTTCTGGAAAGGACTTACTATTTAATTTATGTTTTGTTGGTATTTCCTTTTGCTAGGAAAATATTTAAGCATTTTTCTTGCAAGTTTTGGCGCTGACAAACTATTTTATTTTTGGAACTTCAAATGTTGGGGATATTTGGAATATCTCTATCATAATCCTCCTCATTTTTCTAGAAGACATTTCTAGTTTGTACTGAGGCTATACGGGTAAAGACACAACTAGTTTTGATAAATATAACTGTTATTAAAAAAATATGAGGTTCTCTGAGATGGGCTGCAACCATAGTAGTACTAGTGTCCATACCACAACAAGTAAGGAATGCCTTTAAAGGGTTAGATATATGATTGCAGTCAAGCCTTGATAATTGAGAAGAAACAAACCTAGATACAGGTGTGTTGAAGCCTGGAAAATTGTAGGTAACAATAGTTAGGGATTCTCCCCAGTAAATGTTCCCAACTAGCCTGCTACTATTTGGTATGGGGAATCCGTCTGGTTTACGGTTCGGCTACCATAGGTCAAGTACCCAAAAAAAAGGTTTTACCGGTTATGCCCCAGTCCACCGTGTATATTTTTAGTTTTTTTTGGAATTTAAGTATGATGTGCAAGTGCCTATCTAAAAATGTAGATTGATAGAGATAATGAGGAGCGTCACAATGTGATGTGCAAGTTATTACCTCTCGTCTTAACTCTCTCACATCTAAATCACACACAACAAGAAACTAAAACTAACTAGCTAACCTATCCTTAGGGAGAAAAAGTATCAGTTATCAATGAGTAATGTGTTTTTGCACATGCATTAAGAAAAATTACAGATAGTTGTTACTTATTTCAAAACACATGAACATTAATAGATATATGAACAACAATATAGCTTATTGTTTATGAAAACCTTCATTACCCACAGTGAAAATTTCACAGAATAAACTAGAGTGCATTCATAACATGAACATAGATTCAATGAGTTAGAACGATCTCATAGTTAATGGACATAAGCTGAAAATGAAATAGTTCACATTCAATTGATCCATAGCACAACATTTGAAACATTCCACCAAGCTTTCTCCAGTAGGAAACTTGTAATTCTTTATTGCAAAAGGAAATACTTCTTCTTACAACATACTTTTCACAAATCTATCTGGGAAAAAGTCCTTCCTCTATCTAATCTCTCCTATATTTATACAAAAAAACAAAACCTTTGGGCTACCCCCAAATGACTTATGGGCTTCCCTAATGTTTCAATCCCAAAAATTTGTCTTATAGTGAGTGCTCATAATTTTATAGAATATATTAGATTAAAAAAAATAATAGAACACATTATGAAGAGGGGCTCGCTTAGTCATTAATGAAATTTTCCCACGCCCGGGCCTCTGCCGCTATCGATTATACTCAATAATTCATTGGTCTTTTTTAGATACTATTGATCTTATACCCTCACTTTCTTCTTCTCTTTTCTTCATCTCTACTTATTCCTTTTCCTTTCTCCTGTTCCATTCTTCAGCCAACTCTCTTCTGCTTTGTCTTTTAGATATGTCTTCTTTGTAGTAGAAATCACCCTGTCCTAAACATAAAAAAAACTGTATCAGACTATTTACCTCCTCCATATGCATTCTGTAAAATAAAATATACAAATATTAATGCATGAAAGGAAAACATGATAAGGCAAAGAAAATCCTGCATGCTGGGTCTGAAAATCCTCTAAGTCTGTCTGCACTTCAAAACACAACCCTAAAAAAAAAACTCATCATTCATCTGGATTGCATTCAATATCATCCAGCTTTTCAATAAAACATGAACCACACTATCAATAAGACTAATCATCAAATGTGAGACCCTGTACTGTGTTCTTATCATGAAATCCCCAAATTGATCAAAAATCAAAGACCTCCGTTGCCCATGAAATAGGGTAAAAGCACACCAAATCGGCGAGAAAACGTTATCTATAGGAAAACACTATCGGTGGATGGAACCACATAATGCATCAGCAGGATAGTTTACAAGAAAGCCACAACGACAGGTAGCAAAAAAACTACGGCTTCTGTGAAGAACTAAAATCTTCAGTGATCGGAGGCTCTAAGGACTATGGATTGGAGAATTTAAACCTAAACATCTCCACAGTGTCGGTGATATAAAGCACTAAATGCCACTATATCGAAAATCAGAACCACTATTCAATAAACGCCTCGGCATCGACAAGAGGAAGGACTATATGTCAAATGATTAGTTTACTAAGAAGCCACAACGGTGGAAGACACACATACTAAGGGTTCCACGGTTGAATAAAAAATATCAACGATCAGAACAACTAACAACTAACTCATCGCTCGAGACACAAAATACTCCACAGTGTCAGCGAGACAAACAACAAGACCTTCGAAACAGTGGCATCGTAGAAGACTAAAACTCTGACCATTTGTCGAAATCATTCTGATAGAGAAAACAAAATCATGGAAAAGCAAATGGTTTGAGCCATAAAACCATGGAATCGGCGAGAATAAGAACTATCCGTCAACACGTTCTCTATTTTCACTCTGGAATGACAGCGATATAGAATACTAATGCCCTGATTCACACATGAATAGACTTTCGATAGCGATAAAAAAATCGTCAAACAATAAGAAAAAAAACGTTAAGTGCTGAGAAACAAAACTCCACAATCAAAAGAATTGGATAGACAAAAAGGCAGTTTTAGATCATTCAACTTCCGAAATGAAGGAAAACAGTTTACCTCAATTCAACCTCCAAAAAATCTAAATTTGTAGCAGAGGAAAAATAGAGTTCAGGAATCCAAACAATCCTAGTCTAAATAAAATCAAAAGGAGGGTCCAAAATTTTAAAAATTTGGGAAAAAAGTTGTAGCTACAACAATTGGCAACTACCTGGTGAACACAGATCTCTAGACAACTTCTTCTTTGAGCAACATACTGTTTTGACAATAAATACCAACATGTTGAATTCTTCTAGATGTCTGGATTTCTCAAATGATGGATGTATGTACTTTAACCATTGATGATAGTCCAATTTAGGGATAATGGGAACTAAGATTTAAAAGTATAGATAATTCTTTTGAGGCCAAGAATATGAATTTCATTTTTTACCTCTGTCTTCGGGTAGCTCCCATCTTGGACACAACAGGATTGTAACATATGGTAAACAAAAATATTCGTTTGTTCCTCATTCCCATGCCATTTTGCACTTTTGTGCTTTTGGACTTTTTTGTCCTTTCTGAGTCATCCTGCATGCCTTCTTTCTAAATTTTTTATTCAGGCTCCTCTATCCATAGTGTCCTTTTGTGTGAGAGATGTATTTAATTTTCAGCTCACGGAGGGAGAAGAAATTTGGCAATCTTGTACTCATATGGTTCATTGCTTTGTTTTGATACATATTTATTTGTTAGGAGTTTTTTAACTCTTATTTTCCTTTTGGCTTTCAATTCTTGTCATGAGATCTTTTAAATATAATATACTATTTACCATGCTTCCTCTCCATGGGGATTTGCTGTCACCCCCTAGGACATTTTAAATGTGAGATGGATGGAGCCTTGAAATAGTATTCCAGACCTTTTGATACTGAGTTATTTTACAAGGATTAAGTAGGACTTCAATGTGTTCATAGCCATTTTAGTTAATCCAGAATTATGATGAATTCCATGCAACCAAAAGTTTGCTTCTTTATTAAAGTCAATCAAAATCTAACTAACAAAAGATAAAATAAATCAAAACAAACCAATCAGTTTATTTATATACAATATAATCAAGAAATAAAAATCAGGAAAAATAAGGTTTGAGAACTAAACCATTAATTGGTAAGTTCTCTTCCCACCCCTATAGATCTTGCAACTTGTAAGTTGAGGGGCTAAGGTTGGATGCAATCAGAAAAGGGCCGACCCATAACTGTTGAAACTTAGTGTGCTTCCCCTTTTCATCATGCGGATGATCCCACTTAAGAACCGGATCTCCCACTTCAAATTCCTTGTTTCTAGCTTTATGCTTATCAAACCATCATTTCACTACTTCTTGTTGATGCTTAAATCATTCTCTGGATTTGGACCTAGACTTTTTTGACTTCACAAGATTATAGATTCTATTCTATGGGATTTCACTATTGTTACCTCTAAACTCCTGAGCTAATCTGGAAGAAGGTAAAATAATGTTGGGAGGAAGAATAGCTTCTTTTCCATAAATGAGGGTGTATGGTGACACACCTAAGGAATTCTTGGGTGTGACCCTATCATCCCAAAGAGCATTAGGTAACTCTAAGTGCCAACTTCTCTGATTTTCTATCACAGTTTTCTTTAGAATTCTAATCAAATTCTTATTTGTAGACTCTACCAAACCATTTCCTTGTGGGTAATAGTTTGCAAAATAATGCAACTTAATTCCTCTTTCATTAGCAAAAGCAGTTAATTTAATAGAAGAAAAATAAGTAGCATTATCAAAAACTAGGGAAATTGGAACCCCAAACCTAGTCATAATGTGATCTTGTAAGAAATCCATGACTACATATTCATTCACTTTGCATAATGGAATGGCCTCAACCCATCTGGTGAAGTAGTCAGTTGCCATCAAAATGTATTTGTGCTTGAAGGAAGAATTTGGTTTTATTTCTCCAATGATATCAATACCCCATTGTTCAAATGCTTTTGTTACCATTACTCGTTTTAAAGGCCCTGTTGCTTTGTCTTTTCTTCCAACACACCTCTGGAAAGTATCATACTTTCTGACATGAGCATGATCATCTTTAAACAGTGCGGGCCAGTAATACCCATCTCTAAGAATCTTATGGGTTGTTTTATCTCCGGAAAAATGACCTCCTGCAAGCCCATCATGTAATTCTGTTATGACCTTCTTTGCATCTTCTTATTCTAAGCACCTGAGAAGAACTCCATCATAATTATTTTCGAATAATACTCCATCAATGATATGATACGAAGCTAATCTAAGGTGTAATTCTCTTCATTGTTTGGAATTCCAATGTTCCGGCAACTATCCTTCTTGGAGGTAATGAACAAGGTCTCAGTACCAGGAGTCTAGAGCTGTGAATAGAGGACATACATCCACCATATGTAACTCAGCTTCATTGTCCCAAACATTTTCTTCATTGTATTTACCTTTAGTCATTAGTTTGCATAATCCTTGCCCTTTAACTATGGATGCTGGTTTGAATTCAAGGTCATATTCTTGTAAAACTGTGACCCAATTGCCTCTTCTTTCTCCTAATTCCTTTTGTACAAAAAGAGATCTCATAGCTGGGTGTGGAACTATTACCTTAGTACGATTCTTAAGTATGTATGTTCTGAATTGCTTTACCGCTTTGGAAACTACATAAGCTTGTTTATCAACAGCTGGATAGTTCAATTCAGACTAGTGCACATCAATGATATGGGGTACTCATCTCCCCCATGTTCCTTATGTGTAAGCACCGCTGCCAATGAATCATCGGATGCGAAAGTGTACAAAATAAAATATTTTTTGAAATTTGGACTTTTGAGAGATGGTGCATGAGCAATAGATGTATTTATCTTAATAAATGCAATTTTCTCCACATCAATCCATTTGAAATGTACACTTTGTTTCACCATTTGCTGCAAAGGTTGAACAATTTGAGCAAAATCTGGTACAAAACTTTGCACAAAATTAATTACCCCCATGAATGACTACATACCTTTTTTGTTATGGGGTAAAGGGATTTGTTCTATGGCCTTAATCCTTTCTAGGTCTATGGAGATCCCTTTTTTAGAAACAACGTGACCCATTAGCTTTCCTTCTATAACCGCAAACACACATTTCTTAGGATTCAGTGAGATACCATATGTTCAACGACGCTCGAAAATTTGTTTTAGATGTAATGCACGTTCTTCTCTCTTATTTGAAAATATCATGACATCATCAAGATATACCACAACACTATGGCCAATTAGACCGCAGAAATCTATATCCATGCCCCTCTGGAAAGTAGTTCCAGCATTGATGAGTCCAAAGGGAATTCTTATGTAAGCAAAAGTTCTCCACTTTGTTCTGAATGTAGTTTTAAGTCTGTCCTCTTCAGCAACTAATACTTGATTATAGCCAGAGAATCCATCTAATAATGAAAATAATTCAGAACCTGAAACCATTTGAAATATTTGTTCCATGGGTGGAACTGGATAGTTATCTTTATCCGAAGCACAATTTAGGTTTCTGAAATCTACACAGAGCCTGATTTCTCCATATTTTTTTCTTATTGGAACCAAATTTGAAACCCATTTTGAATGTTTGACTTTGAATATAATTTTAGCATCCAACAATTTTTTCACTTCACTCTGATCTAAAGGTTCCAGTTTTGGATGCATCTTCCTCAAAGGCTGTTGATAAGGCTTGACTCCAACTCTAATAGGGATGACATGTTGTATAATATTTGTGTCATAAGTTTTAAGCTCTTCATATGTCGAGGCAAACACATCTTTGTACTATTTGAACAAACTAATGAACTTATTTCTTTCACCTGGAGAACAACACTTTCCCAAATTTACATATTTGGGTTCAACTTCAGTTCCTAAATTTATCAGCTCGAATTGTAAGGATGAGCTATGAGTCTTGACATTTTCTGGCCTTCTGAATTTGTTGTCTAGATCAAACATTCGCTCTAAGGTCCTGAATCCTTTAGGAATAAAGTTGTTGAATTTTAATTCAGCTTGGTGTTCTTCATCATCGATTATTGGTCCTTTGAAAGTTTCATCATTCATCAAACATTCCAAAATTTGTTGATCATCATCAAAAACCCGTAGATTGGTGATCATGTCTAGAACCGAAGGCCTGAAAAGTAATTCAATAGAACATCTATTATTTGAAGGTACAAGCCTTGCAGCTAAGGTAGCTAATAAGTCAGCTACTGCATTCTTTAGTCGAGGAATGGATACAATATTAAATGCATAAATTTTTTCAGTAAATCCCACACTTCATTTTGGTAAGCTTTTAAATGAGGTGAAATGCAATGTATCTAATTTCGAATTTGCTTTACAACTATTTTAGAATCCCCATACACTTTCATATTTTTTAGTTTTAGTTCAATTGCTTTTCTTAGTCCCTGAACTAGTGCTTCATATTCGGTTGTATTATTGGTGCATTCGAACTCTAATCTCCATGAAAGAAAATGTTTATTTTTCTTTGGATCAATCGGGACACAGCTAGCTCCTAATCCTTCCAATGTTTTAGATCCATCAAAATAAAGGGTCCAAAAACTATCTACTTCTATTGTATTTACACTACAAGCTACATCTGAAACTATGTATACTATTTTATAGTCAATCTCATCAGCCCACGAAAATCGAAGGAGATCAGGCTGGGTGTTAGGTGAACTGCTGGCTTCTTCAGCTAGGTAATTTCTCGATTCTAGTTCAATGAAGTAATTTCCCAACACAGAATTCACTGGTTCATTTTTTTCCTGCAACTGAGTAACATTGTACTTCATCTTAGGCTCTCTTAATATTTTTATCTGATTGGGACTTCCCTTATGGGGAACCATAGATGTGACCAATATGATGCGAAGTATCCATTTATCCTTGTTGACTAGTCTTGACTCAAAAAAAGTCCATAAACATCAGGTATGTCTGCTACTACAATATCGATGTATTGACATACCTTCTCATTTGCAGATAAGCGAATTAGAACATCTTCCATTTCTCCTATTACTGTCACACATGTCCTGTCTAATTGAATAAACTGCCAAGTGGATGGTTTAGGTTGTCCATTGATTCTCTTGCAGACTGAAAGTGGCATAACATTGATTGATGCCCCTGAGTCTACTAAACAGTTGTGCACATTATAGTTGAAAATATCAAAAGTTAAGAGAAATTGAGGGGTTTTAAATTTAGAGTTATCTCCCACACTTGCTTCAACAACTTCTTCTTCAGGTTTGTTATCAGTAGGAAGCTCTTCTTCTGGTACATCAAGTGCTTTTAACAATTTTTCTTTCTGCTGAGGTACATTACACATTTCAAATAATGACATATTTACCTTAGCCTTTTTAATATCCTCCACAACATCATACCCCATCTCAAGTGCTTTGAGATTCTTCTTGACATTATCCACCTTGTCTTCAATAGGATTAATAGGCATGTTAATTTTCTTAGGATCTTGACTTGTAATGGTAAATTCAGGTATTTTATCAGTTGTAGTGTTCTTCTATACCTTCTTCATATTTTCTTGAAGTTTCTTGATCTTCGGAAGTATGGAATTGTCTTCTTTTAACAACGCCTATATTCTTGTTGTCACATTGGTTTCTGATGTTTCTTCTTGTTTCATAGAACCTTCCTCTTCTACATCAAGCAAAGAGACATAGTCCCATAAAACCAGAGTATCCTCCTCATGTTTTCCTGTGGATTGATTGTCCTTTTCTTCCTCCTCATCAGTTTCTGTTAATTTGGAGTCCAATAACTGATTCATTACCAACGTCATAGAATTTATCCATTGAGGGAAATTCTTCTTAGAATGAGGCTTTTGATAAAAAGTACAAAAATTATCCATACCTACATCAGTTAAATTCATTTATGAAGGGTTGTGTGGAGGTGGTTTAGATTGAGTGTTGTCCTCCCTCCTTTTATAGTAAGGCTTATATGAATTATTAGCTTCCTTTTCTTTTTCCAAATCTATTACTCTATTGGATAGCTTCTTCATCACCTTCACCATCCCTTCAAAATCTCGTGATCACTCATCCTTAGGCTTAGTCAGTAATAAAGGTTTCTTACCAAAAGTTTTTTCTTCCGACTGCACAGGATAATTCTCAATGCTCTCCATCTCACCCTCTACCCTTTCAGATTCCTCATAGGTTTCCAATAATGTAGGTTTGATTGACATCTTTGAAAACATGGCCAAGTTAGGCCCTAGAGATGAATTATAGTATTCAATTAGAACTTTATCAGATGGTTTATCAGTTGCAGATTTTTTTTTTAGATAAGCAGCAAATCTTTGAGTGAAATTATGCACTTTTTCCTTTCTTTCTTTCTTTAAAGCGCATAACCCTTTCATTAACGGTGCATGAGTTTTTTGAACTGCATATTTACTTCTAAATATTATTTCAGATGTGTCCTAGTCTATGATTGAATTTACAGGCAGAGAAAAATACCATGAGGCTGCTGCTCCTTTCAGGGTATGTGGAAATAATATGCAGACTACATCTTCATGTTCTCCAACACGTAGTCTTTCTATAGCCAATTAAAAACTTTGCAAATGATCATCTACCAAATTTTTTTCACTTGGGTCAAAATTAGGTGACATTTTCTCAAAATATTGAGGCAAATCATGCAAAGGAAGTTCCAAGTTTAAAGGTGACCAAGCCTTCCAAGAAGGTGGTGGATTTGGTTGGTTTGCATTTACATGAGCCATGATTCTGGGTGGAGAATGAGGTGGTGAGTGAACAGGGGTATGAACAGGTGAATAGTAAGGTGTATCTGGGCCCAACTGATTCAAAGGTTGATCAAATTCCTATAGGGTTGCTTCTACCAGTTCTTCAAGGTCTTCTACCAACACTAAATATTCTAACTTAGGGTGATCTTTCTTCCGATATTCTCTTCTGGGTAAGACAGGAATAATTGGTAATCCTATGATCTTCTTCGCATATGCCCTAGTAAATCTTCTCAGATCATCAACTACTTCGTTATCTATAGAATACAGATGCTCTTTACCCTTCTCTTCAGAAGTTGGATTGTGAAAGAAACTCCTTTTAGAACTGTCACCGGTGGAATAATTTCAAGGAAATGAGTTTCCTCGGCCAGCCATGCATTGGTGGTCCTCCCTCTAGCACCAAAAACTGTTGAGGCCTGGAAAATCGTAGGTAACAATAGTTAGGGATTCTCCCCAGTAAACGTTCCCAACTAGACCGCTATTGTTTGGTATGGCGAATCTGTCTGGTTTACGGTCCGGATACCGTAGGTCAAGTAACAACAAAAAAGGTTTTACTGGTTATGGCTCGGTCCACCATGTATATTTTTAGTTTTTTTAAAATTTAAGTATGATGTGCAAGTGCCTATCTAAAAATGCATATTGATAGATATAACGAGGAGCGTCACAATGTGATGCACAGGTTCTTACCTCTCGTCTTAACTCTCTCACATCTAAATCACACACAACAAGAAACTAAAAATAACTAACTAACCTATTCCTAGGGAGAAAAAGTATCAGTTATCAATGAGTAATGTGTTTCTCCACATGCATTAAGAAAAATTACAGATAGCTGTTACTTATTCCTAAACACATGAACATTAATAGATATATGAACAATAAGATAGCTTATTTTTTATGAAAACCTTCATTACCCACAATGGAAATTTCATAGAATAAACTAGAGTGCATTCATAACATGAACATAGATTCAATGAGTTAGAACGATCTCACAGTTAATAGACATAAGCTGAAAACAAAATAGTTCACATTCAACTGATCCATAGCACAACATTTGAAACATTCCACCAAGCTTTCTCTAGCAAGAAACTTGTAATTCTTTATTGCAAAAGGAAATACTTCTTCTTACAACATACTTCTCACAAATTTGTCTGGGAAAAAGTCCTTCCTCTATCTAAGCTCTCCTATATTTATACAAAAAATAAAAACCTTTTGGCTACCCCCAAATGACTTCTAGGATTCCCTAACGTTTCAATCCCAAAAATTTGTCTTGTAGTGAAAGCTCATAATTTTATAGAATATATTACATTAAAAAATAATAATAATAGAACACATCATGAAGAGGGGCCCGCTTGGTCATTAATGAACTTTTCCCACACCTGGGCCTCTGTCACTATCGATTCTACTCAATAATCCATTGGTATTTTTTAGATCATGTTGATCTTAGACCCTCACTTTCTTCTTCTCTTTTCTTCATCTCTGCTTCTTCCTTTTTATTTCTCCTATTCCATTCTTCAACCAACTCTCTTATGCTTTGTCTTTTAGATATGACTTCTTTGTAGCAGCAATCACCCTTTCCTAAACATAAAAAAACTCTATCAGTCTATTTACCTCCTCCATATGCATTCTCTAAAATAAACTATACATAGTATCAATGCATGAAAGGAAAGCATGATAAGGCAAAGAAAATCCTACAAGTTGGGTCTGAAAATCCTCTAAGTCTGTCTACAGTTCAAAACATAACCCTAAAAAAAACTCATCATTAATCCAGACTGCATTCAAGATCATCTAACTTTTCAATAAAACATGAACCACACTATCAATAAGACTAATCATCAAATGTGAGACCCTATATTGTGTTCTCATCGTGAAATCCCCAAATCGATCAAAAATCAAAGACCTCCATCACCCATGAAATAGGATAAAAGCACACCAAATCAGCAGGAAAACACTATCGGTGGATGGAACCACATAATGCATCGGCAGGATAGTTTATAAGAAAGACACAACGGTGGGTAGCAAAAAAACTATGGCTTCCACGACCAACTGAAATCTTCGGCGATCGGAGGCTCTAAGGACTACGGATTGGCGACTTTAAAACTAAGCATCTCTGTAGTGTCAGTGATATAAAGCACTAAATGCCACCATATCAAAAATCAGAATCACTATTCAATAAACACCTTGGCATCGGCGAGAGGAAGGACTATATGTCGGATGGTTAGTTCACTAAGTAGTTGCAACGACGGAATACACACAGACTAAGGGCTCCACGGTTGAATAAAAACTATCAGTAGTCAGAACAACTAACGACTAACTCATTGGAAACTTGAGACAAAAAATACTCCACAGTGTCGACAAGACAAACAACAAGGCCTCCAAAATAGCGGCATCGTAGAAGACTAAAACTTGAACCGCTTGTCGAAATCATTCCGATAGAGAAAACAAAATCATGGAAAAGCGAATGGTTTGAGCCATAAAACCATGGAATCGGTGAGAATAAGAACTATCCATTGGCATGTTCTCTATTTTCACTCCAGAATGGTAGTGATATAGAATACTAATGCCCCGATTCACACATCAACAGACTTCCGATAGTGATAAGAAAAATCGTCGAACAATAATAAAAAAACGTTAAGTGCTGAGAAACAAAACTCCATAGTCAAAAGCATTGGCTAGACAAAAGAAAAGTTTTAGATCATTCAACTTCTGAAATGAAGGAAAACAGTTGACCTCAATTCAACCTCCAAAAAATAAAAATTTATAGTAGAGGAAAAAAAGAGTTCAAGAATCCAAACAATCCCAGGAAAAATAAAATCAAAAGGAGGGTCCAAAATTTTAAAAATTTGGGAAAAACGTTGCAGCTGCAACAAGGTGGTCAATAGGAGACATAGGGAGGTCATGATAGTAGGTAGGTGTATGAGGGGATAGGTGTTGACCATTCCAATGCTTGACTGCATGGATGAGATAATTGGTGCTTGCATCGGGGATTGTAGGTGCAATAAAAGGCACGATTGACACATCATCCAGGTGGTCTTGCATGGGAAGTATTACATACATGTGATCTTATTGTGTGTCATGGATTTATACAGATCCTCAAATGTGATGAATTCTATGCAGTGCCATCCCTCGACCATGATGAGGCATACCTAGTTCTTCATAGGAGGGGTACTATGTTTGAAGCCAACCAACTATTTGAGCATGGAATAGAGGGAGCCTATGGAACTAAGTATTTTGCATTTGATCTGGGAGAAGCATTACCATGCGATCTTGAGTGAATCCTGGGTGAGAAGTATCACGAAAGGAAGAGGATGAAAAATGTAAGTGTTTGTGTAGAAATTTCCACTCCAGTAGAGTTTTAGTCTGTGCAATCAGTATGGAAACTCAGGGAGGTGGTAATGAGGAAGAGGAATGGGAAGACCTGTTTAATCAAGAGATGCCAAAGCACATTCACCAATCCATTGTTGCAATGGAGAATGAGATATTTGGGGAGTTTCATTTGAATATTTGCCATGAGCTGGTCATGTCCAACTACTGGTTCCTCAAGTTCATCCTCTCACGCTCCATGAATGAGAGGGAGAGGTTTGCCAAACTGGTTAAAATCACTGTGGGATCTTTCAGAGAGAATGTCGAAAGCATCCTGGATCACATGAAGAGTCTACTTCAACTGGTTGAGCCTCTTTTTCATCATGGTTAGAGGAACAATGAGGATTAGGGAGCCAACAATGCGGCCGTAGGCGCCAACAATGTTGATTCGAGGGAGCTAGAATCCAACATGAGGCCCTAGCCTCTACCTCGCTCTAGGTCCTTTTCTTGTCTATATATACTTATCTTCCTATTTTTTTTAATGTCTATATTTACCTTACTATTTTAGGATGGTAGAAGAATGAGGATCCCACATTTCATAGGTTTGGTAACCCTCACCCTCTCGAGACATACCATTTGTTCAATTTTGTTTGTTTTTCTTTTTTGGCTGCAAGACCAATGCCTGACTCCATGTTTTAGGAGTCAGGAGTATGTAAATATTCTACTATGGTCTAAGAAGTAATAGAATAATTTAGTATTGAAATGATGAAGTGAGCACTTGAAATGTGCAAAATAGGGATGGTAGTAGGTCAAGGGATCTGAAAACTCTCCTAGACCTATGAGATTTTACTCCTGATATTTTTTTATTGCAAAATTACTTATTGAAGCATTCCATCCTTGGATGTGATATTTACACTCCAAACATTTTCTATCTTCTCTTCTACTTTCCATGGACACAATGTATCATCTTTAGACAATCGAAATATGAAAGCTATCAAAACATTAAAATATGTTGAGACTTAGAGCCTTATAAGAATAATTTAGTATTGAAATGATGAAGTGAGCACTGGAAATGTGCAAAATAGGGATTGTAGTAGGTCAAGGTCTCTAAAAACTCTCCTAGATGTCACATTTTACTCTCGATATTATTTTATTGCAAAATTACCTATTGAAGAATTCCATCCTTGGATGTGATCTTTACACTCCAAACATTTTTTAGCTTCTCTTCTATTTTCCATGCACACAATCCATCATCTTTAGACAATCAAAATATGCAAGCTATCACAATGTTAAAAGATGTTGAGTCTTAGAGGAGGATGTTTATGATAAAGAATCCTGTCCTTATTTCCATCCTCTTGAGCTTAGTTAATTATTAATCAAGCTGTAAATCTATAAAGCACTTATGTATGGTATGTTTTCCTGTAAAACATTAGCACTTTTCAATGTTATGGAAAATTTCAAACCAAACATTATTGTACACCTTTTCTTATGCATCTATAATCTATATATCTTGTTTTTAGTAGAACATAGTAAAATATATCCCTCAAATATAGATAGCAGTAGGAATTTACTTATGATTCTAGAAATCAATGTTTATTGCTGCAATTTCTAATATGAAATCGATATTATATGATGTAAGGGTCATGTAGCAATGTTTAGAGTAGATATATTGGATTATCATGTGGTGTGTATTTGTCTTAAATTGGGGTTTAGGGTAAACCACAAGTAGACTCTTATTATAGAAGAGTTGTGATGATGGAATTTCCTATAAATTTTTCTCCTTCAACTGATGATGGAACTTGTTCAAATAGGTCTTTCTAGAAGCTGGCCAGAAGCCCCTTCCTAGGAGCCTTAACCCTTTTTATAAATACCTGAAGAATAGAGGAAGGAAACTTAATTGGATCCTTTTCAAAATTGGAAATCAAGATTTAACACAAATTGGAAATCTACAGACCTATAGACAAAAACTTCTCTCCCTGTCAAAATAAATTTCTAGCATTTCTATAATCGAGTCCCCATGGCAGCCAAGAGCTGTCAGAGACAAATCCTTTCTTATATTTCCATATTTCCCCTAACACACTTGTTTAATACCATTTGAAATTATTAAAATGCACTTCAAATGTTGTTCTACATTTTACTACTACAATCTTGTGCAAGAAAATCATACATGGTTAAATTAGACATGACTTGGTTTTCCATAATCTCAAAGATCATTCCCTACCACTTAAGGTTAATCAATCTAAAAAGGACAATCCATTGTCAAGAATAGTGCTACTTTAATCTAGGCATGCTACTCTCTTTTCAAAAGAGTGTTGACTGTAAATATTTTTCCATTTTGGCCACCACGTGGCCTTGACTAAAAGATAACATCCTCCTCAAAGAAATGTACTTGTTAAATAGAAACAATTTCACTAAGCCCTACAATACTATACAATATATAGAGAAACAAATTCCAAAGGCTGATATTTCAAGTGAGTAAAAATTGTTGTTGCTAGACTCACTTGTACATAACAATGTCTTCCTGTCTTCTAATGATTGTCTCTGAGAGCTTTATGTGCAAAACTCATTTCACATTTAGCAAATATACACTTAAATGGTCTTAATCCAAGGTGTACTGCTCTAATGTGTTGATTGAGATTTGATTTCTGCAAAGTGAAATTTAATTAGATTATGACTCCATACCAAGTCTAAAATGAAATTTAATTCTATTACAATTCCATACCAAGTAAAAACAGAAATTTTCATTTGTATACAAAAAATTGCTAAAATTATAGATAACATACTTTAGTAAAACAGTGCAAGCAATTGTCAAAGTGGCATTGTATCCTCTCCACACATGTTTGTACTTAATGAATGGACATGTGCCTTTTGGTCTATTTCTTAAATTGCCTGTTTCCACAAACTTCACAACAAACATGGCTATGGTTCTGCTGCATGAGTTGTCTCAAATATTTTTCATTTGTAAAGTACTTGTAACAACCAGGATCAGAACAAACAACCTCTACATATGTTGTAGCTGCAGACAAGAAACATTTGCAATTAATAAAAGGATTACAACTCTTTTAACCAGGGGAAAAGGCTTCAGACATTTAAAGGAACCCTACTCATAGTATGTACCTGGGAAACAAAAGTTTGGTGAAGTAAATATGAGAGCCTATATATGATCAATGCAAATGTGATGACAATGATTTTGTTTTGAAACTTAACTTGCTGATAGTTTTATGTAACAATAGTTATATTTTAGATAGTATATCTCACTTAGCACTAGATTTCAGCATGTACTAGTGTTGTTGGAACAGAACCCATAGTTTCAGATTTTGTCTTTAGACTGTTTCAGATAAGCTTCATCTTTTCTTGTACATAAACATTAGATACCTAAAATATTCATAGTTTGTTCAATAGAATATTTGATTTCCATCATTACTTAATTTCAATAAAGTGATCATACTAGAAACAAAACCCCAAGAAAGGAATTTCCTTGTCCTATTTTAGTTAAACCAAAATGGTCAAAATAGCCAAATGCAAGTTTCAATAAAAATTCAGAAAAAAGTGAAAATTTAAGCAAGTGTTTTAATCTGGCGCATTGGATTTAGTTCTATTACAATTTACTTCCAAAACAACAAATTGGCTATTCAAATAAAAAATAGTTATCTCCTAGCCATCTTACAACACAATGAGAATGAGAAAAAACTTGTTCAGTTCAAACTCCCACCAAGTAAGAGAAGTTGAAGCCCCCCCATCAACCATGTTGACAAATAGTTGATTGGTGTATTTCCTTAGAAATAAAAGCAGAATAAACTTTGTGATTGATTGAAGTAATGAGATCACCATTTATGGATAATTTATCAATCAGATATTGAGAATGATCAGAATTCCATTTTTGCATTGACTAGATTAGGATCAATGCATATTATTTTGGTAGATATTCTGTAGAGAAGGTGCACATGCTTGGATGTGCTAGGATGCCTTTATTAAAGCAAGGAATACATAGACTTCACATTGGAAAGTTGGGAGGACAATTTGAATCCATTCCTTTTTATGCTTCTTTGCCCCATATGAGCAAAGTCCTTTATGATTCCAGTTTATTTTCCATAACACTATTAGAGTTTGATAGACTCAAACTCATATAATGCATCAATGGCTAAATGCACACCTACATAATAAACCAGTGTTTCTTTGTATGCTATAATTTCACTAGACACTAAAGTTGATATGATTATATAAAATTAGAATATATTAGAACCTACATAAATATCCACCATATGTTCACTTCCTTTGGAATCTACATTGTTACGGCTGATTTTACCACACATGGTTGATCACACTTTTATGGCCTTCCCTATCCCTCTCTGAACTCTTTGGACCCCATGGACCATTATTGTACCTTTGATGTTTCCAACATCATCCCTAAAAACACCTAGTATTTGTTGTACGCAACTTTTAATCCCTTTCTCGCGTATATATGTGGATATTACCCTTAAACCCACGTACATCGGGATGTGTGCACGATTCCAAATATTTTTGGAGTTTTTCTTGATGCAGATCCAAGTCACTTGTCTCTTGGCCTTCCATATGCCTCGAGATCACTCGGATTTTACCTTCCATTACCCCATTCAAGCACTATATAAGGAACCCCTTGGATACATTGAAGGGGAGGAATTGAAGAGCAAGAAAACTATAGTACATTGTTGTCATAGATTTCTTGTGCTTGAGTATGAATCCCTTTTTATCTTGGAGCACTTTGTGTTCTTCCCAATATTTCCTTTGTTTGTGAGCTTGTTATCGAGAGATAGAGGATTGAGGTGGTGGAGGACTAAGTTTCTTCGGTTCACAGACGTGCCGATAGAGATTGTCACTTATGTAATCCCTAATTTGGTTAATAGAAATATCTTTTCCTGTCCAATAATGTGCATTTCAATGAATATTGAATCCATGGATGCATTATTGATTATATATGCTGGAGTAGGCCTAAGACTATATTATATAGCATGATTTTCTTGTTTACTGTTGTTGAGAGTAAATTGATAAAGTAAGAGGGATTGGAAAAAGCTCAATGGGGATCTACCTCAATCGTCCGGAATAAGGTATGATTCAAGATCCTTTAGTGTTAGATGTTTTGTTTCTCTTGTATATTGGGAAGGGATTGATTTCTGCGGTTTCTTTGTCTGTTGTGGTATGCCCCAAGCCATAGGAATTTTTCTCCATAACACAATTGGCGACTATACTGGGGAGGTTCCTTGTTTCTCTTTGGGGTTTGGGGGCACAATGCGCTTGATATTATTGACTTGCTCTCTATTTCTCCCTGTTTCTGTGTCACATTTTATAGTATGTTCATCCATTGAAACTCCCCTTTATTGGTTTGACCATTGGCCTACTTTTTACCACTATCTTCTCTGCATACGTAGGTTTTTGGCCAAAATTCGCATACAGATGCGGGTTTTTTGGCCAAAAGTCGCGTATATATGCATATTGTTGGACCAAATCTGTGTATACATACAGGTCTTTGGCTAAAAGTCACGTACACATGCAGCTTTTCTTTAAATGGTCACGTACATCCTCGCTTTTGGTTGAGTTTGACATTGTGGGAAGTTGTTGGGTGGGTTGTGAGTGTGGTTGGGTCTTCCTAGGTTCTTATGGTGTCTGTTGACTGCTTCTTTTGTGACTAGAGACCAATTTTTCATTGATTTTTATTTGAATTAGTTTTAGTCATTTATCTTTTTGTTTTTCCATTAGTGCATTTCTCTTTTTGTCTCAGTGTCTTGTTGGGCTTGTGTTTTATACTTGTTGCAGAGACTGGGTTTTTTAAATTACTTTCATTTCATTTTTCATTCTTTTATATTGAAAAATACAAATTAGATGTACTCTTAGTTGCATATTAGATATGGATTTGAGGAGGTACTTTCATTGGATTTCTTGGATGAGAGTTGTCTTTGGGATTTCATATAGGAAGGATTGCATTGGCATTCAGAAAGGAATAATTTTACATGCATCTCATGTAGTGGAATACCTTGTTTTTCATTCTACAAAATTGCACTTGGCATTGTATTTTAGGTATGCATATTTATTTCACTGCTGAGTCATAACTTCATTAGTTGCACAACCATTTCCCTTTGAGTAATTACATACAATTAAAATAAACACACAATAAAATGAATTACACTCTTTTCTTTTCTAGGTGCACCAATAAGATTAGGATTTAGAGTCTTGGAATAGTTCATTGTGAGTCAATTCTCCAAGACCACTAAATAAAACAATTAGGTGTCTGTCCAAATGAGAAATTGAAACCCTTGGTATAATTAGTGTTTCTCAAGATGCTCCTCTTACACAGGAGTTAAGCACGAGGCAGTGCCTGCGATTGTGATTGGGATGACCCCTAGTCACTTTCTGTGAGCACCAGAGATATTTCTAGGATCGTATTCATATCTGAGGGATATTTTGAGTTTCGGGCTTTGCTACCCTTCCCATATGGTCAATATCACCTATGACTATCTGCCTAAGCATTGGTTGTATTGGGGTGACCTTAGTTTCCTTAGGTAGGTATCATAGGGGTTACTTGCAGAGGGTATTCTGTAGGTTTCCTAGCCAGGTAGAGGTCGAACAACATAGTCGCTTTATGCATTGAAGATAAGGGCCACTGTAATTGGTTATGTACCTCCGCTTGTAGTGTATGGGAGTTTCGAGCCTCTCCTAGGCGAGACATACCTGCTACATTCGGGAGCTCACATATCCTCCCCTTGATTTTTTTTTTTTGTATTTTGGCTGTAGAATTTATTAGGAGTGTGCTCTTTGTGCACTAGTTGGCCTTTGGTATTGCGATTACTTGACTATATTTATGGTCTCTTGAGTTTGGGTCCTTTATTTTTTGGCATGCCTGGTATCTTATCACCTGTCCTTGGTCCTAGTGCTGACTTTAGTATTGGAATTGGGGTCACTACAGTGCCTTATCTTATTTATAGATTTGGGAGTGGTCACATTCCACCCTCTACTCCATTTCTGGAGGATGTTGAATCCATTTTCTCGGTCTTTACACCGGTGGTCACCCTCATGGGAGTGGTAGTGGATACGTGAATGTTGGGTCTTCACCTTACTTTCCTTATTATGTCCATTCATCCATCACATTGTTTCCTTTGAATGTAGTTGTCATGATCATTCATCCCTATATCCTATAGTTTGGATTCTTTATTGACTATTTTGGGTTGTTTTGGATTAATTTGGTTTCCATGTAGGGTCCAGTTTTTGTAGACCCTCTCCGAGGTTTTGACCCATTTGTGCCTAACACAAGTATTATCTATGAACTACCATATAGGTTAGGATATCACATCCGCCTGCACTTATGCATTACCTTATGACCGCTTCATTTTAACCTTAGGTACAAACCCATTCAATGGTATTATGAAACCTTCATGTTGTTGTTATAAGTGGTACTATCATTTTAACCTTAGGTACAAGCCCATTCAATGGTATTATGAAACCTTCATGTTGTTGTTATAAGTGGTACTATGTAAATGGTAGATCTTTCCTATACATGGGTGTCCTAGTTATCTTCCTTTTGCATTTGGTACCCATTCTGTGAGTCCTCTCTTAGGTCCGGGAGTCCCTTTTAGTCCCGCCATGTCCTTGAGTAAGAGCTTCATACTCCTCTTGAACTTTATGTTACCCATTCCCCTAGGACTCCCTTGTATATGTCAAGTTGTAATTGCATTATCATGAGTTTTTCTTGCCTTATTGAGCCTTACGTTGGCTTCCCTGAATTTGATTATCAACCATATAGTCCGAGCTTATCTCATGTCTAGCCAAGAAGAGCCTTTTTATATCTTTTGCAACTTGATTCGTCATTTTTACCGGGAGGGGACGTTTCCCCGAGTGTCATTATCCTGCACATGTTTCCTTGCATTGAGCATAGGTATGTTCTTCTCCTTGGAACTCGTTTATTTTCCCCTTGACACTCATCTCCTCCTAGATTTGTAGCTAAAAAGTACTTTTATTATTTTTCAAGATTTTCAAAATATATGAAAAAGTCCAAAACAAAAATCTGGACAAGAAAAGATGTTATATTTGGCAGCAGTCGAGTCATGTCGCCTTGGAACATAGCACTGTATATCACATCCATTGGTTGGGTTAATAGTTTGACTTTAGGAGTTGTACTCATTTCTTTGAGTTTACCTCCACCAACTGGTTAAGATTCCACTCCCTATGGAACCTTTGTTGATTCCTTCTGTGTCGTAGAGATGTCCCAGTTTTGTATATCGAGTCTATGATTCCTCCATTCAGTCACCATTTACCTTTATTCTCTTGTTCGAAGGAAGTTGAAGCCTAAGTCGGCCATTCCTCAGTTATATTGAATTTACATGTCGACCATTCCCGATACTATTACTGGTTTGTGCACATCTTGATTGAGTCCTTCCACATTATACAACGTTGCTGAGTACCTCATGTTTTGTTGATGGCAGATTCCTTAATGCCCTCCTTCGAGCAAATTCCATCCCATCAACTTCAGATCATTTATTCTGGGATACGAGTCTAGAATCATTTGAGTTCCTTGAGACTTATAGTCATCACTGGTAGTTTCTCTCGCCATTGACAGTTTTGGGAATACATCAATGTCCCTTGATGGATGGATTATTTCAAGTGTTTGACCTCAACACATCTATTCACACTTTTTATATTGCACTCTAGTACCTTGATTCACATTTTCATTATCAGTGGGTGATCTTGCATCTGTTAACAGTATACATTAATGACCGGTAATCAGACGATGAACTACTATGTTTGACCTCAACACCTCTATTCACATAGTAGGACATGTACTCGTTGAGGTTTGTGTAGAATACTTTTCATATTGGTGACATTCCACATATGCTACGTCCTTGATCATGCCAGTGTTCATGAGATTTTAGCTCTCGTGACTTGATTCTAGTGTATGTCATATATCTTCAGCCATTATGGAGATCTTGATCCATTGTATATATTCAGCTTTCATGGAGATCTTGATCATTTGTATATCTTCATCATGGAGATTTTAATCTATTATATATTGTACGTGGTGATGACCACACATGTCACATTTTGTATATCATGCCTATTCATGGCCATTGTACTCTTATGTATCTGGGACTGGTATATGTATTTGCAGTCATGTGTAGAGATTGATTATTGTACTATACTAATGGATGGCTGGTTCTTCCACCTGGTTCTTCATCACTCCACTTCTGGGATGGATTTATAATGTATTTTGGCTATCATGTTACCCCTCTGACCTCACACATTAGGGGGCATTTGTTACAACTGATTTTACCACACATGGTTGATCACACTTTTATGTCCTTTACTATCTCTCTGTGGACTATTTGGACCCCATGGACCATTATTGTACCTTTGATGTTTCCAATATCATCCCTAAAAACATCTAATATTTTCTCTATGCGACTTTTAATTCCTTTCTCACGTATATACACAGATATTACCCTTAAACCCGTGTACATCGGGATTGTTAGGACCACTATATGCCAGTTAATTAAAGCTTAACATGTAGAGTGCTAAACATAAATTGAAAACACGAGGAAGTATTTTATTTCAAAGCTACCGTGCAAGATCTATGCAAGCACAATTTCTACCTGACACTGTTATCTATTGGTATGCAATTGAAATTGTTTGTAAACTAGAACACACCTTCTTGAAAAGAAAACAAACCCTAATACTATTCGTAAATCCAAACTTTAAATCTAATCACACTTCAACATAATCAATTCTTATGAACCAAGATCTAATTGCATACATCTAAAAGAAGTGCTATGTTGGCCAACGATCTATCAAATGAATTAACAACACAACAACTATGACAAATCTAATTAATGAAAGCATACAACTATGATAAGATTAATGAATGAAAGCATAAACAAAATAATAAGCAAATATAAACAATAACAAACCTACAATCAACACTACCAGCATATACTAAGGGAAGAGGGCCCTTCCTCCACTGAGCAGAGCTGGATCTCCACAATGAAAGTTTACAACTCCATAATTAAGAAACTGCCAGCATGTATTATCGAAATGAAAGTATTACAATGGATCTGGATCAAATCCTACATCATATCATTGATTTCTCTCTTCCCCTCCACAATGAGGTTGATTACATATTTATACATATAATTATCTCATGAAAATTAGGAACTGAACCCCCAACTTTTGATCTATAATAGCTGAAACATAGCCGTAACTGCTGACAACTTTGGAAACAGCATTAATAGTAAATATGGAAGATACCCTCTTGAAGAAACACCTATGTATTAAAAACAATGGCTTTGTTTGGAAATTTCCTCGCGATTTGGGTAAATGAGGCTATTATGCACAAAACCCATGTCTTGGACTTTTGAGATTCATTTCCATTTGCCCACAAATCGAGAGGCGAATCAAGGTGTTCCTATCTGGCATGCATTTTCGGTTAAGGCTGTAACAACTAGCTGTGAGTGTCATGTACATGAAAAATCACTCCA
>LPNX011023642.1:0-36618 GCA_001517045.1 Pseudotsuga menziesii | reverse complement strand
GGTCAAATAAAGGCCAAAAAAGGTGCATGTTGGTCATATATCAAGCTTGTTCAAACCAAGAAAAATAAATTTGCACCTTTTCCCAGTTTCTCAAAATTGAAATTTGTAAATATGTTTAGATACCCATTTGAGAGATAAGTGTTCATGCAGATTTGTGCAGGATTCAGAGTTATTTTGGCCCATCGTCAAGCTTGGTCTAACCAAGAATTTAAAATTCACATTTAACACATTTTTTTTTTGTAAATAAATACATTATATTACTGCAGAGGAAAAGTTACAAGGCGAAACCATAAACAGAATTAACAAACCTCGGGTCCCAAGACAGACCCTACAGGGCTCGTCATGCACTAAGCACTATAGTCGTCTATACAGATTATACAACCTAAGACATATTCAAACCCAAAAAACTCCCTGTATGGCTGGCCATGCACTGAACATATGTATACCGACACCACTATGACAAACTAAGATTTCTGAACCGAGAAGGCACGCAGGCCCGACCTGCCAAAAAATGGTGTTGAAACATCTAATGCCTATTATTTCCAAAAGACCAAAATTAAGACTTAAGCCAAGGCTGACAGAGATAGCCCCTGGGAAACAAGAGAGGACCAAATCATACCCGAACGAGGAGAGCGTCGAGCCAGCTGCAGAGGGGCCAGGCCCATCAAGACCATCATTCATACTTCTAGAAAGCCGAAGGCAGGCAGGGCCTCAAGGCTTGGGCAGGAGCAGGAGGCACACAAGGAGGGGCCAGAGGCCCCTCAAAAAAGGATGTGACCCTCCTTTTATTTTTACCACATAGGTCGCAGCATTCTCTTGGCCGAGCCATCTCCTCAGGAGCCTTACCCACCGCGTAGAAGGAAATCCCCAGGCGAGAGGCCAGAAGATCAACCTTCTGATGGATAAGGTGGCACTCTCCATTGTGATGCTTCCACGCCCTGACAGGTTCCTCATCCCCAGCTGACTTCGCTTCCCGCTCCATGAAAAAGTGACCCACAAGCTTCATATTCACCCAGTATTGCATCAGCAGGCGGTCCTAAGCCGTCGCCCGACCCACAGTGGATCCAGGGTCCAAAACCCAGTCCGCCACATCCTGCCGGAGATCTTCCTTGGGCATGTTTTTCACCGAAGTCCAGAGGTCCTCAGCTATGTCTTCCACCTCACGGTGAATGTTCAGGGGAATGTTATCCTTGAAGAATTCTGCTTCCTCTTGGGCCTGAAGTTGGGCTCTTGTCGCCCTGCGGGTTGGCTTAGTGGCACTCGGCACAGACGTAGAATCCTCACGGGCCTTACCCTTTACCAGCTGCCCATGCGGTGCCATTCTCAGCAGGTGAGGTTTATACTTGTGGGAACTGAGGCAGCCACGCATCAAGAGCCTCTTCCAGATCAGAACAGAGAGCCCCTTAGGAAACCAGAAGAAACTAAGGGCAGTGAGCACAGAAGGGTGCCGATAGCTAAACATCTAGACAAGCGAGCAATAAGAAGGAGTCGGAGGCATCATAGCAGCATCAGGATTGTACCAGAGCATTGTCATTAGACTAACGAAAATCCATTCTTTTGTACCTATCACCATGGAGGACAATCTAACTGATAAGATTGCACTGTCAAGTCCATCATCCCTCCTTCCCCTGACCATTTTTTCACTTGCATTTGGGGGGGTAAAATAAATGATCAAGGACAACCACCTCTGTCCTCGATTACTGACCTCATTAATGCTGACCTCCATCGAGGTGATGGTTCATCATGGCGTGCTCGTGCCATCTGGCATCTGTTCCCTCCACTTCGCTTGGTCGTGTTAGCTGCGCACCTCCCTGTTGATCCCGAGCCGCCAACTGTCGACAGTTATGAGCCCATTCGGAGCCTTCAAAACTCTCCAGTGGGCCCCATCGAGTAACCAACTCCCCCTATACCCCTGCATTCACTAGATGGTCTGCCACCTTGTTGGCATCACGTCGGACATGGGTGAACGAAACCACGGGGTGGCCGTGGATCAAGTTCTGCAGTTCTTCCAAACGGCTAGCCATTCTCCAGCTAGTCGACACTTGTCCGCTAACTCGGCCATGAGCTAACCGACGAGCCATCTGGATCAAAATCTGGGAATCACCTTCGATGATCACCGGGAGACTGTTGCTACGCACCAAGCATTGCATTCCTTGGATCAGCCCCTCGAGCTCACCTGAATTATTTGAATAATGACCGATTTCCCCCAGAAAAACAAAATTAATCCTGCCAAGAGAGTCATGACATAGACCACCAAAACCCGCTGGTCCTGGGTTTCCCTGGAGGCCCCGTCAAAATTAAGCTTGAAAACCATGGGGGGAGGAGGAGACCAGGATTTTAGGCTGGATGGATGGAGGATCTTCTGATGAAAATGGAGTTCATCCAACTGAAATTTGTTCAGACCCCATAATTCCCCAATTGGGAGCTCTTCTGCTGGTATTGATTTGTCCTCGTCATGCCATTGCATACTTTTGAGAGAGGAGAGGAGGTTCACCCACACAGTTTGCCACACCTTATCAGGGCTAGTTCTTTTGTCCAGAAAAATACGTCCGTTCCTCTCTTTCCAAATGCACCACATGATCATACCAGGTAAGGCGTTCCAAATTGCCCTGATAATTTTATTTTTGAACATGTTTGGGTTCCATTCGACCAGCGTTCTTGCTGGCTGGGCTCTTTTCCTGTCGCTTCTTCTATAACCCTCTGCTCCCTTATCCCAGATGGCCGCAGCGAAAGGGAAGCTATCCACCAGATGATTTGTGGTTTCCTCCACCTGTGAACAGAGACAGCATCGGGATGGGCCATGAATTCCTCTTTTCCTCGGATTTTCGCCTGTGAGAATACGACCTTTGACAGTGAGCCAGGTGAAAGTGGCGACCTTGGGCCATAAGTTGAGCATCCAGATCTTCGTCCATATGTCTCTTTCCTCGCTGTCATTCCCAATGCGGATGTTGTATGCTTCCTTTATGTTAAATGTTCCTTTTTCCAGATACCCCCACCTCAGCACATCATTTCCTTCCATGGGTCTGATACTTCTCCTGAGCATCTCCTCTTGGAAGGCCTTCCAGTCCTCCTCTTCAACTCGATCAGGTTTAATCATGAAAGACCAACGCCTTCGCTTACTAGGACGTTGTTCTTTCCAGAAGTGCTGAACCAGGAAGCAACCCTCCGACCTCGACCAATCCTGAATAATGGCCCAACGAGGGTTATCGCTTAGCCGAGGGAGCTGGTTCCAAGAGTCTTCCTAGAAATGAGCACTCCTACCATCCCTAATCTCCCCAAAACTATGTCTTTGAATTATTTTCCTTTCGGCCTTCGCCTTATTCCATATAGGAGATCCCTGTTGCTCTTCATTAAAGTGAATCAACTAAGGTTGGGGCCTGTCGTGGCCATATTTAGAGGACCACAGCCTAGCCCAAGGCTCAGTAGAATGAGAAACCCAGCGCCACCAAACTTTTACCCCGTGGACTTCTACCATAATTTATGGATCCCGCAGGCCCAGACCCCTGCCAGTTTTGGCTTACAGATGCTATCCCAGCTAACCAGAGCAAATTTGGCTTTTTCCTCTCTGCCTCCCCACAGGAAGATGCGTTGGATGCGCTAAATCTCGCGCAGAATGGATTTCGGAGACGGGAGGACCGAGAACAGATAGGTAGGCATTGCTTGAAGGACTTCTTTAATCAGGACCAACCTGCTAGGCAAGTTTAGGGGACCAAGAATCCAATGGGAGAGTTTTTGTTTCATCCTGTCAAGGAGTTCAAGCCAGGAAACCCTCTTCAATTTGTACGGGCTCGGAGGAACCCCTAGGTATTTAGAAGGAAAGGAACCTTTCAAAAAACCCAGGATACAAAGAATGTTCCTCTGAGTGGGAAGAGAAGTGTTGAGAAAAAAGACCTGGGATTTAGCCTGGTTGACGTCAAGACCTGAAGCTTTGGAAAATAAGTTCAGGAAAGCTTTGAAGCTTCGTGCTTCTTGGACTGAAGGGTTCCCCATGAGCATAGTGTCATCTATGAATTGATGATGGGTTTGAGCCTCCAGAGAATCTGTCATTCGGATGCCTCGGAGCTCACCACATTGCACCTTGGACTGGAGAAGGCGGCTCAGACCTTCAGCCATGAGAATAAAGAGAAAAGGGGAGACGGGATCTCCCTGCCTGATACCTCTAGATGATTGAAAAGTGCCAGTCGGAGATCCGTTCAAGAGAATGCTAAAGAAGGGGGTAGAGATTAGCCCCATTACCCATTCCACCCAGCCCTGGAGGAACCTGTGGGCCTCCAACATTCTGCGGATGAAAACCCAATTGAGTTTATGGTAGGATTTTGAAATATCCAGTTTGATCATCATACCAGGAATTCTCGAGTTCTTCACGGAGTGCAGAACTTCCTGCACCAGGATGACACCGTCTAGGATTTGGCAACCTTCTACAAAGCCAGACTGCTCCGGGGTGATCAGAGAAGAAAGGAGCGGCTTCGGACGATTGGAAATGACTTTAGAGATAATTTTGTAAATTACATTGCATAACGCTATCGGTCGGAATTTATCCGGACGATCTGCCCCTGTCTCTTTGGGAATGAGCGAAAGGAAAGTGGCATTGAAATCTCTTAGCAGCCCCTTCTTGTTCCTATATTCTTCCATGATTTCCACCACCTCTTCCTTAACCATGTCCCAGAAATAGTGGAAGAAGTTGGAGGTGAACCCATCCGGACCAGGCGCTTTTCCCAGGGCCATTTGATTAACTGCCTCTTCCACTTCCTGCATAGACACTGGTTTGACCAACATCTCATTATCTTCTCTAGTGACCGAGGTAGGGATAAGCCTCATGATTTGAGCTATTTCACGATCCCTGTCATGGTGGTCTTCATTCAGGATCTCAGCAAAGTAGTGATTGAGTTCCTCCTTAATTTCACGGCGCATTTCAATTCAACCTCCCTCCATCTTTTTAAGTTTCACAATCCTCGAGGAATGTCGATCCTGAATGACCGAGTTATGGAAGAACTTGGTGTTTCTCTCGCCATCCTGCAGCCATTTGACTTTGGATTTTTGTTTCCAATATATGCCCTCCTATTTTTCCCGAGCCTCTAACTATCCCCATATATCCTTTTCTTCTTTCTGCATGTCCACGTCCCATCCTTCAGTCATTCCTTTCTGACTAAGTTGCTCCAAGTTAGCAATCAGTATTTTCTTGTCCTCAAAAATGTTGCCAAACTCCTCCTTATTCCAGGTACAGATTCTGGATTTGAGAGATTTATGCTTTTGTTGGAAGTGGTACATAGCTGTTACTGCTGGGGGGGCCAGCTCCTGCCACCATTGCTGCACAATATTTTTGAAGTCCTTGTGCTCCATCCAAAATTGTTCAAAACTGAAAGGTTTCCCCAGAGCGGAGCCAGTCCAGTCCCATCAGAGGTAGATGGGCCAGTGGTCTGAACCAGGCGCTGGAAGAACCTTGGCCAAAATTTCCCCCGTGTCCCGGAGAAGGGGCTCAGAGACCAGAAAACTATCTAGGCGAGAGGCCACCAGATGAACTCCCCCCCTCTTGTTGTTCCATGTGAACCAGCCATTACTAGTTTCCATGTCCACAAACGAGCTTCCTGCCTGGAAGGCCCCAAAAGCCTCTTGATATTTGTCCAAAGACCTTCGACCTCCCTTTTTTTCCCCAAGGTTAGAAATAAGATTGAAGTCCCCTCCTATTATCCATCACCCTCCACCCACTTGGCTGTTGGTCCACTCCAAGAAGTCAAGGAAGGCCTGCTTCTCAGCAAAGCTACTCGGACCATAGGTGTTCACCAAAGTGCCTTTCGCTCCAGTAATAAGGTGTTGGAAATCAGCTATAAGGGAGAACTTGTTGGCTCTCCAGTTTGAGAGATCAATTACCTGAGGGGTCCATAGGATTGCTATGCCCCCCGATTGACCTGTTGTATCCAGGTCCATCACCCGGCATCCTTTCCAGATTTTACTACTAATCTTGTCCATGCTTTCAGAACTACATTTCGTTTCCTGAAGAAAGAGGATATCAGGGTTTTCTTGTTTGATCTTCCGATCGAGAGCTTTCCACTTCCTGGGGTTACCACAACCCCTTATATTCCAAGAGATGAATTTCATTGACCAAATTTGGAGGCTTTAGAAAAGGCCACCCTGATCGTCGGATATTGGCCTGATTCAATTAGTTTGATTCCCACCTCCGCAATGCGTTGTTTGTTCGATTTCCTTCCTCTGCATTGTTCCTCCTCCGGGGGTTTCTGCTTGTGCCCAGTTAGGGGGTCTCTATCAATTCCTAGGTTTGGATGGGCCCCTGCCTTGATGATAGCCACCTGCAGGAGTTCGATTTGCCTTCTGGACACATAGCCCTTCCCTTTCTTTCCACACTCTTCTTCAATTGCATCCAAATCTAATTCACCTAATTCCATTTCTTCATCTGCATCTTCTTCTACTATCTCCATCTGCTAGGATTCATCCTCCTTCATCATTATGGGGGTTTTGGTAGGCATGGCGACACTTTCTTTTTCCTTAAGCGTGTCGTCCTCCTCCAAACCACCTAGGTTCTCGAAAGCATTCCTGGACTGTAGCTCCATGGGTGGTGTGTCTTTTCTGGAATTTGACTGCCCAGGAGCTCTGCTCCTCTTGCAGTTCTTTACATGAGTGAACCCATCCTACGTTGCTCCTAATTTTACCTGCCTAGGGTCTGATAAAGTTGGCCTGGACTCCATCCATGGGTAGTTCCTCCCAAGGTGACCATACACATGACAATTCCGACATCTAAAAGGAATATGCTCATAGTCGATGGGTTGGAGCCATTCTTCATCTTCCCAACTTAAGTTTATCGCTTCTGGCAGTTCCTTGGAGAGATCCATGTAAACACAAATCCTGGAAAAGGATGTATACCTCTAGGCCTTTGCTTGTTCTGACACTTTAATGAACTCCCCTAGGGCATTCCCAATGTCCCGCAGAGTGTCCAGATCCCAGTATTCCCCAGGAAGAGAGAACAGACGGATCTAGACTGGGGCCACCGTCAGGTCCTCTGTCTCTTGGTTGAAACATTCCTTCCATGGGCGGAGATACAGACCCGCAGAGAAGAATAAATAGGGTCCTCCCTCTAGGATTCAATCCCTATCCTCTTGGTTGAAAAAATGATCGTGAAGAAGCCCTTGGAGCCCAGTTGCAGATCATAGTGACCCTTGGGGTTCCATACGCTGCTAATCCATTTAATCAGGTCCTTCTCCTTGGGCCATATCCCTACAAACTTGCCTATCAGGGATTTCTCTTTCCACAGCTCAATCGTGCCCCTCACCTTTTCAGAGTGAATATGAACTGAGGGGATGGTGGGTGCTTTTGGAAAACAACCTCCCATTCCAGGCTTGCGGCCATTTGACTGGCGCACCTGCTGATCCTTTACCCCTGCAGCTCCTCCTTCCGGCCCGTCAGGCCCAGAGGAGCCTGCCTCCATCCACCCGGCTCTCATGAAGGCCAGCCGCCCAGGGAGGCTACCTTCTTCAGCGGCCAAGGGCCTCACAAGGAATGGCGTGTAGGAAGCCCAAGCAGCAGAAACCCTACCGAACCTCCGCTCCCAATATTGCACCCTCAAAATAATTGTTATCCGTGGGAAGAGAGATTGTTACATCTCTGTAATTATAATGGTTTGGTCGGGTTAAGAGGATGATTTCCATTCAAATTTAACACATTATTGTGATTGGTATTAGAAATTAAATTTAGGAACACATTTAAAAGATAAACTTGCATGGGAATTTTTGCATGATTTCAAGCCATTTCTTCCTTAAAGTCAAGGTTGGCCAAACCAAGGTCTAATAGATGGATTTTTGTCTACTTTCTCAAAATTGATATTCAAAAATGTATTTAGGTACCCATTTGAGAGATAATCATGCACACACATTTTTGGGGGATTCTGAGCTATTTTGGATCTCCTTCAAGCTTAGTAGAACTAAGGACTAGAAAGTTGCATTTTTTCCAAATTTATTAGAATTCAAATTTAAAATTATATTTAGATACCCATTTAGTAGACAAATAATGTGTAGGATTATTTTTGTGAGATTTTAATCTATTTTGGGCCTCATTCAAGGTTGGTCAAACCAAGGTAAAAGAGATGCAATTTTACAAACTTTTTTGAAGTTGAAATTTGAAAGTGGATTTATCTACCCATTTGAGAGATAAGTGTGTATGTTGTTTTCTTGGGGATTCCAAGTTATTTTGGACCTCATTCAAACATGGTCAAACAAAGGGCTAAAAATTTACACTTTTTTTCATTTTTTTTGGAATTCAAATTCGAAATAAGATTTAGATACCTATTTGAGAGATATGCATGCACACCTATTTTTTTGAAATTTCATGTTATTTTGGTCGTTAGTCAAGGTTGGTGACACAAAGGGATAAGAGATGCACTATTTTTACTTTATCAATATTAAAATTTGAAAGTGAATTTAGGTACCCATTTGAGAGAGAATAATGCATACATATTTTTGGGGGATTTCGAGCTACTTTTTACCTCAATCAAACTTGGTCAAACCAAGTGCTAAAAGGTTGTACTTTTTTCAATCTTTTAGAATTCAAATTTAAAAGTAGATCTAGACACCCAGTTGAGAGATAAGCATGCATAAATATTTTTTCTATATTTCGAGTTATTTTATACCATATTTAACGTTAGTCAAACCAAGGTCTACAAGATGCACTTTTCTTGACTTTCTTGATATTGAAATTTGAAAGTGGATTTAGGTACCCATTTGAGAGATAATATTGCGTGTATATGTTTCGGGGATTGTGAGCTATTTTGGACCTCAATCAAACTTGGTCAAAAAAAGGCCTAAAACATTGCATTTTTTCCAATTTCTTCAAATTCAAATTTTAAAGTAGATTTAGATACCCATTCGAGAGGTAAGAATGGATGCCCATTTTTGTTAGATTTGGAGCTATTTTGGATCTCATTCAAGGTTGTTCAAACCAAGGTTCATAATTTAAATTTCAATGCAGATTTAGGTACCCATTTGAGAGATAGGTTTCAGTTTTCCCAATTTGTCAGAATTAAAATTTAAAACTAGATGTAAATACCCTATAGAGAGATGATCACACACACTTATACTTGATATATTCCAAGCTATTTTGGTTTGTAGTCAATGTTGGTCAAACCAAGGTAAAAAAAAGTTACATGTTCCCCACTTTCTCGGAATTAAAATTTAAAGTTGATTTTGGTACCCATATGAGAGATAAGCGTCCATGTTCTTTTTTGTTGGATTACAAGCTATTTTACACCTCAATCAAAATTTGTCAAACCAAGGCCTAAAAGGTTGCACTTTTTAACTATTTCTTAGAATTCAAATTTAAATGTAGATTTAGATAGGTATTTGAGATATAAGCGTGGATGTTTATTTTTGTGAGATTTCAAGCTAGTTTGGCCCTTAGTCAAGGTTGTTCAAAACAATCCTTAAAAAGTCACATGTTCCCACTTTCTCAGAATTGAAATTCGAATGTAGATTTATATACCCATTTGAGAGACAAGCATGCACACCTTTTTTTTGAGATTTCAAGTTATTTTGTTTGTTATTCAAGATTGGTCAAGTAAAGCTCTAAGAGATGCTATTTTTTGAATTTCTCGTAGTTGAAATTTGAAAGTGAATTTAGGTACCCATTTGAGAGATAACCATGCATACAAACTTCTAAGAGATTCCAAGCTATTTTGGACCTTAGTCAAGCTTGGTCAAACCAAGGTCTAAAAGGTTGTACTTTTTTCCAATTTCTTATAAATCAAGTGTAGAAGTACATTTATATACCCATTTGAGAGATAAAATTGCACACATATTTTTGTGAGATTTCAAGTTATTTTGGCCCTTAGTTAAGGTTGGTCAAACCAAGGTCTAAGAAATGCATTTTTTCAAATTTCTTAAAATTCAAATTTTAAAGTAGATTTAGATACCCATTTGAGAGATAAGCATGGACACCTAATTTTATGATATTTTGAGCTAGTATGTCCCTCGTTCAAGGTTGGTCAAACCAAGGTTGAAAAGATGAACTTTTTTTGATTTCCTCAGAATTTAAATTTGGAAGTGTATTTAAGTACCCATTTGATAAATAAGAGTGAAAGTATATTTTTGGGGGATTTTAGAGCTATTTTGGACCTTATCCAAACTTGGTTAAACAAAGGCCTAAAATGTTTCACTTTTCCCAATTTGTCATAAGTAAAATTTAAAAGTAGATATAGATACCTAATAGAGTGATAAGCATGCACACCTATTATTACAATATTTTGAGCTATTCTAGTTTGTAATCAATGTTGGTCAAATCAAGTCTGAAAAGGTGCATGTTGGTCATTGATCAATCTTGGTCAATACATGTCCAATAGAGTTGCACATTTTCCTAGTTTATCAAAACTAAAATTTGTAAACACTTTTAGATACCCATTTGAGAGATAAGTGTGCATGCAGATTTGTGCAGGATTCTGTGTTATTTTTTCCCATCATCAAGATTCATCCTATTGGAATAATAAAAACCCATCCCAAGGATTGGGACAAAATATTTAATCTGTTTTTATTAATTCCTATGTCCTACACTAGCTAGTTTGCACCCAATTCCATTTTTGAGTTCAAACTTGCAAAAAATGCCTCACGGAACGAGTTATAAATATCATAGATAAAATTATGCTAACCCACAGAATTCCCAGAATAGAAGCTGTGCATTACTTCCTTATCCATAGTTTCCAGCGTTTTCTGCAGTTTTAAGGAAAAAGCTAAAACTAGTTTTAAGGTAGTCTACATTGTTTTTTGTACCAACTCACCTCCCTTATTTTTCTCATGAAAAAGCATGATAAACTAAAATTTCCATAAATTATTATATGTGCATACTCATTCATCAAATTCGTGATCATCTTGACTGATTTGGAAAGTTCTTTATGCACATATGGGGGATTTTGACTAGTTTAGTGTGCTTGCTTTTGTACTGATTCGAATAGAAACACAATGATTTTGAATACTTGGAGTATATACTTTATATTCTGCCTATATATATTTATTGATGGATGATGTAAGTTAATATAATCAATAGTTTTTGGATTATCACATATTCAGTCTCCTTCTTGAGTGTTTCTTGCATGTTTTCAAGAAAGTTTGTGAGTTCAATTGTTCTAATCTTGGGCTAAATTTCCACATGGTACGAGAGTCACAGTAGATTTATTATTCTCCTCTTCAATTTTATTTTGTAGGGTTGGAATCACTCACTGGGAGTGCAGATTATCTGTTCAAGGGCGTAGTTGCTAAAGAATGGATCAATCTCAACCAATCATATTGACTCGATTCGGCTACTTCAAATCGAAGGCAAGGATGGAGATTCTGAAGAGGAGTGAAGGAATCTTAAGAGTGAACATGGAAACTAAATATGATCCTAATACAGCAACAAAGAAGATCAAATGGAACAATAGGAGAGATGAGGCATATGGTCTCTTATGTCTGAGCAATTCTAGAGACATTTTATTTCATCTTAATGGTATTTCATCACCTAATGAAGTATGTGAGAAACTTCAATATTTGCTTGGGAATACAGATAATATGAGAGGTTATCAACTGGAGAATGAGCTGATAGCACTGAGTCCAAGTAGCTTCAATTCCTTGCAAGTCTACTTCTTGAAATTCAAATAACTAGTTTTGTAGCTAAAAAAGTTTGGGATTGACAAATAATATGAACAACTAATCTTATTCATCCTTTCGAAGCTTGGTCCTGATTACTTGATATTTGTTTAATCCTTCCATGCCACCAATTTGATAGCTCGAAATTGGAAGATTCCCTTACTGGAAGATTTCAAGGAATCCTTGACTCAGGAGCAAGACAAATTGGTCTTGATGGGAACCATCAAACCTTCCAAAGATCAAGCTTTGATTGCTGGAGATTACAAGGTGAATTCCAAATATAAGAAAAAGGATAAGAATCCTCCATATCAAAAAGGGGACAACTCCAAGTCCGAAGAGGATTCCTTAAACTCCAAGAAGAAGAACTTTAATAAGAAGAAAGGTAAAGGTGAACGTAGCAAGTGCACATACTGTGGTAAGAGATTTCATCCTGAGAGCTCTTGGATTAAGAAGAAGATAGATATATGCCTCAAATATTAGAGAAGAAGAACATATCCCTCCCTGGTGGTGCAAGAAAGAACGAAGGAGGATCCAATTTCGAAGACTTTAAGAGAGAGTACATTCACTGGTTGCAAGCACTACAATATCTCCTTCCTTTATCATTGATTTTGGAGCTTCTAGGAACATGGTTTCAAGAAAGGAATCATTCCCATCTCTTGATGATCTGAAGGTTCCTAATATTTTGCTGGTAGATAAGTCAGAAACAGAAATTATGAGTAAAGGTAGCATTGATTTTGACCATGGTTCCTTCAATAATGTCTTATATGCCCCAAGTCTTGTTGCTAAAATCTTTCCAATCTACGAGATGACTCACACTGGGAATCCTAAGAAGGTTGTTTTCTCTCCCATTGAAGTTGAAATTTCTTATATTGTGAATGGTAGAGTCATTGTTAAAGTTTTTGTGGATCATAGTTCTAAAGTATATAGGTTCTCACACTCCATACCTTTCTCTAACCCATGTTCTCTCCTCACCCATGCCAATGAAGCAAGAAAAATTTGGCATGAGAGGTTTGTTCATCTAAAATATAAATACCTTTAATATTTGTGTGAAAAATATATGGTTTCATGTTTACCAAAGATAAAATTTTCCAAAGGAGTCTTTCAGGGTTACATTCTAAGAAAACATCCAAAGCAGAAGTATAAAAGAGTCAGTCATGAGCGAACCTCAACACCTCTTGAGATCATCCACAGTGACACTGCTGGTCCCTTCCCTCATATGTCCATGATTCAAGCCAATTATGTCCTTACCTTCATATATGTATTTTCTAGGTACTGTTGGGTTTACTTCCTTAAACTCAAGTCTGAATTTTTTTACCACTTCAAGGTTTTCAAGGCCTTGGTTAAGAACCAGTCTGGGAGGAAACTCAAGATCCTCAGATATGATAATGGTAGTGAATATGTCAATCCTAATTTCATTAATTATTGTGAATATGTAGTTACCCATATGCAACACTCTATTCCCTACACACCTTAGCATAATGGTGTGGCAGAGATAAAGAATCAGAAGCCTCAAGGAGATGGCTACTTGTATGTTGGAGTCTAATAATTTGCCACCAAATTTTTGGGATGAATATATAAACTATGAATCCTACATCTATAATATGGTTCTACACAAGAATCTTTATGGAGTTACTCCTTTCAAATCTTGGAGTGGGCACAAACCATATGTGTCTCATTTCAGGATTTTTGGCTCAAGAGCATGGGCTAGAATTCCATTAGACAAAAGGAGGCCTTTGGAAAATCAAAGACAATAGTGCCTATTTTTTGGGTATTCTAAATATTCCAAATGGTACAATTTGATCAACATGAGCACTCAAAATCCCTTCATTGAAAGGAGTGTTCAGTTCGAAGAAGAGCCTATGGTAGCAACATAAATTGGAGAGTCCTCTTCACCTCCTCCACCTTTGGTTGTAAGTGAAGGAACTAATGAAATTCCTGATTCTGATGTGTCTGATAATTATTATTTAATTGCAGATGCAAATAGACTCACAAGGCCAAAGCGGGAATCAAATACCATCCAAGAAGCTGGGGAACTAGATGGGAATCCTAGAGATTCTGGGAGGACTAGATCTCAACTCGAGAGTGTCCTTTCTATCAAGGACCCTTTATTTGTTGATAAGTGTTGTATAATGATTGAATCTGATCCAAATACATATGAATATGCATGTTAAGACATTATATTGAAAAAATTCATGAAGAAGGAATTTCATTTGCTCCAAAAGAATGACACAGGGGATCTAGTCATTCTCCCCCCAAGGAGAAAGATAGTCAAGTGCAAGTGGGTTTTCAAGACTAAATTTACTGCTGATGGTTCTCCTATGAAATATAAGGAAATTTTAGTGGCCAAGGGTTTCTCCCAAGTCCAATGCATTAACTACAATGAGATCTTCCCCAGTTGCAAAGATGGACTCCATAAGATTAGTTTTGGCCATTGCAGCTTCCAAGCAGTGAGAAATACATCACATGGATGTAAAGAGTGTTTTCCTACATGGTGATATGAAAGAATAAATATATATGCAGTAGACATATTTTTTTTTTAATAATCCATCTCTTTTGTGCAGGTTGAAGAAATCATTGTATGGGCTAAAACAAGCTCGTAGAGCTTCACATGCCAAGATTGATGGATTTTTTCTATCACTGAACTATTGTAGATGAAAGTATGATACTAATGTCTATTTGAAGCTGATTCATGGTTCCTTAATCATAATTTTATTGTATATGGATGAAATTTTGATCACAGGAAGTTCCAAGAAAGAAATTTCCTCCTTGAATGATGCAATTAACAATGCCTTCTCTATGACTGATTTGGGATTGTTAAGCCAATTTTTAGGGCTTGATATTTCTCAATCAGATCTTGGAATCAAGGTACATTATTCCAAGTATGATTCACATCTATTGAAGAATTTTAGAATGAAGGATTTCAATCCAAGCAAGACTCCTTTCCTTTCATGAGTTAAGCTTGAAGAAATGCAGTCAACTCCATTGGAAAACAACACCATGTATATGCAACTAGTTGGTTGTCTTCTTCATTTGACTCACACTCAACCTCATATCTATTATGTAGTGAGTGTGGATTTTAGATACATGGATCATCCTCATGACATCAATTAGAGGGAATACAAAATAATCCTAAACTTTGTACAAGGAACAAAAACTCATGGGATTCACTATGTTGCACAATCTATCCTAGAGTTGGTTGGTTTTACCAACTCTGATTGGGAAGGTGATAACACTAATATAAATACAAATTATGGATATGTGTTTATGCTTTCATATGGAACAATAAACTATTCAAGTAAGAAACAAAGTGTAATTTCACTTTCATCTACAGAGGAAGAGTACAAAGGAGCTATGAATACAACTACTCAATGTTTGTGGTTGCAGGGAATACTTGGAGAGTTTGGGATCAAGTCAGAGACTTTGATAGTCATCTATTGTGACAGATAGAGTACCATTGAAATATCAATTGATCCAGTAATGAGGTAGAGAAACAAACACATCGATATCCATATGCACTACATCAGAGAACTTGTGTATGATGGGGTCATTGATCTGCAATATTGTGCATCATTTGAGAAAGTTGCAGACATCTTCACCAAGATGTTTTCTGAGAGGAACTTCAACATTCTCAAATAAATGCTTGGGATAGATGATCATGTGGTGAATATATATTGAAGACCATATTTCATACATTTTTGTTCATGTCCATGTTTATGGGAGGATTTTCCCACTTGTGGTTTTTCTTCTTTCCTTGTTTTGTATGGACAAGCAATATGTAAAGGGTGAATAAGCCTTGTTTCTAGGCCATATATCTCTAATTAATTTTATGATATTGTAAATAAATTCATTCTTAATAGGGGATATTGTAATAATCAAAACCTATCTCAATACTTATGATAAAATAATTAATATTTTTTATTAATTCCTATGTCCTACACTAGCTAGTTGGACCCAACTCCAATTTTGAGGTCAAACTTGCCAAAACTGCCTCACAGAGTGAGTTAGAAAGATCTTGGATAAGATTATTTCAACCCATATACTTCCCAAAATAGAAACTGATCATTACTTCCTTATCCAAAGTTTCCAGCTTTTTCTCTAGTTTTAAGGAAAACGCTAACGCTAGTTTTAAGGTAGATTGCCTTCTTTTTTGTCAAATTCAATGAAGCATATGATCATCAAACTGCGGGATTCAAATGGATAATTGTAGAAGAGAGATAAGTATTGATAAAATTAGCTAAATAATTCATGGAAGATTAAAACACTCATCAGATGAATAATTGGAATAATTAATCATAATCCATTAATCAATATATCATTAAGTAATACAATGGTAATACATATAGGAGAATTCAAATACCTAAGATAGGATTTGAATCTAACAACCTGGAATGACTCTAGATCTAACTCATTGTGGGAAAATAACCACTATATCTCGTTAATGTAACTCCATATCACTAAAATAGTTCATAACTAGTTAACTGATGAGGGTAGGTGACAAAATGTTCCCTACTTCCCCCGAATCATGAAAACTGGTACTAGGATGACTGAGAGTGATCTAACTGATGTGAATCAAAGAATCAAAGATTAACTAGACTTAACTGAATACCTACTTTGGTCAACTACTATAGGGTCAAAGGGAGGATTATTAATAATCCCAACACCCCCCCAATCCTGACATTAGACAACCTGGGCCCTAGCAACTGAGACCAAAGGTCCCCCATACAATGTAAATGCAAAAAATAATAACTGCTTAACAAAATTAAGGAATGGGGAAAACCTCATGAAAATATTTTTGCAATCTACATCTTTGTGCAGCGGTAATGTAGTGTGATGGTCCTTGTGTTCACTAGTATCCTACGACTATGCATGTGAACATTTCCAAACTAAATGATTATGTCTGGAGGAAATTCCTTCTCTGGAGAACATGAACCTACTCAATTGAATCAAGAATATAAACAATTGCATAATAGATTATGGGATTGTTAGGATTATAATCCTGCCTTGTCTAATTTGGTCAATTATGTCTAAATTAGGAGTCTTTTTAGTCTATATTTAGTCACTAGCATCATTGGGTCCACATGACCTAATTGGGCCACATGTACCAGTTACTAGAGTGTGGGGAACACCAGTTGATGCTAATTTCGACTGAATACACTTGGATGCATTCGTTTAGGAGCCTCCTAGACCAATCCCTACAATTTAGGAGCCACTGGGAGTGCTAGAACCAACCTTCTTTAGTTGAGTTCAGTTAGTGACTAGTTAAGCATGGTTAGGACTCAGTTGCATCTAGTTACATTCAATTAGCACCATTCATTGATTTATTGCATGTGGGAAGGTGTAATTCCTCACCCACCAATTTTAGTTAGACTAGTTAACTAATTCTAACTGACTGGTGCATCGATTTAGACAAATAGAGCTAACTAGTTGGGCTTCAATACTGATTTAGACATGTCTAGCTATCCATGCAGTTGGGTAGAGTCAATCTATTCAAATTCCTCTCTCATGCATTCAAATTGAATGGTTATTAATACACGTGTATTACATTGTAATTAATTATCCAATTACTTTTGATTAATGAAAGCATTACACAGTTGCAAGCCATTTTTTCACTGTTTCATTCTTCAATTCTGAGTAAAATTGTTTGATATATCTTGTGAGTTGTGTGTTGATCCATAGATATATGTGCTCAATTTTATATGGTATCAGTGCCTCGACAGGACAAGGCACTTATCCTGCTACAGATTCATACTTGGATTAAAAAAAATTAGCAAAATTGCTCCTTTTAGCACTGCACTAGAAGAGGAGAATTTACCACATAAATCCTAAGCAAAGGAATTATTGATCAAGATTTATTGATTAACTAATATAGGTGTGAAGAAAATTCAAAAATTGCAGGTTGACGACCTTACTTTGTCTATTTGTTGTGTGATTTACAGGTTTTTCAGTCTCCTTCACTACATTCACTACAACAACATTCAATATCCTTCATTGTAATCACTACAACAGCATAATGGCCCCTCCTATGGATATTATCACTCCTTTCAACTACCATCAGTGGAAGGAGGACATGGAGATGCAAATTCACTCCAAGAGACTCTACAGAGTCATACTGGACACAGAGGTAGAGCTGATTCATTATGTTGACAAAGAAAAATATTGGAATAAGCTTGATGAAGCATATGGATTCCCGTGCCTTTCAATATATAGAGATATTATCTTTCACATCAATGGATTGAAGACTTTGAAGGATATTTGGGATAAGCTTGCTTCCTTATTTGATAAGCAAGATGACCTGAGGATCTATCAATTAGAGAATGAGCTGATCTCTCTTCACCTAGGCAACTTTGAAACTCTAAATGATTTCTTCACCAAATTCAAGCACCTAGTGTTCCAGTTGAAGCTGTGCAAGGTTTATAAGGAGGATGATCAACTCATCCTTTCCATCCTCTCAAAACTTGGCACATACTACTCAGCCTTTGTATCAACCTTTCATTCAAGGAAGGTCACTACACCAAATTAGAATATGTCAACTCTTAATTCCTTCATTGAGTCTCTCACCAATGAGCATGATAAGTTGATCCACATGGGGATCATCCGATCCTCCAAAGATCAAGAATTGGTTGCTGGAGGACCTAAGGCTATGAATGGTAAGGGGAAGCACAAGAATGAGCCTTCTATGGAGAAAGAGCGGTCAGATCATCCCTCCGGCTCAAGGGGAAACAAGAAGAATGGAAAAGGAAAGACCCTTTCTTCTTACTGTGGAAGGGGATTTCATCTAGAAAGCTCATGTATGAGAAGAAAAATTAATGAAATGGTTGTTATTCTAGAGAAATATAACATCATTGTGCCTATTGGCACAAGGAAGGTTGAACATAGTGAAGAAACTGAAGAACATGATGAGATATGCCATGCACTGAAGGATAGATGTTCAACAACACAAGCCTTCCTCTTTGATTTAGGAGATTTCAAGCATATGGCTGCATCCAGAGAATCATTCTCTTCTTTACAGTCTTCTAATGGCCATAGTATTTAGATGGTTAATAACAGTCAAATTCGAGGCAAAGGGAAGGGTTATATCAAGATTGAACATGGAAAGTTCAAAGATGTGCTTTGTGTGCCCTACTAGCTATAAATTTGTTATCTGTATACCAGATGACTCACATTGGCCCTCCAAAGAGAGTGATATTTGGTCCTGACTCAGTGGATATCACATATTTCTCTACTAGGAACACCATAGCAAAGGGTGCTACAAATCATGCCTCCAAGGCATATGAGTTCTCACACTTCCTTTCAGTTTCAGAACTAGTTCACTCTCAGCTACCACTTGAAATGGGATGTAAAAACATTTTATCTACTTCTTTTTTTAGTTTCCACTAGTATTACAGAACCAGTTGTATGAGTTTGTGAGATTGAGATTCAGGGTGATTCAGATCCAGATCCAATCCGTACTCCCAAGCAGGAAGCTAGGAAGATGACTGGAAATCCATTTGACACACAGAAGACAAAACATCAGTTTAAAAAAGAGAACCTTGTGCTATGACATGAAATATCACCTCCTTCAGAGAGATGCAACAAAATCCCTGTGAGATGCTACATGGAAATTTCTGGTCAGCTACGCTACTCTCAGAAGAATAGAGTGGATCATACACCTCTTCATCCAAAAAAGGTAAAGGTTACATTCCTCCTTCCTTCCATCATCATTTTGGGAGAAGATGGAGAAGTATTCATGCTAGGCCCTAGGATACCTATGCACAGAACATCATGCATGCTTCTTTGCTACACCACAGAGATGAAGGTTGCAACAACATATTTTCAATTTTTTTTAACTTGAATTTTGATTCTACCTACTTATTAGAGGGGGGGGGGGATTTTTCCCATGTGGTTTTTTCCCTGGTTCCTTGTATTAAGTAGTTACTTTGCTTTAGGTGTAATGGGTGACCTATGGTCTTAGTTACCAAGGCCCACAAATTTTCCAAGTTAGAATTCAAAGGGGGTGTTAGGATTATAATCCTCCCTTATCCAATTTGGTCAATTATGTCTAAATTAGGAGTCTTTTAATTTTATATTTAGTCACTAGCATCATTGGGTCTGCATGGCCTAATTAGGCCACATGTACTAGTTAATAGAGTGTGGGGAACACTAGTTGAGGCTAAATGCCACTGAGTGTCACAATCAAATGATTTTTCTACCTCAGAATGATAGCATTTTGACACAGGGATAAAAGTCTATATCTCTATATGTTTTTTCTTTTAAAGAAGTGTAAGACATGTGTTCAAGAGACTTAAAGAAACTTATTCCCTTTTCAAATTGAGACTTTGATGAATATGCATCGAAGGAAACATGTGATATTATTGGATAATATATAGCTTGAATTCTAGTTGGAAGTGGACAAATTTTGGTTAATATAAAAAATCCTCATTTGTTGAAAGTAGAGAGGAAACAATTGCAATGTCTAAAACATATTCTAGTCAAGCAGGTGGATATTTTTATTTTGTTCTATTTCCTTGATTAATTGGACTTCAACATGCAATGGACATGTTACTAGCTTCAAAGAGATTGGATTCTAAAGAGGTACTTAACTTTAGACTTGTAGATATGTGATGGGACCTATCTTAAAGACCAAGATCACTTCCATATTTTTTTTATTAGTTTATCCATAAACCTCTGATTTCTAGGTAGGTTTTAGCATTTGGAGGCAATTTAACACCAAGTGAACAACATTTAATCATTCTAAAGAATATTTAGAAATTTTTTTGAATCTCCATTTTTTCACATTCCTCAATCTTCAAGTTATTATTAAACCTTTCACGAGACTTATATATTAAGGATTACATGCATCCATGGAAGAGATCAAAGGAAATTAACTTACACAATACCACTGAATATATGTATGATAGTTTCATGCTTTATGATGTCGATTAGTACTACTTAAGAGTCTTACTATTGTAGTTTTGATCATTCAGATTATGTATTCAATAATAATATAATTAGATTCATTTTCACGACTTGGTTTCAAATTAAAATAAATTATGACTGAATAGAGACAATCATGAATCTATAAGATTCCTTAAAGCACAAGATAGATGAGATCAAATGATTATATTAAAATCCAACAAATGAACTCAAAAGTAGGTCCATGCAACTAAAAGGTATAGCTACTGCAAATACAGTGTGGGAATGCAAAAGAAAGTCCTATATGAACAGGTACTTCATGTGGGGTGCTATGCTTTGCACGCCTTATTTGGAGGTTATATTATCACTTAGGATGGGGCCTGCCCCTTCTACATGACGAAGATACTTTTCCTTGGAACATGGGAGGGTTTGGAATACTTTTATACTATTCCTTCTCACTCTTGGACTAATCTTCATCACTTTGGACTATTGGCATGTGATCTACAGACGTCTTGTTGACATTGGAGCAAATTCTAGGAGGGCCATACCACACATGTTAGGATTTAGAGGACTCTACTTGCATGGACCATTTCTAGAACTGAGCACATATTTCATGGAGGATGCTCCCCTATTTTTGGAATCCATCACTCATTTATTTGGACTTGGACAAGATGTCAGCCTTGGAAGCATCATTTGCACCACACGAATGGGTTTCTAGTGGAGTTCTCTAGTTTGTTGGATCATATCATTGTAGTTGGTTGCCATTTGGACCATGTCTATTGGAGTTCCCCCTTATTTACGTCTATTTTGACTATGAGGAGTTCCCAACTTGTCTTTGGCCTTTAATTAGGGTTTTGTATTTGTTACTCTAACCCCTTCATTATTTATGATTTTTTGACCATGTCAAAGGCATTTGTGTTCCTTTGTAGGATAGATATAGGGTTTAATACAAATATATTATTATTTTATTTAGAGGGTTGTTGTGTTATTTCCTATGTAAGAGGCTCCCCTCACATTTGTATCTTGTTGTTATTGATTAGAGAATAAAGCTAACTTTTTCATCAAAAGATCTTCGTTTTCTTTGGATATCTTTTTATACATGTGAGGCATATCTTGGTTAAGTTATTCTTTATATAAAATGTATGTTCTCTCATTGTTAAATTTCTAGATCTAGTCCATAAGAAGGGTAGACATGCTCCAATGAAATTTGATATTAAGTAGTTAAATATATTTACTTATTATATGTTCTAGTATTGTAGCTTACTTGTGATTGACATCCTTAAGAGGTTTGCAATTTTATGTGTTCATAGGCTATAATATATGCTAGGATCTAGTCATGAAAGGTATTTTCTTGTAGGGTGACTCTTCCTTGGAAGGATTTGCATGGAACCCCTTCTAACCCCCATTTTGTATGGGTGTACACATGTGATTATAATTCAAACCCTTCAAGGGGATAGATTGTATTCATTGTGGTGATTGAAAACAAGCCTTAGTCAGTTTTGTTGATTAAGAAATGGTTTGGGGTCTATTACAACATTCCTATAGAAATAAGAGATTCTTTTTTTGAAATTTTGGTGCCATGAACAGTCCTAGAGCAGAATATTTTTTTGAATATTAGTCATCCTATGTGAATATCAACATAAATCAAGAAATTTTGTGGGTTCTATCTTTATTCTTGGTCACCTGTTAGTCTTTGTCAATCATAAAATCATCTTATAACAAGGTATCCACCTTAGCTAAAAACTTGGATCCATGTGCAATAGGAATTTCAAGCCCAAAAATGAGGGTCTTATAGAATTGATTGCATAGTGGTATCTATCCATCATTAAAGAGTCAAGGGAAATGAGAGATTTGAACTTTAACATTATCCTCAATATTACAAAATGCATCAAGAAATGACCCAGTATAGTACCAAACCATGTAGTGTTTTTTACGATGGTTGACTATACACAATTACACTATAGACAATTCGCAGAAATGAAAAAGAAAATTATGCATACAAAAAATACCACTTACATAGTATTGAGTAACAATACCTTGGATAAAATTCCGAAGCAAGCAATCTATAACAAAAGCAGGAAGTGAGAGAACAACTTCTTCATATGGATCTACGACATGTGGAACCTTGAATGCAATACCAAAAAACTTTAACATTAGACATATATAACAATTTGTGAGCACATACAAACAACACTATAGTGATTTAGAATTCCAAAGGCATGGCACCTTATAAAATAGTAAATATATTTAATTCTTACATTGAAATTAGAATTTCCATATATGGTTCACAACTCCCAAGGTTAGTAATAATCAAGAAGTCTAAATAAAAATGACTAGCAAGAAACAAAAATTTCACATACCAGTCTGACTCACACTTCCATAGACTTGGCATCAAGAGAATGAACTTTTTCTTGTAGGTTAAGGTCATCCAATCCTTTATAAGTTGTAGCATCTATGTATGTTTTTACCTAACCATCAAAATAATCATCCACAACCTTCTAATAATCCTCATGACTTCATTTCTTAGCATTATTTGTAGGGATTGTAACCATGACTTGATGTTGAAATACATCACCAACAAGATGAGCATCTTTAAAATAACCATCAATTATAGAAACATAAAATCATTAATGGTAGGTTTAAATACCTCATTGAGCTCCTCCTTGATTCAAGAACATATTAATATTCTCTACTGAACAGGGCCAACCAAATGAAGGTTGAATATCGTATGGCCCCTCCCCCCTCTCACATCACTGTCAATTCCCCATACCCCATGCATGTACTAGAAACAAAAATATTAAATTTATGTTAAAAAATGTGGATTTAATTTATTACAAAAAATAAGTATAGATAGTTTATTAAGTCACTTCTTTCTAGTTTTTTTCTTTTTACAAAATTAGCAAGAAACAAATCTTCTATAACTTGTCATTCAATTCTCGTCTCATATACAAATTGTACTATATTTCTAGTAGAGTACACACGATGTGGATGTTGCTGTAAGGGGTCAGGATTTGTTGTAATAATGTAAAAATGTTAAATCGATGTATTATGATATTATAATGACAAGCATTTCATTAAAAAAATATTATAGAGGTATTTTTTACCTGATGTGGACACATCATGTACTTTGTGTCCCTGTATAAGCTCTTCATGTATAGTATGAACCTCTATATTCTCTCCAGTTGAAAAATGAAAAAGTAAAATTAATATTCACCATTTTCAATGCAAAATTTAAATTATAGCATACGAATTCATTCATTAGTAGGATTCAAAGCATGACCTTCAATAGGTTGTTCTCCATCCTCAGCATTAGGTGGATAATTCATTTCCTGGTCAAAATTGAGTCAATATTTTATTTCAAATAATTATAATGAATTGACTACATAAGTAATCATTCTTAAATAAAATTCATTAATTTTATATACCCGTGCACAAGATGGATCATCAGAAGGCTGTGTTTTCTCAAAAACGCTTTTTTGGCATTCAACAACAGCTCCAAATCCGTACTAAAATCCCAGCTTCAAGTATTCCTCCATGGGCACTTCATTGAATCAATCAACCTACATATTTGTATAAATGCTATGAAATTTCTTTTTAAAATTCAATAAAACAAAAAATAAGTTGCAATTTATTATTTGAAAGTAATATTCGTTTTTTAATACTTACAATTCGTGCCACCAAATTGGAATAACCACCATGCCCAAGCTTGTGTTGTCCATTTTTTCTTGTTTGGCCTTTGTGGCCTTAGATGTGTCAGACAACGTATGAAAATGTTGAAATATGTTATATGTTTCAAATTTTATCTAAAAATTATTAATAATAAGGTTTATAATTACATTATTGGAAGTATTGCATAGCTTCCTATGCCTGGTGGTAGCTTTCCTTCTTTTCTCAAATCCCTCTCCTTTCCATATTCTACTAGATATTTCCACTCTCTTGCTAGAATCATTGGAGGGTGCTCATACCTAGGGCTTATTTCTAGACAAACCCTAAATTGGTCCCTCATAATCTTCATATGTTGTCCAACCTTAAAAATCACAAATCCAAAATAACGATTTACAATCTGCATAAACTTATACACAGAGCCTGTAAGAGATTCAGTCCATGGCTTAACAACCTTAATAACTATATAAAAACCCAATTCTATCTACACATACCCGAAGGCTCATCAAAACCCCATAGAGAAGCCCCAAACCAAACAACGAAACAAAATGCAGACAAGCCGAGAGACGACAAGTGTAGCCTTGTTTGGTAAGGCTTACCTTGCACCTTAGCACCACATTCAAACCAATGATAGAGCTTGAGCTACCCTTCTCTTCGCCATCCCTTGGCACCTGCTAACACCAAGGAAAACCAGGATGAGAAGTATGGCAACGAATCACAGATATAAAATTACAAAATGAAGCATACCTTCAAAGCCTAAAGGTCACCTCCATTTTCCCCTACGTAGAGCCAAGACCAAAACCCAAATAACCAAGAAAAATGACAAGTCCATCGTGAGCCAAGCCTAATTTTGGGCTGCCACGCAAACCAAGGTGCATTAATGGCACCAGCTGGTTTTCAATATCAAATCCAAAACCCACTTTGTTATAGTTTGATACAATTGCTTTAACGTAGGTCTCAATTCCCATGCAAGGCTTAAACCCCATTAACATATGGTTCAACCATATGGTATATTCACCACCCAAAAACATATGACAAGGTTTAAAACATTACAAGGTTCTATTAATGTATAGTCCATATATGGTATGTGCTAATCCAAAGTCAAGCCACAAGGATTAAGTATTAAAGGTAACATGTAAACCATAGGCTTGAAGCCTTAATACAATACGTATTCCCTAAGCTTAATGCTTAGTAAACATGGCATATGAAATATGCCATGTTAATATAAAAATAAAAGGTCTGGTTTTAAACCAAGTTCATAACTTGCAAATAGAAAACATAGGTTATGTTAATATTGTTAATAAAATAAACATAGAACATAAATATACTAAGATATAGAAGATGAGACATAAACGCTAATGAAGAGTAAGCAGCACATAGGAATTTTAGCTATGATAACTAATTTAAGAAAATAGTATTTACCTTGTTATAATTCTGAGTCGATAAGGAATCGTAATAACAAGTAGTAGTTATTTTAGGATCAAGGTATTCAGTGTTATTTAAATGAGACTCCATCGCAAAGTATGATCTGCATATGAAATATAAGAGGTGCCTTAGTTCGAAGAACTAAGTAACCTGCAAACAAGTAAACACCTTTAGCTCTCAGACCGTCACGGGAGAACAATTCTCGCCACTCCGACCACTTTGTCTCCACAAAAAAAGTTAAGTTAGGACTTTATAAATAATGAGTAAGACCATGCAAAAAGGATGAAGCATATAATCAAGTAACGACACATACACGACAAATGTATAATCATAAGAATTAAGCAGTAAACAATAGTACGACATCATAAGTAAAATACATTAATAATAAATGAAAGTAAAATGACAGAATGTAAGAACAACTTACAAGTAAATAGTGGTACATGAAGTGTACGATATATTTCCGCAAGTCAATAATGTTCCGTCTAGGTAATTTTTACTAGCCTGTAATTTTTTTTTCAAATTTTGGGGACATTACATATTTATTACTGGTATACCAAAGAGAAAGAATAAAAATGACTATATCTTTGTATTAGTTGACAAGTTGTCAAAAGAAGCACACTTCATTCCAGTGAAGTCGACCTACAAGGAAGTTCACATTGCCAAGATCTTCTTAAAGGAGATATTCAGATTGCATGGGATACCCAAGGAAATCATCTCAGATCAGGATACAAAGTTTATCAAGAAATTTTGGAGATCCTTATTCTTTGTATTAGAGATGTAGTTAAAATTTAGTACTACCTACCACCCATAGACAGACAGGCAGCCAAAACGGGTAAACCAAATTTTAGAGGACATGCTTAGGATGTATGTCATGAACAACCCCACCAAGTGGGAGGATTATCTGCATCTTGTAGAGTTTTCATATAACAAAGGATACCAGACCTCCTCCAAGATGAGTCCCTTCAAGATACTCTATCACCAGAAGTGTAGGACATTGGTTACTTGGGATAGCCCGGTGGACTAACTCATGTTAGGGACCAATTTACTAAATGACTTGGAACAATGGGTCACCAAGGTCCAATAGAACTATAAAGAAGCATAAGACCGCCATAAAAGTCACATGGATAATAAAAGAAAATAAAAATATTATCAGATAGGATACCATTTTTACTTAAAAGTAAAAGAAAAGAGAAGCTCATTGAGATTGGGGAGGTGCAAAAAGTTGGCACCAAGATTTTGTGGACCCTTTGAGATATCAACCAAGAGAGGTCCAGTGGAATATGAACTAGATTTACCTAATCACATCAGAGTTCATAATTTTTTCCATGCATCCTTATTAAATAAATATGTATATGATACTAAACATGTGATTGATTGGTACTTGTTACAGGTGAAACCAAATGCATATATTTTATGTATATGATTTCATGTGTTGGGTGTGGACCCTGAAGCACATAATTGATCAGATGTTTTTGTTGAGCGTAAACTCAAAGGAAGGTGAGTATTTGATGTTTGTGTTCAGTGACAAGCTCTAGAGCATATGAGTATTTGATGTTTGTTTTGAGAGAGAGGCTCTGGAGCACATGAGTATTTGATGTTTTTGTTGAGAGAGAAGATCTGGAGCACATGAGTTATTAAAAGATAAGAATTGGAAGTGTTGGGAATAATCCCTGGATCATTCCAAGTTGATGTTGAGCATAAGCTCTCGAACATCGGATCCTTAGCAATTGTATCCCTAGGTGTATCCTAGAAATACATCCTAGCATTAGTGTCGAGCACGGAGCTCTGGAATAACACTAAGTTGTAACTCCCTCTTTCTTAGCTTTGAGTATGGTATCTAAATAAATGCTAGGAGTTACTGAAAAATTAATATGTCGAGTGAAAATGAATTTGATAAAACATCGACCTCATCCTACTTATTTTTAAGTTGATTAAATGAGATTTTGAATTTTTGTTTCTCATCAAGCACTCAATAACTACCATGTTATACGAGGTAATCCAACATACAAGGATGTTTAGAGATGCCTAACCTAGTTGACCTAACCCCTACCTCAAGGCCTTAATAAATAAGTGACTATAAGCTAAAAAGAAAAGTATCATGTGCTTTGGGATCATGCTATATGATGCCCAAAGTAAAAATGTTAACAACAATATATATATATATAAGAGTAAACCTATGAAATAATAATAGTTACTAGAAATAATAATGAGAGGATCTATGTATTATTATTTATTACAATAATTAAATTAAATATTTAAATACCTAAAAGAGTAAAATAGGAACTAGTCAAAGAGTTCTTAAATTAAAAGAGACAAAGATTAATTTCACATAAATTAAATAAAATATTATTTCAACAGAACACAGTGATTCTTGATTTAATTGTCTCCTTTCCTGAAGGTTTTCTATAAAGACCCATGCCAAAGAGAGGCTTGGGGATATTTTGATTTTCCATAGATTCTATGTGATTATTATTCTCAAGAGAGTTATTGGAGAGCATTTTGCCAAAGAGAAAAAGAAAAAATGGTACAAAACCTGTTATCCCAAATAGAGAAGCCTTTGCTTGAGGAGCTCTAAGCTACTTAGATGTTGGAACCAGCTCGAGGGGATCTGGATTGCAACTAGGAATGGTTCTGGGTCATGGTTAGGTGGAACGTGGTAGCTCCCAAGTTATTCGATTAATAGAACTGAGGTCATAATTTTCTATTTCCTTGTTAATACTATGTGCTTGAGTGTGCAGGGTTTCCAACCATTAAAATAACTTCAAATTACAAGTATGAGGTTTATTTATCTTCCTTATAGTTCATACAGTTTTCTCATTAAAATGAAGGGTTTATAATCTGAATGAAAATATGTATATTATATGCCTGTTGTAGCTAGGTTTATTTTTTTTACAGATCTTAAACCATGATTTTATGAAGTAGAGATTATGCTACAGGAGTGTTGGGTTTACTTAACCATGATTATCTAGTTAGAAAAATATAGGTTATATTTCCTAGTAATATTTTTTGGATTATCACTTATTCTTTTCTTAGATTTCAAAAACCCTAGGAAAAATATGGTCTCTATTCTTTTAGTATTATTCCTTCTATCATTTATATCTTAAATTTATTCTTCTCTGTAATTGTATAATTCTTCTAACAAATTTTATCCTAGGTTAAAACTCTAGAATAATTAAGATAGCTAGTTTTCTATTTATTGTTCAAAATTAGATGCAAAATAAAATAGAGTCTTCTTAAAGATAAATGAAATAACACTTATTAGAAGTTAAAGTAGAAATAGTACTTTAAACCTTGCATCCCAAAAACATTCAGATAAACTATCTATGAAAAAAATTATAAACCCACAGACTAGAGGTCAAATCTCTGAGTTGTAGAATTTCAAACTAATTTCAAATCATTTTAAAATAATTACTAAACTACCAATGAAAAGAAAATAATTAATCAAAGAATGAAACTATCTCCATTAAAATACAACTCTAACGTTACACTTCCATTGCTGGAAGATTTCATATTGTTAGCACGCTTATTTTCTTTTCACATATCAAATCCAATATAAAAAACTATATCATAAACACTGTTCACAGACCTAAACATAATTAAATACTAATTCTATGATAAAACATAACAATTATAAGTCTTAATAAACCCCATACAAATTTCATTACAAAACCCTCTACACAAAAACCCAGCCATCGAAACCTGTTAAGGTTTCGAAATGGGATAAATTTGTATTACAAGGATAGAAAAATCTCCATCGATATAAATCAATGCATTTTTAAACATAGTAGCACCCATAATCAAATCTTGTGGAATACCAACCAAAAACTACCAAAATATTTCATTTAAAAATCTAGGATCGAATCCTGTAGGCACCGTTGCCAAAGTAAAAACATAAACGCTGAGTTAAATACCAGTTCAGGCATTAAGATAGCCGATGATCAAATCCTGTAGGTTTACAACTTTAAAAACAAATATAAATCGACTACATACCCAGGATCGAATCCTGTAGGTATCAATAATAAAAACCAACTTATAAACACTGTAACATACACTCTGAAGGGTTTCTCCTTTCAATATTCCCACTAAAGTTTCAATTTAAAACCATCAAAATTCATAAAACAGAGCCACACTCTACCCCGTTCATTCTAACTTCATATAAATTAAAAATATCCAAATTAAAGGTTGCGTATCCATCTAAAGGCCAAGCCTCAAACTTCCAAAATCACGGCTATAAACAGAAACCACGAACTCAAAACAAATATTTAAAACTCTATTATCAACGAATATACAAGTCACGAACTGTAATAAACATAAAAAACATATGCACATCAGCATGTTCACATACAGGCCGAGCCATGCTCATGGTTGTAATAAGAAACCCTAGCTACGATGATAACCCATACATTCAAACAAATGTAATGCATAAACAGTAAAATAACACAGTCATGATTTATATAGTGCCATTGTAAGCAATGGCACTGAAATGCCAAAGCATTTGCATCAATTAAATCCAAACACAGAGATCTTCCATTAAAACATTAAACCCATACGTTGAAACACAAACCAAATTTTATACATAGAGCTGAGTCTTTCTATAGACAGACATGACTTACCCAAAAGTTTTTACACTTCAAACTCCATGGAAAAATTTAAATACAGACGCATCCCTTGGATTCCCAAACCATCAAAAGGACCCAAACCAACTATCAATCCATAATCAAATTTTACACAGTTATAAACCCTCCCAAACTATATTTCAATACTTTGTCAAAAAAATGCGTAGAGGTAAGGGTATTTACATTTCGTAGGGCTTAGTCGCTTAAACGGTTGTATAGACCCTCCAAAGATCCACTGTTAAGGCACGATTCAAACCACCCCTATCACCTACAAACCAACAATGAGGAACCATGAGAAGTATTCCAAACCTCAATGAAAGTAAACAAATATTGCAATGTTGCAAAACTACGTCAAGGGAATACCTGTTGGGTGAAAGGGAAGACTGTTGCACCATGGTGCATAGCTCGTAAGAGCTCAAAACCACACAGAAAACCATAGGGAAAACCAAATGAAGTGCACAATGACCATACCGAGTGTATGAGTCTCTTCTCCCACATTTTCCCATGAGCAATAAAAACACCACCCTGTCCTCCACTACCCACGAAATACAAACCCATAGTTCCATAGTCAAGCTCATTATGAATTCGCATAGTCCACTACCCTAGCATTAAACCCCTAACTAAACACTCCATTACAATGACACCCATCTTCATGGATTCACCCTACCGCTAATTTTTAAAAGGAAGGACTTCTAGATAAATTACTTATTTGTTACAAATAAGAGTTTTTATAAAAATAAGAGTTCTTTAATCAATCGAATAAACAAAGTATGCACATTATACATAATCACACATTCTCATACATTGTTCATGCAACTGGTAGGAGGAATAGCTTTGTAACCCTAATATTTAAAAATCTTGTCCTCTAAAAAAAATTATTTCTTATAAAACAAGACACCTAAAAAATGTCATTTACTTAAAAAATACAATCAACAAAGTGTGCATAATATATATAATGGAACCTTTTTATATATTGTGCATGTAATTGGTAAGAGGAAGAGCTTACTACCCCGTCTATTAAAAAAAATATTATTTCTAAAATAGTCACTTTATTTCTTAAAAACAATACTTTGAAAAAAAATGTCTTTTGTTTAATGCATCGAATAAACAAATTTTTCACATTATACATGTTCACACATTTTTATATATTTCACATGTGATTGGAAAGAGAAATAACTTCATACCCCTATTTTTAAAAATCCTCACTTCAAAAAATTATTTTATTTCTTTAAAAACATGACTTTTTGAAAAGCATCATTTGTTTAATAATTTGGACCAACAAAGTATGAAAATTTTACATGATCACACATTTTTATTAATTTTTCTCGCAATTGGTATGAGAAACATATTAGTACCCCTATTTTTTAAAATTATGTTTTTATGGAAAGTTGCGTTATTTCTGAAAAAACATGACTTTTTATCAAACTTCATTTGTTTATTAAATAAACTTAAAAAATTATTCACATATATACATAACATAACCTTTAAATACATTGTGCACACAATTATAAACATGAAGAGCTTAGTACCACTTCTTTTAAAAATCATGACTTCTAAAAAAATTACTTTTTTTCTTAAAAAGCATGATTTAAAAAAAATAACATTTCTTTAATAAATCAAATAAAAAATGTATGCACATTCTACATAATAGCACCTTTCAATACACTGCACAAATACATGGTAAGAGGATGAGCTTAGTACCTCTTCTTTTTGAAAATCATGCCTTTGAAAAACATTACTTTATCTCCTTAAAAATGAGACTTTAGAAAACACCATTTGTTTAATAAATCAAATAAGAAAACTATGCACATTCTACATTACCCCACCTTTTTATATGTTGTGCACTCAATTGTTAGGAGGAATAACTTACTATGACTCATTTTTTTAAAATCATAATTTCTAAAACAATTTCTTTATTTCATAAAAAACACATCTTTTTAAAAACCCCAATTTTTTAATAAATCGAATAAACAAAGTATGGAATTTTATACATAACCAAACATTTTTGTACATTTCGCACAAAATTGGTAAGAGGAATAGTTTAGTACCCCTCGCTTTAAAAATCATGACTTCTAAAAAAAATAATTTAATTCTTAAAATATGCAAGTTTTTAAATAATACCATTTAATTAATAAGTTGAATAAACAAAGTATGAAAATTATACTTGATCACAAATTTTTATAAGTTGCACACACAATTGGTAAGAGGCACAGTGTAGTACCCTCATATTAAAAAATCACAACATCTAAAAAAATTACTTAATTCATAATCGAATAGTTTTATGCATTTCTCACACAATTTGTATGAGGAAGGGCATAATACCCACTCTTTCTAAAAATCATGAGTTAAGATTTATTTTCTTTTTTTCCTTCAAAAACATGACTTAAAAAAATGAATTTTTAACCAATCAAGTATAAAAAGTATACGCATTTTACATAATTCTACATTTTATGCATTGTGCATGCTATTGTTAAAAGGAACAACTTAGTACCCATCGTTTTTAAAAATCGCAACTTCTAAACAAATTAGTTTATTTCTTAAAAAAACAACACTCTTTAAGAAATGCCATATGTTTACTAAATCGAATAAACAAAGTAACAATATTCTACATGATCGCAGATTTTTATATGTTGCACATGCAATTGGTAAGAGGAATATATTAGTACCCCTTGTTTTCAAAAATCACAACTTCTAAAAAAATAGTTTCATTTTTAAACATGAAGTTTAAAAAATGACATTTGTTTAACAATTTGAATCAACAAAATATTCACATGCGGCATTAACACACTTGTTTATACATTGTGCACACAATTGGTGTCAGGAATATCTTAGTACCCTTGTTTTTGTAAAATCATGTTTTTATCAAAAATACTTTATTTCTTAAAAAACACGATTTAAAAATAAAATAAAATCGACATTTATTTAATAAATCAAATAAACATAATATGCACATTCTACAAAATCACACATTTCTATACATTGTGCACACAATTGGTAAGAGGAAGAGTTTAGTACCCCACATTTTCAAACGTCATGACTTGTAAACAAATTACATTATTTCCTAAAAACAAGATGTTTAAAAAAAATCACCATTTGTTTAATAAATCAAATAAACCAAGTTTGTGCATTATGATGATGATGGTTAATGTCGAGTGAGACCAAAATTTGGTCTATCATACCTAAATAAACCAATTAATTAGTTTGTTTTAAAATTGTATTCATATGCTCAAAGAGCTTGGTAAGAAGCGTCCCGAGCTCACTATAATTTTGACAAGTTAAAAGTCAAGGAATTTGGTGTTGCAACAAAGATTATACATTATCACACCCTTTTATAGGTTATGCACATAATTGCTAAGAGAAATAACTTACTACCGCTCATTTTTAAAATGCAGGACTTCTAAATAAATTACCAAGGTTGTTAAAAACAATATTTTTAAAAACAAATGACAATTCATTAATCAATCAAATAAACAAAGTATGCACACTATACATAATCACACATTTTCACACATTGATGTTAAATTTGTAAGAGGAAGAGATTAGTACTCCTGATTTTCAAAAATTGCAACTTCTAAAAGAATTAGTTTATTTCTTAAAAACCAAGAAATTTTTAAAAAATCATTTCTTTAATAAATGGAATAAACAAAGTATGAAATTTCTACATAATCATTTATTTTTATAGTTTTTGGATGAAAATCATAAGAGGAATAGATTGGTACCGCTCATTTTTTAAATTTACAACTTCTAAAAAATTATTAAATCTCTTAAAAGGAATTACTTTAAAGAAAACCATTTACTTAATAAATTGAATCCACATAGTATGGAAATTCTACATGATCACACATCTTCATATGTTGTTCTTGCAATTGGTAAAGGGAATAAATTTGTAAGCCTTGTTTTTAAAAATCATGTAATCTAAAAAAACATTATTTCTTGAAAAACAAGACATTTAAAAAACATCATTTACTAAATAAATAGAATAAATAAAGTGTGCAGATTCTATATAATGGCACATTGGTACCCCTCATTTTTAAAATTTACAACTTCTAAAAACAATTATCTCTTAAAATACATGACTTTCAAATACATTATTTATTTAATAAATCGAATCTACATAGTATGGAAATTATACATGATCACACGTTTTTATCAAATCAACAAAGTGTGCAGATTTTTAATAATGTGTAGATTCTTAATATATAGAATCAACAAAGTGTGCAAATTCTATATAATGGCACATTTTTATATATTGTGCATGCAATTGGTAAGCGGAAGAGCTTAGTGCCCCTTGTTTTAAAAAATTACGATTTCTAAAAAATTCACTTTATTTCTTAAAACAATACTTTGAAAAAAAATGTCATTTGCTTAATAAATTGAATAAACAAAATTTTCACATTCTACATGATCACACACTTTTATAGATTCCACGTATGATTAGAAAGATAAATAACTTAATACCCTTGTTTTTGAAAATCATGACTTTAGAAAAAAATAATTTATTTCTTTCAAAATATGACTTTTTGAAAAACGCCATGTGTTTAATAACCTGGAGCAACAAAGTGTGAAAATTATACATGATCACACATTTTTTATACATTGTGCTCACAATTGGTATGAGTAACGTATTAGTACCCCTATTTTTTTAAATCAAGTTTTCTATGGAGACTTACGTTATTTCTGAAAAAACATGACTTTTGATCAAACTCCATTTATCTCTTAAATCAAGTTTATGAAGTATGCACATTTACACATAATCAAACCTTTAAATACATTGTGCATACAATTGTAAACATGAAGAGCTTACTAACACTTATTTTACAAATCACGACTTCTAAAAGCATTACTTTATTTTGTAAAAAACATGATTTAAAAATCATGACTTAAATAAATGCATTTGTTTAACCAATCAAATAGATGAAGTATGCACATTTTACATAATTCCATATTTTATGCATTGTGCATGCTATTGTTAAAAGGAACAACTTAGTAGCCATCGTTTTTAAAAATCGCAACTTTTAAAAAAATTAGTTTATTTCTTAAAAAACAAGACTTTTTAAGAAATTCCATTTGTTTACTAAGTCGAATAAACAAAGTAAGAATATACTACATTATCGCAAAATTTTATGGGTTGCACACGCAATTTGTAAGAGGAATATATTAGTACCCCTTGTTTTAAAAAATCTCAACTTCTATTTTTTTTAAACACAACTTTTAAAAAAATGACACATTTTAAACAATTTGTATCAAAAAAATATGCACATTATGTATGATCGCACATTTTTATATATTGTGTACACAATTGGTGTCAGGAATATCTTATTTTTTTGTAAAAATCATGTTAAAAAGAAATTATTTCTTAAAAATCGTTATTCAAAAAAATGAAATTTCTTTAATAAATCAAATAAACAGAGTATGCACATTCTACATAATCAAACCTTTCTATACATTATGCACACAATTATTAACAGGGAGAGTTTAGTACCCCATGTTTTTAAAAGTTATGACTTGTAAAAAAGTTACATTATTTCCTTAAAAACAAGACTTTTTAAAAACACCATTTGTTTAATAAATCAAATAAACCAAGTTTTTTCAGTCTACATTATCACACCTTTTTATAGGTTTTGCACACAATTGGTAAGAGAAATAACTTACTAACACTCATTTTAAAAAGGAGGACTTCTAAATAAATTACTTTGTTTGTTAAAAACAAGTATTTTTTTTTAAATAGTTCTTTAACCAATCAAATAAAGAAAGTAAGCACTTTCTACATAATCGTAGATTTTTATAGTTTGCAAATGAAATTCATAATAAGAATAGATTGGTACCACTCATTTTATAAATTTACAACTTTAAAAAAAAATTATTTTATCTCTTAAAAGACAAGACTTTCAAAAACACAATTTATTTAATAAATTCAATCCACGTAGTATGAAAATTCTAAGCGATCACACATTTTTATATTGTTCATGCAATTGGAAATAGTATAACCATTGTTTTTATAAATCATGTCCCCACAAAAAAAAAATATTGAAAAACAAGAGATTTAAAAAATATCAGTTACTTAATAAATAGAATCAACAAAGTGTGTTGATTCTATATAAAGGGACCTTTTTGTATATTGTGCAAGCAATTGGTAAGACGAAGATATTAGTTCCCATAATTTTAAAGAATTACGATTTGTAAAAAAGTCAGTGTATTTCTTAAAAACAATACTTTGAAAAAAAAATTCATTTGTTTAATAAATCAACTAAACAAATTTTACACACTCTACATGATTGCACACTTTTATAGATTCCACATGCGATTGGAAGGTACTTAATACCCTTGTTTCTGAAAATCAGGACTTCAGAAAAAAATATTTTATTCCTTTAAAAACATGACTTCAGAAAATATATATATATATATAT
>LPNX011023622.1:68052-87674 GCA_001517045.1 Pseudotsuga menziesii | reverse complement strand
CCTTGAGGATGAATTAGCAAAGGCAAAAACTAAAATCATAACTCTTAAGAAAGAAAAGAATGCAGCTGAAGCTGCAAAGGAAGATGCCATACTTCGCCTTGACCATACAGTAGCTGCTCATGCTGAACAAAATCAGGCATCAATTCAAAACTCTGGACTTCTAAACTTATGCACAGGTCTTGAGCAGTTGAGGAGAGAACATGGTTGCTTGCTTCCTCTATTAGCTAATGATTTTCTCAAGAAGTTGGAGCTTTTGAAAAGTATGGAGGATATTTTGCAAGGAGTCTTGAATCAGCTTGCAGGTTTAAAAGTGCCCAAGGCAACTGGTGTATTATCAAACCTGTCTGAAGAGGTCTATTGACTCTGTCCTACTAATTGCTTATGTATCTGTTATTATGTGATTTAGTTGTATGATTCATGTAACTGTGGAGCTGCTGTGGAATCATTGTGTTTGTTCTGGAGTTGTATATGTTATTGTATATTTCTTTGCCTTGCAACAAATGCATGTTCCCTAGGTTTGGTTACTGGTGGTACTTTGGCATGTTTGGGTAAAACCTTTCTTCATGAGTGTATGGCATATCACTTTTTTCATGAGTGTGAGGCATATCACTATGTTTAGGTAATCTTAGATCTCTTTAGTGGAAATTAAATAGTTTTTATTTTAAGGGTTTACCTCTAGGGGAAGATTAAGGAAGCTCTGCAGTTTCGTGACAGCTCTGACTGAATGGTGCATAATTAATACTATTAATTATTTTGTATGTAATATTAGAAGGTAAAGTGAAAGCACAAAGAATTGTGATTTCTTAGGAATGAAAGAGGTGGCGAGTCTTCCTGGAAAAAAATTCACCAAATCTTTACAATATTTTATAAATCAGTGAAAGATTCGCCAATTTTTACAATATTTTATAAATCAGTGAAATATTCGCTATTTTTTACAATTTTCTATTATGTAATGAAATATTCGCCAAAATTTTACAATATCCTATAACTTAGTGAAAGATTCACCAAGATTTTACAACATTATATAATAAAATGAAAGATTCGCTAAAAAAATTATATATACATATTATATTATTGATAAAATCGCCTTCAAGTTTTCCTATATATCGGGGGGATTCGCCCATTTTTTATACATATAAATTTCGGGGGGGTTCTTAAAATTATCCCTGCCATGATGGTGTGGGTATGGGGGAGATATTGAGAAAATAGTTCAAGTTATCTCCTACCACCATCAGCATCATAGGCGATGGACATGGTGAAATAAATATATTTTTTATAATTGTGCCCTCCTAGCATTAGATAGTGAACGCATGTGAAGAGAATGCACACATATTTATAATTGTATCCTCCCACCCTAGGAAAGAGTGGCCTGTGGTCTGAGGGGAGAGAGTGAAAATTTATTTATAGGTGTCTACACTTACCATAATCATCAAAATGAAGATGGGCATGTCTCCTCTGATCCCAATCCTCAATAAAGTGTATATGTTGCTGCCTTTCACACACATGGGGGATGTGGCATAAATCGTCAAGCCACTAGGTGTTTCCTTGGGGCCAAGTCTTGAGTCAAGGCTGTCACCTTGTTCTTGAATCCTCCGTTTAGGCTGAACTGCTAACGAAGCCAATAGGGTAGACCCTATTAAGTTACTAAGAAAAAATTGTTTAATATGATGATGTTAAACTGAATGAGCTACTTAAGAGTTTGAGATTTAACCATAAACCACCATAGATGACAAGATACGAAAATGAGCACACCAAAGCACAATGTTGAGACACAATATATATATAGAAATAAAATAGTGAGTGCGTTAGAATAGAGTCATAAAAAAATCAATGTACTTGCATGTGCTTGGAGTGAATGTTTTGCGATTGCCTCATGGTACGTTTTAAGTTAATGTGAAGTATGAATAAATTAAATTAGCTGAGGGGGTGACTTGAGATATACCTGAGGGTTCTTGGAGTATGTCCAAAACTATACCTTCACGGCTACCCACAAGGAATATGTGGGTTGAATGGATTCTATGAGACTGTTTTTCATAATGCACCCGAAGGTGTAACAGAGATCGGTGCCTCGAGGTCACTTTTCAAGAGTCTCCGCTTCTTTTGGGTATTTTTCCATCGCTTACGGTTTGATCGAGGTGTTGGATTTTCGCGTGATGGTGGTTGATTGGGGAAGGTGAAGACTAATTAAACTAGTCACTCACTTTTCTTATGATGCAGCTTGACTGATCAGACAAACCACAACTAAATGCAAAGCATACACACCGGAGTATTATCAATTTTAGTGAGTTTTAAAGGGTGTGTTTTCTTAGAAAGAAAAACCCTCTAGGAACCTCTTTCGGTCCAAGTGGACCTCAATCGGGGAATCAAGGAGGGGGTGATTTTAGAACAATTACTTACAACAAATCAAATATGAGGAGCAATTAGAAACATATCACAAGTTTTGCAATTATTCCTACCACACATCGCTTTCCCCTTGCGGGTCAATGGGGAAGTCGTGGGGTAAGTATTCAAGTTACTTTGATAATGTAATATGGAATATATGATAAAGTAATGAAATCATGTTATTCTGCATGAATGAAACTAATCTAAAGCAAAAATAATTAAGACAATGCTAAAAATGACAAAAAATGCACGAATCCCCCTAAGAGGGATGGGGAATGGGCTCGAAAGAGCCTATTCAGAGAAATTTTTTATTATTTTTTGTTACAATATCAGTAAAATTATCTGAATCCTCTTGTTTCTAATACATGATGAAACCAAGGCTTTACAAATTTCCCAAAATTTGAAAATGATGGTAAAATATGGAGACCCCTCGGGGATTTGAACGATCCCAAAGCCACTTTCGAACAACAGATTCTCTTGTTTATGTTATGCCTGCTAAAAGACAGTGAGCATGTTAGAATTAAATATGCCCAAAAGAACTTTGGAAGTACCTTTGGGTGAGCCTACTTTGAACCAAACAAAAATAAGTTGAAACTAACTAAAACAGTGAAAAAGGAACCAAGGGACTTGTTGTTTGGGAAGCCAATGAAATATGCACTGATTGCTGGATTTAATATTTTTAAGACAGAAACAGAAACCTAAAGCATGCAACCTATGAATTCTCTTTAAATTTCCATACAAAACGAATGATTTCCCTAAACTAGATCTAGAATGCTTTATGAAACTTTTTTTAGGAATGAGATCTAGTTTATGAGCCTTGAAACAACAGATCTATGTAATTTTTACTTTAATATAACAGATCCAAATGATATTAAATCCTTCAAACATAGTAACCAGGTAAAAAAATTGATTTTTTGAAGGAGGAAGAGAGAGAAAGATTGATGGAAGCCTCAGAATGTTGGGATTTGGAGTCTGCTTTGGTGGAACACCAAGGGACTATGTTCTCCAAAAGATCTTGAAGATGAGGAAGATGCAAACTAGATCAACCCCTTATACAAGTGAGATCACCTACAACTTAGAAATCCTTGCACAAACAGATGGTTAAAACATAGGTGCTGCTGGAAAAGATAATTGGAAAGCATGTAATTGAACTTAAAATACATGCAACTCTAATAGATCTGAAACAAACAAACAATAAGAGCATAAATCAAACTAGAATAAAATCTTACCCTAACAGGAGGGAGTTTTCTCCTTCAAGGCCAACAATTAACCAGCAAAATGAATGATAAATAACACAGATTATACCTCAGAAGCATTTGATAATCACCATCCACACATGAAGAGCATTACACCATAGATATTGCTTCCAAATCTTCTTTATTCTAGAATAGTAAACAATAACAACAGTACAATAGCAACAACAAAATAGCAACAACACCTCAATCCCACTTCTAACTCACTTGGAAGAGGTAATTTGTGCTTTATTTAGAGCAAAAATAGGAGATCTAGCCCAGGGGGGGCGTGAATCCCAAGGAGAGAGAGACTGTAGGTGCATGTGGAGTGATTTTGGGCCTAATATAAGTCTATCTGAGTCTGATCTGAGTCTCACTAAGTGCAACTGTCAATTGGAGAGCTGATCTGACTGACACCTCAACCTATTGACTGAAGCATCCACCAAAACTCATCCAGATGAGTCCACATGTGTGGAGGAGAGAGGGAGGGTGAAATTCCCAAGATTACATGCTCTGGTGCACTCCCAGATCATCCTAGATCACCTCCTTCAGTCAAGGAATTTTTAGATCCAATCAATCCCAAGCTGATGAGACTGATTTTAGTCAAATCGGAGCAAATCCCAATGATTTGGGATTTGAGATTTTCTCTATTATTTAATTAACTCATCAATTAAATAATCAATATTTGATTTTTAGGGATTTTTAACCTCAGTGATGGACAAATCACTCAAAACTTAGAAAAAGTGGGTGCATGGGTTTACATGGTACTCTTAGCATGAAAATGAGCACCCTCATGACTGAAACTGATTATTGAGCCCACTTTTATTACAAAACCAATTCTTCCAATTAGACTATTAAAAAACAGCCTAAGTTTTGTGAAAAAATTAAAATTTAAAAAACTTAAAAAATTAAAAAAATAAAAAACCTAGGGGGACTTAGACATGTTCATATGACTCGACCATGATGCCTAGCATGTTTATAAATTGACACATAGACTCTAATAACCTCAAAAGGACTAAATGCCGAGGCAGGCACCCCAACTTTGGAGGCATTGATTAAAAAACTCAGAAATTATAAGTCATTTATTCAATAACCAATAATAACCAAGGGAAAAAACAGCATGGGCTGATCGGATTGACAAATCAATTCAAAAAGACCAAGCCTTTTATAGACACTATCGTGCTAGAACATTTTATTACAACTCCCCCACGGGGTATGAACATGTGATATAGTAGAACAAGCACTTCCGAGGAGAAATTCGAAAGGTCTTCTGAAGTCCGAACAAATCATCTTTGTCCAGTTCACTAGGCTCACTTGATAAAAAACCACTAAGTACAACTTAGGTTGTAACATCTAGCTCCAACTGTGGGACGTGTTCTTGATCTGGTCATATGCCAAGGAGAGGATACGAGAACATTGGAATCTCTGGTTTATACACCCTATAAAAACATCTCAACTTGACAAGAAAACCTCAGTAGCACAAGCTTTATATAAAAACCAAATGAATCATTAAGCTGATTTATTTAAACGAAATAAATGTAACTAACTGATTAAATTTTTTTTTATAGCTAAGTACAAAACAAAAATGCGGAAAGTAACTGCTCTTTTTCAAGGACCTTATTTTCTTACTCTAAGCATGATAAAAAAAAGGTTAAGTGTAATCAGAAATCCAATGTAACCACCTAAGCATTTTATTAACATAAAAACAATTTCCTTGTCTTTGGTTACCAACCAAAGTAATGATACTTTATTCAGAAAATGAAAACCTGCGTCATGATCCAGAATGGGCGGGATGGATGGGAAATCATAGGCATGAATAATTTTGTCAAGCTTCTTCCCAAACTGGTAGGTGCTTGCACATGCTACTTCTATCCATGACTACATAGGGTTGATATACAAATCGAAATGATGAGGCAGATTGAGTACACCATCATACTGATCATCAAGGCTTACCGAATGATAACTCATTGTATAAGCCCCAAGTGGCTCCAAATAATAAGGAAACTCTATATGTGAAGATGATAGTTAAGAATGATAGTCTACTGAATGCATCATATCTGTCTTTTCACAACACTGCTTCTCAATGTCTTCATTATTGATACCTTTGTGTGGCTCTACATGATATGACTCTGAATGACCATATAAGAGTTTTGAATGCTTCTGTTCTATACTAGGGTTTTCCCAAGTCTCCAGATCCATGCTTCCCTCTATGGATGTATAGTAGATTGGACTTCCACATAGCATAGATAGGATTCTTAATAAGATATCCACAAAAATCCCAATAGTCATCAACACCATCGATGGCAGATGTGATGGATTCCCCATTGCTAATATCAAGTTTAGATATCAAGTTCTCTTTGTCTTCATTGCTGATACTGATATATGGCTCAGACTGATCATATGGATAAACTGCATGCTTATTTTCCATATCAAAGTTTCCCAAGGCCACATGGTGCATGCTCTCTCCTTTAGATATGCCATAGACAGGAGAATCAACAAAACCGTCAAATTTTTTTGGTTCATTATTTTCCTCTTTATTCATGTCATAGACTAGATTTCCCATGACTATCCAGGACTCCCCATCAACATCTTTGTGAGAGATAAGGGAGTCTTCGTCACTTGTATCATGCTCCGAGTTATACTTGTCCTCATTTTCATACTCATCTTCTTCAGAGAAAAGGTCACAAGGAAATGAACCTTCTAGACTGTCATCATTATATGGAGAACACATAGGAGTCCCATCATGCACATTACAGTTTTCATCATAAGTTTCACTATAAGATTCTGCAATGGTTTCATCGTCAGGCTTGTACTGTTTAGATGGTGACAAAGGGTAGGCTTGGCCTACCATGTATACATGATCAATCTTACTTGAAGTTGTTTCTTGACTACTGAACTCAGGAATTCCTTGTTCCATGAATTGATTTGCAACATAACAAGTGTTTTATTGGTGGAATTTTTCACAAGGTCTACACCATGGAATTACTTCTTCTACCATGTTAGGTAAGTCTAACTCGTTTGGAATCCTAGGCTATTTCTGAGGAAATTTCATTTGATACATCTTATTCTACTTGGGCTGAAAGTTCCTAGGTCCATTATTCATTTCCATTGTGATTATTCTATTTTGCATATGATTCAATTGTACAAAATGATTGGCCATTAGTTGGTTTTGACTAGTAACCAAGTTTTTTATTATGTACGTCACCTTTTCCATGGGATATTTAGAAGTTCACTTTTCTTTTGATTCAATGACTTTACCCTTCTCTTTGTTGTAGGAAGTGTTTCCCCTAGTGTAACCTGGAATGTTGGACTTGCCTAAAGATTGCATATTCTTTTCTATTTTCTCAGCCAACTATTGGGCAGTTTTTAGATCGGTCGGTTCCTTATCTCTCAACTGGTACCTTAAGTCACCAATGAAAGATTCAATGTAGGATGTGAGGATAGATGCATTTTTTGGCTTGATGTCTCTAGGAAGGTCCGCAAGCACATGCCTAAATTTAGTGTTAAATTCATCGATGGTTTCATTCTCCATCTTCTTTATGATATAAAGAGAAACAAGCATATGTCTTGGTTCATTATTTTCTCCCCACTTCTTCCTAAAACCATATTGGAATTCACTAAGAGTTTTATATGAATCATCATCTAGGTCTAGGTACCACTCCTCATCATCATATTTTAAGGATAGAGCAAAGAGCTTCATTTTGACATTGTCATGGTCATGGGAAGCATCATTGAAATAACTGACTAGGTGCTTTTCAAATTTTCGAAGGTGAGACTTGGAAATGATGGCATTATTGCCCTGAAATATGGGGAGCGTCTTGAGAGCATATTTTGGAATGGCATGGGGAGCACCTTCTATATGAGAAAAGTCAAGGGGTTTTAATAATTCTGTCATTTCTTGAGATTGGTGAACATGACTCTCTACAAATAAGTGATGGATATCTGAGAGGGAATGGTCTCCTAAATATTCAAGGTTTATACGAGAATTCTTCCTATTCAATCTTTCCCCAATAAAAATTTTAGGATCAGGGAGAGGATTGAATAATTGATGGTGGTTTCTTTGGGTAGAAATTCTTGGAGGGCTGTTAGACAGTGGAGTCACCAGATTGATCTAGTTTTAATTTTTATGTTTTTTAAATACAAGATCAATCAATTTTTTTTCTTAGCTATTTAGAAAAAAGTTAATCTAATTCATACTCGGGAATAAAAATATTTATCCCCGACAATGACGCCAAAAGGTGTTGCCTCCTTTCACACACCTCGTGGGGGGGACGTGGAAGAAATCTTCAAGCCACTTGGTGTGTCCTTGGGGGAAAGTCTTGAGTCAAGGTTTTCACCTTATTCTTGACTCCTTTGTTTAGGCTCAACTCTTAACGAAGCAAAGGGTGCTGAATGAGTTACTTAGGAGTTTCAAATTTAACCATAAACCACCATAGATGACATGATACAAAAATGAGCACACAAAAGCACAATGTTGAGACACAATATATATATACAAAGAAAATACCCAGTTCCTTAGAATGGAGTCATAAAAAAATCAATGTACTTGCATGTACTTGGAGTGAATGTTTTGCGATTTCCTCTTGGTACGTTTTAATTTAATGTGAAGTATGAATAAATTAAATTAGGAAAGGGGGGGATTCCAGATATACCCGAGGGTACTTGGAGTATGTCCAAAACTAAACCTTGATGGATACCCGCAAGGAATATGTGGGATGAATGGAGTCTCTTATACTGTTGTTCATAATGCAACCGAAGGTGTAACAGAGATCAGTGCCTCGAGGTCACTATTCAGGAGTTCCCGCTTCCTTTGGGTATTTTGCCACCGCTTACGGTTTGATCAAGGCATTGGATTTTCTTCTGATGGTGGTTAATTAGGGAAGGTGAAGGATAATTAAACTAGTAAATCACATTTCTTTTGATGCAGCTTGACTGACTGGATGAACCGAATCCAAATGCAAAGCATAAACACCAGAGTCTTGTCAATTTTAGTGAGTTTTAAAGGGTGTGTTTTCTTAGAAATAAAAACCCTCCAGGAACATCTTTCGGTCCAAGTGGACCTCAATCAGGGAATCAAGGATGGTGTTTATTTTTGAACAATTACTTACAGCAAATCAAAGATAAGCATCAATAAAAAACAAATCACAAGTTTTCTAATTATTCCTACCACGCATCTCTTTCCCCTTGTGGGTCAATCAGGAAGTCATGGGGTAAGTATTCGAGTTAATTTGATAATGTAATATGGAATATATGATAAAGTAATCAAATAATGATATTATGCATGAATGAAACTAATCTAAATCAAAAAGAAGTAAGACAATGCGAAAAATGCCAGAAAAGGCACGAATTGCCAGAGGGGGGATGGGGAATGGGCTCGAAAGAGCCTATTCATAGAAAAAAATTATTATTTTCTGTTACAATATCAATAAAATTATCTGAATCCTCTTGTTTCTAATACAGGATGAAACCAAGGCTTAACAAATTTCCCAAAATTTGAAAATTATGGTAAAAAAGGGAGACCCTAGGGGGGATTTGAACGATCCCAAAGCCACTTTCGAAAAGTGGCTTCTCATATTTCTGTTATTCCTACTAAAATAAAGTGAGCATGTTATAATTAAATATGCCCAAAATCACTTTGGAAGTACCTTTGGGTCAGCCTACTTTGAACCAAACAAAACTAAGTTAAAACTAACTAAAACGGTGAAAAAAGAACCAAGAGACTTGCTGTTTGGGAAGCCAATGAAATATGCATTGATTTCTGGATTTAATCTTTTTAAAATAGAAACAAGAATCTAAAGCAGGAAACCTATGGATTTTCTTTAAATTGCCATGCAAAATAGATGATTTCCCTAAACTAGATCTAGAATGCCTGATGAAACTTTTTTAAGAATGAGATCTAGTCTATGAGCCTTGAAACAATAAATCTATGTAATTTTTACTTTAATATAACAGTTCCAAATGATATAAAAGATTTTGAACACAGTAACCAGGTAAGAAAATTGATTTTTTGAAGGAGGAGGAGAGAGAAAGAGTGCTAGAATACTCGAAATGTTGGGCTTTGGAGACTACTTTGGTGGAACACCAAGGGACTATGTCCTCTATAAGATATTGAAGATGAGGAAAATGCAAACCCAATCAACTCCTTCTACAAGTGAGATCAGGTACAACTTAGAAATCCTTGCACAAACAGATGGTCAAAACATAGGTGCTATTGGAAAAGATAATTGGAAAGCATGCAATTAAACTTAAAATATATGCAATTCCAATAGATATGAAATAAGAAAATAGTAAGAGCATAAATCAAACTAGAATAAAATCTTACCCTAACAAGAGGGATCTCTCTCCTTCAAGGCCAACAATTAACCAACAAAAGAAAAGATAAATAACACAGATTATACCTCATAAGCATTTGACAATCATCATCCACACATGAAGAACATTACAGCATAGAACTGTTGGAGACATTTACCACCTTACACACTCTTTTGGTCAAATTCACTTAGTCAATCCACTATACTAAGTATTATTAACTTAATTGACATCAAAGGGGCACTAGATGACATCAACTAGATTACACCCACGCCTACCTTCATTCAAGGAGGCTAACTTATCCTTCTCCTACATTCGGGGAGGCTAACTGGAGCACTCCGAGGGTGATCTAAGTGTCATTAATACCCCATATCGCTAACTGATGGATAAAATCAGTTAAACAGAGAAGTGAAGGCACCCTCCATCATTAAACGGATTATTTATTGATTATTTAATGAACTAGAGTCAATAGAGGCACCTCCAACGATTATGATGTTCAGTTACACTTCAGTTAACCTCATCGGGGTTCATTGGAGTCATCGATGTGCTACCACTTGATGGTTGGCTTGCCATGACATGTGTCTGACCTACTTTCAGTTAGACTCAATCATTTATTGCACTCTGACTTCAATGAGGGCTTAGTTGAGTCAATTAGGGTTTTGATCAGTGGTTAACTTGAGTGTTGACTATGGCTTGCAGCATGATCTTGTATTGTAATAGTCATTCTTTGTGTGAATATAAAGAGCGGCTACTCATTTTGTAGCACAATTACACCATTCTCATGCCTTATTGTTATTAATCTATCATGAGACTTGTGTTTAGTCCCTAGATTATTGTGACAGATTAATATGGTATCAGAGCTCATGGCAAGACGAAGATCAGATCTGTCAAAAACAAGGTTTTTGATAGATCTTGCATGAAAATTGAGCAATAGCTCAAAAATCTAGCACTGCACCAAAAGCCAAGGCTTACCACTTAATACCCCAAGTAAAGAACTTATTGATCAAGCTTGCTTGATTGACTATTTTCGGTGTGATGAAAGCCTAAAATGTGTAGGCTCTCCGACCCTACATTTCCCTTTTTGTTGTGATTTTCGGGTTTTTGACAGGTCAAAGCATTCGCTCCAGTAGATTTAGATGGCTTCTTTCATAGAAATTTTGACTCTGTTCAATTTCCACTCATGGAAAGGTGACATGGAGATCCAACTATGTTCCATAGGACTCTATAAGGTCACCATGGACACTGAAGAAGATCCTGGATCTGCAATAGACAAATCTAGATTCTTGAACAAGAAGGATGAAGCATTTGGATTCTTGTTCCTCTCTGTTTCCTAGGATCTTCCTTTCCATCTTTCAGGATTGAAGACTCCAAAGGAAATTTGGGACAAATTGGAAGCCTTGTATGCAAAGCAGGATGATTTGAGAGTTTACCAGCTTGAAAATGAATTGATGTCTCTCCAGCCTTCCAATTTCGAGACCTTGAATGACTTTTTTCACAAAGTTCAAGCACATTTTCTTATTGTTGAATCAATGCAAAGTGGAGAAAGAGGATGATTAGCTCATCCTCACCATACTCTCCAAACTTGGAGCTGATTATTCAGTTTTTTTCTCTACATTTCATGCGGGGAATATCACAACCCCTGGATGGAATATGCATACACTCAATGCCTTCATTGAGTCCCTCACAAGTGAACATGATAAGCTTGTCCAGATGGGGATCATTAGATCCTCCCGTGATTAATCCCTCCATTTATCGTGGCCCAAATATCTAAAGGGTAAAGGAAGCAGCAAAAGAATCCAAAAACTAAATTCGAAGCTCCTAAGCCTAAAGTTGAAAACCAGTAGCATGATGAGTCTTCTGGCTCAAAGAAGAACAAAGGGAAAGGGAATCATGGAAAGAAAAAAGTCAAGTGTTCATACTGCAGGAAATGATTTCACCCTGAACATGCCTACATGAAGAAGAATCTTGATGAAGCTACCTCTCTCCTTGAGAGAAATCACATCAATCTTCGAGAAAGCTTTCGGAGGAGAGATCGGCAAGATCGGGAACCACAACATGAAAAAGGTCATGCCCTCATGGAAAGCACTTCGAAGTCCAAAGCACTCTTGATTTATTCTAGATATTTGAACCACATGATGGATGAAAGAGACTCCTTTTCATCCTTGGATATTGGAAAATCCATCCCCATCCACATGGGAGATGACTCCACTATCATTTCAGAAGGACAAGGTATGGTTGATCTTGAGAATGGCTATTTTTCAAATGTTTTGTATGTACCATCTCTGGCATCAAATATCCTTAGTTTCTATCTGATGACACATACAGGAGTTCGTAAGAGAGTATATTTCAGCTCAAATGATGTTGAGATAATGGAACTTGCATCCGGGAAACTCATTTCTAAATACCTTGCAAACCATCATGCAAAATCCTATGAGTTCTCCCACTTTGTGCCGAATGCAAAGCCCACTACACTGCTAACCCGTGGAAATTAAGTTAGTAGGCTATCACATGAAAGGTTTGGCCATCTAAATTTCAAATATTTGCAGCAGTTACAGGAAAACTCCATGGTTGAAGGCCCCCTGGTCATCAAGGAAACCATTGGAATTTGCAAGGGCTATGTGGTTGGAAAACACCCTGAGCACAAGTTCGATCGGGGGAAGGCAAACTGAGCTACATGCATATTAGGCCTGATACATTCTTATATTAGCTATCTGATTCCTATCACATGCATGAATGGATCAAGGTATCTTCTGAATTTTATTGATGACTTTTCAAGGTACACATGGGTCTTCCTTCTAAAAAAGAAGTCTAAAGTATTTGAAAAATTATCTGAACTGAAGACCTTGATCGAGAATTCCTCTAGGCTTAAGATCAAGATCTTGAGATCTGATAATGGTAGGTAGTATGTCAGTAATGATTTTTTGCACATATGCTCCCAAAGTGGTATTCAGGTCCAACATCCCTACACTTCCCAGTAGAACAGTGTGGAATGGAAGAATCGGTCTCTCAAGGAGATGACCACCTGTATGTTGGAATCAAAGAAGTTGGCTACAAATTTGTGGGCTGAAGCCATGCATGCTGCAGAATAGATTTAGAACAGAGTTCCACACTCATCCATGAAAGGGAAGACCCCTTCCAAATCATACTTCAGACACAAGCCGGATGTGTCGAACCTGCACATGTTTGGGTCCACTGCATGGGCACGAATTCCACTTGATAAAAGGAGGGCTTTGCAACTGCAAAGCATAGAATGTCTATTTATTTGGTATACTAATGAATCAAAATGTTTCAAGTAGATGGATATCAAAACAAAACATGTCATCATCGAGAGAAGTGTCAAGTTCGATGAGCCTCTTCAGGAGGTGGAACTAGTGAAGGAGAAAATTGTTGAATTTCCTTCCTATTCTATTGAATATTTGGATGATGAAATTGGGGGTGATGACCCTGATTTGGATCCTTTCATTTTTGATATTAGTGTGGATCAAACATCATATTCTGAATCAGAACCTGAAGTACAAAATCATCTTCCCACATGGGCCCGATAGACTCTCTCCTTCGCAGGAGATAACATTGGAAATCCAGATGATCCAAGGAGAACCTGGTCTGATTTCCAAAGAGTAGGTATTGCGCTCTCTTGTACTGATAATTTGCTGTCTGAAACTTGTGATTTGATGGTTATTTTAGACCCAAAATCATACTACCATGCTCAGAAGGATCTAAGATGGCAAGTTTCCATGGATGAAGAGATGAATTCTCTTCAGAAAAACACTATTTGGGAGCTAGTTTCTCTTCCTCTGGGAAGGAAATTGGTTCAATGCAAGTGGGTGTTTCAGACCAAGGTTGCTGCTGATGGAAGCACCTAAAAATATAAGAACATGCTGGTAGCAAAATTTTTCTCTCAAGTCCAAGGTGTGGAATACCATGAGACCTTTGCACCGGTTGCAAAAATGGACTCCATCCGCCTTGTTTTGGCAATTTCAGCATCTAAGCACTAGGAAGTGCATCATATGGATGTTAAGTCAGCCTTTATGCATAGAGATATTCATGAGGAGATATACATTAAGCATCCTAAGGGCTACATCTATGATCCATCTTTGGTTTGCAAGCTAAAGAAGTCACTATACGGGTTAAAACAGGCCCCAAGAGAGTGGTATTCCAAGATGGATGCCTTCCTTCTCTCACAAAACTTCCAAAGGGGTAGATTAGATCCAAATGTGTATATACAAAATTCTGATGGTAATTTTGTTGTTATTGTTTTATATTTTGATGACTTACTGATCAAAGGTAGCACAGTTGCTTCCATTTCAGCCATAAAAAAGCTCTTCACAATGCCTTTGAAATGAGAGATTTGGGGCTCCTAAAATAATTTTTGAGGCTCAAAATTGAGCAGAATTATGATGGGACAATGGTCACTCAATAAAAATACATATTAGACCTGTTATTAAAGTTTAACATGGCTGAATGTAGGCCTCCACCATTCCCTTTCCTTTTAGGGATCAACCTTAAATAATGAAAAAGCACACCACCCATGGACTACACTATCTATCAACAGCTGATTTGTAGCTTGTTGTACTTGACACATTCTCAACCTGATATCTATTATGCCATGAATTATGTATCAATATGCATGCATAAGCCTCATGATATTGATTGGAAGGTATGCAAGAGGATCCTTCAGTATATTTAGGGAACCAAGACCTACAACATTCACTATGCTGCAGACTCCGAGCTAGAGATGGTTGGATACACATATTCTGATTGGGATAGTGATTATATTGATCAGAAGTCTAATTCTAGATATGTATTCATGTTTGGTGGTGGCCCCATTTGTTGGTATAGCAAAAATAAGGATGCCATAACATTATCTTCAGTAGAGGCTGAGTATCGAGGAGCGGTGAATGCTTGCATCCAAGTAGTTTGGTTGCAAGCAATTCTTTCAGAGTTTGATCTTGGTAGTACTTTGTCCACTGTCCTCTTTTGTGACAATAAAAGTGCTATTAAGATATGCACAGATCTAGTTACCAGGAAGAGGACCAAGCATGTAGATATCCACATGTGTTGGGCCTAGAAATGGCCTCTTTTGACCACCCTTAATTACCTCTTCTTGTTCTATCCTACCCCATTGAGCATGCCAAATAACTGTTTTACCCCCACTCTACTCTTCAAACCACCAAGGTATGATTGGTCATTGTTTTATTTTATTAACACTTGTGATTGTGATAATTAAGGCTTCATATCTCTCAATGCGCTAACATATGATGGTTTATAAACATATTTTGAGATATATGGACTGTAGGAAGATTGGGATGAACATGCTATGAAAAGGATGGGAATTCATTGCTCAAGCTGATCCCCATCTATCCAATCATTACCCTAGGAATGTAGTTCCAGTGCAATATCCCGGAAAAAGATTTGCCAAGGTAGCTGTAACAGAATGCATCAGACTTGGAGGTCAACAGTGTGTTGCTGCTTGTGTATAGGAATGATCTAAAGATATTGTCACTCCTGGGGCGATTAAAAATTTCCCCATCTTTCCTTTTTTTCATCCTGCCACGTTTGTAACAGCTGTTGTCATTTAAGGTGCCCGAAGATCAGATATCTTCATGGCTGCCCCATAATAGGATAGGATGTTATGATTTACATTGTATAAATAGGGAGAACTATTTTGAGCTAGGGGTTGTTGAACATATAATCAATTCATTGTATTATCTATGAGGAGGAATTGTGTAATCACTCTATCTTTTAATACAAGGAGTTACTTCTGATCTAAAGGTTTTTACATGTGTTCAGCCAGCATATCCGTGTCAATGCTGGGCTGCCTTCCACGGGGATCGCTAAGTTAAATTAGGCATTTCCAATTATTTTGTTGTGTGATGTTATGTTAATTTTATTTCTTCATAGGAAGTTGTAACAAGTGTGGAATTATAGTGTGTTGTGATTGCATCCCTTGGATACCTGTAGTGCCATGGTGTGGCAGTCGACTGAGTAGGTGATTATTTCTTATGCAATTCATGTGGTAACTGTAACAGCTCTGTTCATCCTTAGATCTTTTAGTTGTCGTTTCCATGTATCCTTATAGTCTGTCTCTTATTTTTATGATTACAGAATTTCATTCCTATTCTTCAATTTCCTAGAACAGTTGAACTCAATTTCTGTATTTTGAATCCCTAGATCAATATTCAATTTATGTCTTTAGATTCCTAGGACAATTAGATTAGATAGTTGAGTTAATCATTAAGTGGTGTGAATAGAATTTCCCTTTATATGAAATTGTAATTTAGATGTGACTTTTATCTTTCCATTCTTAGATTAAGACACAACAGAAGGTAATTGTGATTGCATTCCTTAGAATTTAACTAGATTAATTAGATTCTTGGGATGAGCATAGCCAAACAGAGGATAGTATTGTTCAATTATAGTAGTTTCATGTTTAAGCATATACTGTGCATGTTATCCTTGAAATACAAGACTTCCCTGAGTTGACAATAAATATTGTACACTCTGTATGTTAGTTCTAATTCACTTGCATATTGGGTGCCTGACAACATGCACTATATCAAGGAGCTAGTGCATGACAGGATCATCATTCTGCAATACTGTCTGATTGATGAGCATATTGCAGACATCTTCAATAAGAGATTTTCAGAAAATAAGTTCACTTACCTCCTTTCACTATTGGGGGTGAGTTCATTAGGGTGATCAGACTACTTTCAGTGTTCAACTTGAGGGGGGGGGGGGGGGGGGGGTTCCCACTGGGTTTTCCCTCTTTTCCTCACTTAGTTTGTTTTTTAGCATTGTTTCAGTTTCAACATTGTACAGGGTGACCTATGGCCTTATTTGCTGGGGCCCTATCTTTTTTATGCATTTTATGTTTTCTAACTCCTCCTGAGAATAGCTTAAGGCGGGGTGTTAGAGACATTTACCACCTTACACACTCTTTTGGTCAATTTGGCCTAGTTAAACCACTATCCTAAGTACTATTGACTTAATTGACATCAGAGGAGCACTAGATGACATCATCTAGACCAAACCCATGCGTACCTTCAGTCAAGGAGGATAACTTATCCTTCTCCTACATTCGGGAGGCTAACTAGAGCACTCCGGGGGTGATCTGAGTGTCATTAATGCCTCATATTGCAACCTGATGGTTACAATAATTTAAACAGAGCAGTGAAGGTTCCCTCTATCATTAAATTGATTATTTAATGAACTGGAGTCAACAGACGCGCCTCCAACCACTTCTGATGTTCAATTACACTTCAGTTAACCTCATTGGGGTTCATTGGAGTCATTGATGCTCTACCACTTGATGGTTGGCTTGATATGACATGTGTTTGACCTACTTTCAGTTAGACTGAGTCATTTATTGCAATTTGACTTCAGTTAGGGCTTAGTTGAGTCGATTAGGGTTTTGATCAGTGGTTAACATGAGTGTTGATTGTGGCTTACATTCAGTTAAGCTAAACTCACTCATTCAATTCGAATGACCTCCTTGGGAATTTGAATTGCTTTGTCATTCATGCTTGCATCATGATCTTGTATTGTATTACTCATTATTTGTGTGAATATACAGAGCGCCTACTCATTTTGTAGCACAATTACACCATTTTCATGCCTTATTGTTATTAATCTTTGATGAGACTTGTGTTTAGTCCCTAGATTACTGTGATAGATTAATAATATCTTGCCTCCAAAGATACTTTATTCCAGAATAGTAAACAATAACAATGGTACAATAGCAATAGCACCTCGATCCCATTTCTAACTCACTTGGAAGAGGTAATATGTGCTTCATTTATAGCAAAAACATGAGATTTAGCCTAGAGGGGGTGCAAATCCCAAGGAGAGAGAGACTACAGCTACATGTGGAGTGAATCTGGGCCTGATCTGAGTCTCACTAAGTGCAACTTTTAATCGGAGAGCTGATATGACTGACACCTCAACCTTTTGACTGAATCATCCACCAAAACTCATCCAGATGAGCCCACATGTGTGGAGGAGAGAGGGAGGGTGAAATTCCCAAGATTGCATGTTGTGGTGCACTCCCAGATCATCCTAGATCATCTCCTTCAGTCAAGGAATTTTCAGATCTAGTCAATCCCAAGCCAATGAGACCGATTTCAATCAAATAGTAGAAAATCCCAATGATTTAGGATTTGTGGTTTTCTCCATTATTTAATTAATTCATCAATTAAATAATCAATATTTGATTTTTAGGGATTTTTTACCTAAGTGATGGACAAATCACTCAAAACTTAGAAAAAGCAGGTCTATGGGTTTACATGCTACTCTTAGCTTGAAAATGAGCACCCCCATGATTGAAACTGATTATTGAGCCCACTTTTATTACAAAACCAATTTTTCCAATTAGACTATTGAAAAATAGCCGAAGTTTTGTGGAAAAATTAAAATTTAAAAAACTTAAAAAATAAAAAAAATAAAAAACCTGGGGGGACTTAGACATGTTAATATGACTCGAACATGATGCCTAACATGTTTATACATTGACACATATACTCTAATAACCTCAAAAGGCCTAAATGCCAAGCCGACCACCCCAACTTTGGAGGTGTTGAGTGAAAAACTCAGAAATTATGAGTTGTTTATTCAACAACCAATAATAAACAAGGGAAAAAACACTGTGGGATGATCAGATTGAAAAATAAAGTATAAGAGACCAAGTCTTTTACAAACGCTATCATTCTAGAACATTTTATTACAACTCCCCCACAGGATATGAACATGTGATATAGTACAAGAAGCACTTCCCAGAAGCAATTCGGATGGTCTTCTGAAGTTCGAAAAAATCATCTTTGTCTGGTTCAACAGGCTCACTTGATAAAAAACCACTTAGTACAACTTAGGTGGTAACAGTATCTATAAAGGAAGAGAGTGAACAATTATTTATAGTTTCCTACCCCACCTTCACCTTCATATTCGGACATTGTTATATCCTACTTTGTGTAGGTAAAGGGGACATTATGTATATAAGGGAAATGAATTTTTGTAATAGTTATAAACATTTTTTGTTCTTCAGTTTGTTACATTCTAATAAAAAAATTAATATGTAATGAAAATAATCAACATTTGTGTATGTGGCCAAATTACTAGTGATATAATCCTCAACAACCTTTTCAATCTAAAAGGATTCATATTTACAATACTTAGGAATATTAAACATGCTTCAACTCTTTAAGCTATTTTTTTTCGTAAGTGAAAGTATTGGGCCTTGAACTTACTTTTTATGTCAAGGTTAGGCCTAACATCTTCAAGCCAACTCTGAAACACCAAACATCTTCATCGGTTTCATATCAACTTTTATTTTTTCATCAGTTTCATATCATTTGAGATTTATACCTTCGTTTATCAATATGTTATTCCTCCATTTGTGATGATAATAATAAGAGTCTCTTTATAGAAAAAGATCAAATTAACTATAGAATTAATTTATCAAAAACTTATTTTTAAATTTAATTTTTTGAAATAATGAATAATGAATTTGTTTATGTGAGTTTTTTTAGAAGGGCGATTTTTTTATAACATGTTTTGAGAACTTAATATAGAAAGACAAAGCTACCTTCCTAAAAATGAAACACAACTTTTTAACAATTTTATGAAGTTGTATTATAACAAAAATGAGAAAAATCTAGATTGCCTCGTTTTTATTGCAAATTTTTCTATTAAAATTATAGAATTTAA
>LPNX011023622.1:3228-60298 GCA_001517045.1 Pseudotsuga menziesii | reverse complement strand
AGAAAACAATCTAGTTTAATGATCCAGAAATGCTTAGAAATTAGCTTGCTGTTGTTTGACCACCTTCTCACTCTGCTAGGTATCCCTGTACAGGCTTGCAGTGTTAGTTTTAACCTGAGTCAATCATATAATTCAATTCATGGATAAATACAGCATGAGATCAAGTTAATCATTCATGAAATCTATTATAAGGACCATATAGCTCTGCTCAAATTTCAACTGCACCCTCATGCCCAATGTCGAACTGTTAGGGTACATGAACTAATCAAATTCCTTGTTTTAGGGTTTAGTATAAACAGTTTACTGTGTCTTCAAACAGAAACTCCTTTCTTATGACAAGCTGTTTTGTACACTTCACAATGACATTGCAATGTCCAGAGTACTTTAAAGGCAAATGGGAAACTGTCAATAGATATTGATATGGTTCATTAAGGCTTCACTCAAATGCCTGCATCCAAAAACATCAAGACAACTTCATCTGAAACCCTAATACTCCCAGTACTTCATATAAGGTCACCCATATGCTCATCAAATCAAACTGAACTGTCAGCAATAAAAGAAGGGACCAATACACCAGTGTTTGCAAAAATCTGTATCATATCCCCAAACTGTCACCAAATCCTATACATGCTGCTTGTATGTCTTGTAATCATTTGGGACTGGTTCTTCTTGCAAATGATTTCACATCTCATAATAAATTCAGAAGTTTACAAACCACTCAAATAGAACAGCAAAACAACCTCTGTATGAAAATTAGCATAACCAGTCAATATAGAAATCCTGTACATGCTGATTTCTGAAAATGCTGGTTCATATTGGCATTAGGTTAAAGACAAAACTCCATTCAAGCAGCTCTTTATAATCACCATGCATCCTCACCAGAGCTTCAAGTATATGGGAGCACAAATCATAAACCTTCTTCCTTCAGACAATCACTCAATTTCACAGGCTGGCTGTTTTAAATTCAAAGGCTTTTAGTGCTCTGTTCCTTCAGATCTTTTATCAGAGTTCCTGTGACTATTTCAGCAATGAAGATGATGCTTTATGTCCCATTCTAACCTTTTAAACAGCCAATTTCTTCGAATTACCTAGGAACCAGAAAAACCCAAATTTTGAGCTAAAAGGGTTTTGCAACAATGTACATACCAATTTTTAAAATTTCGTGGCTCAAGGCTTCATCTTAAAGTGGAAACGATCTTTCCTTAGGTGCACAGGTGTCCCCAGCTTATCTCTTCGACCACAAATGCCAGAATTAAGAAGCCCTAACTTTCCTGCTAGTGCTGCGAGAGCTATCTTGCTTCACGGGGACATAATCCAGTTTTGTAGTGATTTAGTTCTTCTTCACGAATTGGCTTTCCTATCCAAATGCATATGGGACGAGAAGTGGACAGTTTAAACCGGGATTGAATGATTTGCCCAACTAACTCCACGATTTTAGCAATTATGGGACCGTTTTTGGCTAAGTGACTGAAATCGACTGAAATGCGTGTCTAACTGCCATCACACGTGTTAAACAACCTTGAAAAAGACCATCAATCACTTTTAGCTGATACCCATGATGAAAAATCTGCAAAAATTTGAAAAACCAAGAGGCGCGATTTTCTTGTAGCGCTTCCTTCATTAACTTTTTCGCCAGTGCTACAAGAATCTTTCCTGTGCCAATTTATCGCAATTTTACAGCTTTTTGATAAATTGTCGAAGGTTCAGGGCTTTATTAGGCTGAAAGAACAAGTTAGCTTGATCTCTTAACATCTTATTAATTCAACCTTTGAATATAAACTTTCTTTATCCCTTTCAAAAATCTAAAAAGACTATTAAAAAGACAAACAAAATCTAAAGAAAATGTACTCAAGAACTATTAAAAACTAATAAATCACCAATAGACTCTCCCAAAAAGACCAAAACTGAGAAGTAATCAAACCTATGATTGAAGGTGAAAAACAAACCAAAATTGAAGAAAACAAACCAAAATGGAGAGAAAACTACTGACATAACAGGATGTAGAAAGAATTTATCAATAATTGAAATAAATGATCAAACTATGTTCGTTAGCATGCTTTGACATGGTTATATATGTCCTTTTACTCCTTCTTCGATATTTTGAAGTCAATAAAAAAAAGGAATTTTGGCCTTCTCAATGTTCCCAAACATCTTCTATAAAACATTCTTATAAAAGTTTCCTTCCAATGTTCCTGTAACGTCCCCGACCCTCTGACCGACAAAGAGGACGCTACCATTCCATTAGCCAACCAGGCAACTAGCCCCATGAACATGTACATACATAAAAACTGAACAAAATACATTGAAATAAAACATACAGAAATGCATAGTTATTCAACATACATCGGAAGCAAAAACATACATTTAGGCATTCAACATGTTCATCATAATTCATTAATCATCAAATATAATTGCAGAGATGAAATAGACAAGAATACTTATCTTGTGGATAATTCATCTTGCAACTAGCTAGGTCACTGCAACGTTCCACTAAACCATAGGCCAGTGTGCTCCTTAGTCTCTCAGCAACACTTCCACCCACGAGCTGGGCATGATTCCCCAAGGAATATGGAATAAGTAGGCTTACACATAGCCAAGGATACACAAATCAGCCAAGCCAACACAGTTGGGTTTATCAGGCCATTAAGGAGCTGGGAAAAGTTGAATGCTAAGCTGGTGAGCTCATTGAGAGCTAAGGACACCTACACCAGAACTAGCCTGACTTCTAGGACAACCACACACACCCAACACAAAGAAATCAGTCCCTTCTCTGCTACACAGTCCCTCAGACCCTGAATTCCCTTCTAGTGATCTTCAGGGGTTGTGGAGAAGAAATCCATCCCTCTAGCTCTGTCTATGTGGCTCCCAAACACACTAGGTTTATCAAAAAAATGAAGCCTTCATTCCCACTCCAACACAGTCCAAAGAGCAACCACTACATACACGCAACAAGACAAGCAATTCACAGCTCCGACCGGGGAATTTGATTCCTGAGTCGTTCTTGGCCATATCATGGCCAAAACGACTCAATAGAATCCACAGCATCCCAAAAATGTAAATGAACCCATAACAAACAAAATCATGGGGAAAAACAACATCCCCGGTCTCAAGAATGAAGCAATGGGAAATACACAGCCCCAAGTTGGAAGAGAAATCAAACTCTCAGCTGGGAAAGGGGAACATATACTGAGACCACAAAAATCAGTATGCAAAATGCACCCGCACAGCAGAAATCAAGAATGGATGATAGTAACAGCTCCCCAACTCTCTGCATGTGGAAACAATGAAGAATCCCAACCAGCGCATGAGGAGAACAATCCCATCCTATGCGTGAGGGTGGTAAAAAAAATGTAAGAATGGGAGAATGGAGAATGGATTTGTATTTTCCTCCCTACCCATGTGAAGTGAAGAGAATCTGCTGGTGGAGTGTGCATGTGGGCAAGGACTGGCAGTCCTGCCACACACACACCACTGCCCAGCAATAATTGCCCCAACTTACAGTAGAAATTTTAATGTGGTAGCTGACTGATGGGACAAGGAAATGTGATTAATTCAAAGGGGTTTAATAGCTAACACATGGATTTTCCCCATAGGCTCAAATTTTAATAATTCCCCCTCCTTATCCTTAGGAAAATCATGCCCTTTTAATCATGGTTTCATTGACATAGCTAGTTGGGGTTCATTTTAATTAAAGTGCATAATTACATGATGCCAAAACTATAATGTGCTGGATATCATGATATACCATCGGCAATGATTCCGATCACCGAAACATAACACAACCAAATCGATGGTGGGGCCTTTGCCTTTAGCTCCACAGCACGATTAATTACAATATATACATCATATACATTTAAAGCAAATGGGGTCAAAATCGGGGTGTTATAGTTCCTCGTAATATTAGTGGTGGTTACTTGAAATGTTCATTTCTCTCCCATGTAAGTTTTTCTTATATAACCTATTACATTTGAAATAGTATCATTACCCATGTTGAACAAATTCTTATGAATTCCTCATCTTAATATAAAAGGATTTTTCTATATTCTTTGAGGAATATTCCTAAGGTGCAATGAATTGATCCATATACTATTTGATGAACTATCAATAGAATATTTATACAAGATCTATTAGTACTTATAAGACTTTGATATCCAATGAAACTATTTTCGTGAAATTCAATTGTCTTAATTCCTGACAAACTGGACAAAAACCTCGAGTTCCTTGTGTACTTCCTTCTCGATCAATGACAATTGTTGCATTCTCATTAGATCGTATCATCATTCCATTTCCATGTTCATGTTATTTATAGGTGCGTATTACTATGGTTATAGCCCCTTTTGACTTTTCCAGGGGCATGTTAGTTACTACTTCATTAATTATAACAATAATAACATCAGATGTATGAGTTTATTTATGATTTATTTCTCCTAGAACTCCATCCACCAAGATATTCTAGCAATGAAATATTTTCCCATCTTACATATGGAACACCGTAATGTGCCTTATGTTGAATCCATAAAAGTTAGGAACACATTCCTTTTAGAATTTTCAGGAAATCATTTTGGAATCCATGCTAATGTAATCTAATAGTTTGGAATGGTTTCCAACATTGATTTTACTAGAATATGTCTTCCTACCTTCTATTACTATTTATGAGACCATACCTAAACTATGTTCTTTAGTTTTGTGGTTAAGCACATCCAATCCTTTTTCAGATAGGTATTTGTTTCTAAGTGGAATACAAGATATTTTAAACCATAGTCCATATCGTCTCCAAGAAATGAAAATTAATATTTGTAGAAACTCACCTCATTCTCTATCTATTGACACATGAAATAGTGGACTTTTGGAAATTGATAATAATGAAAGTAGATTGACGAAAGATATCAATAATTCTTACAATTTTTTATACATCTCTCCTTGATTCATCACAAAATATGAGGATGTCATCTACAAAAAGAATGTTTAATAAATAAAGTAACTTAGAAATATGAATTCCATGTAAGCAACATGTCGTTTTTTCCTTAACAAAACATGTATTTAGTCCCTTATCTACAAACATAAGTAATATTTGAGATAGTAGACACTGATGATGTAGCCCTCTTTAAGCTCCAAAAAATAGTAGGGTCGATCCATTGATTAGAAATACAAAGGAGACTGAGGTGATACAACTCATTATCGAATCTATAAAATCCACATCAAAACATAAATGGGTGAGGAGTACTGTGTTCTAGAGACAATTCACTCTATTGTTCTCTTTAGGAAAATCAATTTTGATGAGAGCACCTTTTTTTTCGTTTTTTAGGCTATGTAATAACTCATGTGCCACCCATATAGCTTTGTTGATTTTCCTTTATTCTAAAAAACCAAATTATTCCCTTCAAATATTCTTTGACATAATTTCCTTTAACGTTTATGGAATGATTTTACCAACTATTTTGTAAATACCATTGCATAAGGAGATTGTCCCAAAATCATCAAAAGTGATAGGGTTTTCAACTTTATGTTTGAGGGAGATTAGAGTAGAGTTAAAAGAGCTCATAATTCTCCCTATTTTTAAATTCTCTTCCACCTCCCATAATAGATCACCCCCCATAATGGAAAAAGTTTCAAGAAAATATTCTATTGTCCACCAATCTGGGCTTGGGATCTTATTGATTTGAAAACTATAAATAACACCAATTAACTCATCCATTGAAACCTCCTCCATTAAATCCTTTTTGTTATTTTCACCGACAGATCTTTCGGAAAAGTAGGCAATCTGAATTATTTTAGCAATTGAATCTCTTTCTTATGCTTTCAAATGTGTTTGAAATAATCTCTTTCTTGTATTATTGAAACCCCCAAAAGTAGAGATGTCTTTTCCATATTTATATGGCATACCCCAAATAGTAATTCTCAACTTGTAACCTTCTGTGAAATCTTGGAAGAATTTTTTATTTTCATCTCCACATTTTAAACATAAGGGACAACTTTTAAACTAACATACCTCTTCGTGATCTGCAAGAAGTTTGTTATGATTACTATCCATGTTAAATTTTATATTCTACTATATTTTAAGTACTAACTTCATAAGAATTTAATACATTTTCACAATAACATATTAAAGAGGATCATTTAAAGAAACACAATCATAATGTACACAACAATTTACCCTAGGAAACCCAAAAGAAAAAAACCTAGCAAAATNAGAGAGAGAGAGAGAGAGAGAGAGAGAGAGAGAGAGAGAGAGAACCACACACATAATATCCAAAACACCAAAGACACTTATCCTCGTCCTTCTTTTTCCTTACTTATTTCTCTCTCATGTGTAATACATGAGTGAGTGACTGTGTATAAATGAGAGAGTGTGCCTCCATAGTAATATTGATTTACCAATTCATGTTTTACCCTAAATGAGCCTACCTATCAAACTAACAGGGACAACTTACCTAATGGAACTCACAATAATAATTAGATTAACCTTTTATGGGTACTAGTGACCCAACTTAAAATAGAGGGTTTACCTTGTGACTTTTACATGAAGCTTACATCAATGACATCTCCCGAAGGAATAATAATAATAATGTAAAGTACAATTATAATATTTTTTTGAAGTTACCTTATTTCAAAACTCTCGCTTAATTAACAAGAATGGTATTCTACCGACAAAAACAAAAACTGGTGTGGATCTATACAACATCCTCAGAAGGAGGGAGAAGGTATCATTAACATCATCTTTTGGAACATTGTGTAGTACATCTATATATCATTGAAAGTTTTGAACATCATCATGTACCGCACAGACCTAGAGTATCATCATATGCAACATGATATTGGGGCATCATCATCTGAAACATGGAACTCGAACATCATCATATGCAACATGGAGTTGGATCATCATCATCTGCAACATGGAACATGATCATCACCTTCAACATGGAGTTGGAGCATCATTATCATTTGTTGGAACATAATCATATATAGCGTGTAGCTAGAGCATCATGATCTGTAGTATAGAACTAGATCATCACCTACAGCATGGATTCAGAGCATCGTCATCATGATCTATTGGAACGTCATCATATGCACAATGGAGATGAAGCATCATCTTCTATATCATGGAACTGGATCATCACCTGCATCATGGAGATGGATCATCATCATCTTCATTAGCATAGAACTACTAAAACATAATAATAATATTTAGTATAGATCTGAAGTATCAACATCTTCAGTATAAAACTTGACAGATCACTAACAATGACATCATGAGGCTAGCTCATGAGCATAAACCTAGAATAACAACATGTGATAGGTATAAACACATAATCATCAATATATAAATGCTGGAATAACATCATCTATGACAACATAATCTGTCCAATGTATCAACAACTGACATGATCCTTCCTTTCAAAATTATAGAATAATGGACAACCTGGGTGATCATTTCTTTTCAGAATTACCGGGTCATGTACAACACATATGCGCTACTTAGATGGTCCTTCCTTTCGGCATTATAGGATCAAGTATTTACAAATGTACCAATACTGATAATAATTAACACATACGCACATAGGATGATCCTTCCTTCCAGAAATACAAGATCAAGTCCAACATGGATGATCCTCTCTTTTGGAATTATGGGATCTCCAACCAAAATTTTAGATGATCCTTCCTTTGGGAATTATGGGATCAATTCAATATCCTTGGCTATCCTTCCTTTAAGAATTGCGGGATCAAGTGCATCGGCCAACATCTTGGATGATCCTTCATTTCATAATTATAGGATCAAGTCCATCAACCAACATATTGGACTATCCTTCCTTTCAGGATTACGGTAATAATTCCATCAATCAACATATTGGCTGATCCTTCCTTTTGAATTTATAGGATCAAGTCTATCAACCAACATATTGGAAAGTTCTTCCTTTCGAAATTCTGAGATCAAGTCCCAAGATCGACATTTAAGATGACCATTCATTTAAAAATTATGGGATCAAGTCTAAGGCTGATCAATCCCAAATAAGCTACGTGCTGTGATCAGGATACCATAGTATCATCAATACTACTCCCCTTTGCGAGGGAAGTCCTTCTAGAAAAAAATTAGATAGTATTGGAAGTGTTCAAACTTCAAATGATACATAGGATTAATCAACACATCTACAACCTTCTCATATGTTCTCACATATTATATCTTTATAACTCCCTTCTCCACCATGTCACGAAAGTATTAGTACCATATTTCTATGTACTTCATCTTATCATGAAAGAAAGGGTTATCTGTCATATTCATGGAGATTTGGTTATAACATAGAATTGTGGTAGGATCCATCTCTAGATCAAATAGATTTTTCAACAACTTCCAAATCGATATGGCTTCACAACTGGCAGAACAAGCTGAAATATATTCCTCATCTACAGCTCTGAGAGAAACACGGGATTGCTTCCTTCTTAGCGATGAGATCATGGATGAACCTAAACCAAAACATCCTTTTGAAGTGCTATTTATATCTAGGAAACTTCCTACCCAATATGAATCTGTATAACCATGTACTATTAAGTCATGATATCTAGTATAACTTAGACCATAGTCTATGTTACCTTTTAGGTACCTCATCACATGCTTTGTTGCTACCAGATGAACATATCATGTCTTAACCGAATACTGATGTAAGGTGTTAAAAACTAGGGATATACATATTTATGTTTTTGTAACTTCGGAATATATTCCGATGTATATTATCATTGTATGTTGTTGTACCCACATCAGATATGTGTTTTCCTCCTTTTGGGATGTCATTATTGTGTCTAGACCTTGAGGCACAAACTCTGTTGTACTTCGGGGAAATAGTATCCAGTGTAACATCATGTAATGTACTTTTGGTGTTTATCTAGGAGAATTCAGACATGTTAGGGTAAGATGTCTGCCCCAATAATGTAATAGGTCAATTACTTGATTAGTAGAAATAGGGAGGCACCCTCCCTCATTTATAGACACCTCACACTCACTCAAGTTTGCATGAGAGAGAGAGAGGGAATCAAGGAGGAGAGATAGATAGCTATTGGAGACTTATTGTTATTGGTATTGTTCATATTATGCCATAGTATTTTGTTAGTATAGTATTATGAGGAAGTTTGTAGGGTTTTCTCCTTTATGGTTTCCCTGGTGAAAATATTTGTGTCTTGTGTATCTATTCTATATTATGCATATTGTTGTAATTATTATTGTTTCGTATAAATATATTAACTAAGATAATAAGATGATAATAAAAACTAACATGGTATCAAAGGCTCTCTAAAAGATGGAATTGTGTAGAAATAGAAACTAAAGCTTCTTAGTTCAAGGTCTTCTCTTCACACATCATCAAGAAAAGAGGTGTGTGCTAACTCGCCTCAATAGGGCATATTTTGGTGCAAGAAGTTTCAGATTTGAAGAATTTTTAGCATTAACCAGGCTATCAATGGTGCCAGGAGAAACTAGAACATCATGTTTCAAAGGAATCCCAGATTAGTCTTCAGAAAAGGACCCTGCTATGTAACTCTCCTAAAGGAGGCATGTATTTCTATCTAAATAGAATTCCCAAACTCTTAGTTTGGAAAATTATGGTTTCTATTACAAACCCTATGTCATAGAAATCCAGAACTAAGTTGGACACCTCAAATAGGTAATATCTAAATATTTTCTATTTTCATTTGAGCTTCTCATTTGAAAACATGACTCACCATACACATCTTGAATACAAGCTTGGAGGGGCTAATAATTTCCAATAATGGAGGTACAAAATATTCCTGATCCTTGAAGAGAATAATTTGGATCAATACATTAATGGAGAAGTTCCAGAACTAGAGGGAGATAAGGTTAAGTCTACTAATAAGAAGAACTTGGTTAAACCCAATTGAATCATTGCAAATTTAATCAAGGATCACCTCATCCCCCATGATCCATCATTAGAGACACGGAAGGAATTATTAGATGCTTTTACATAGATGTTCGTGTTGGATCATTATCCAACTTACACACTTTATTTGGTCAATTTTGTCCTAATTACCCACTATAATAAGTTTAATTGACTCAAATGGCCTAAGATGAGCACACCATGACATCAACATGGTCACGCCCATGCCTTCCTTCAATCAAGGAGGCCAACTAATCATTCTTCTTCAATCAGGGAGGCTGACTAGGCTTCCTCCTTCAATTAGGGACGCTAACTAGGATTCCTCTTTCAATTAGGGATAAATTCTAGGGTGATATGAGTGTCATAAGTGCACCTAATAGCTAAGTGATTGTTTTTTCACCTAAAAAATAGTTAATATGATCTATAAAGGCTCCTCCATCATGTCATTGTCTATTTTGGTCTGATTGGGATGAAATGGAGTGAGTTACTACCCCTCCAAGCACTTCTGATGACCAGTATCACTTCAGTTAAATTCATCAGAGCTAATTGGAGCTAGTGATGTGCTACCACCTATTGATTAACATGTAGTGACATGTGTCTTAGTTACATTTAGTTAGACTCAATCATCTGTTACACTCTGATTCAGTTAAGACTCGGTTAGAGTTAATCATGGCTATATTAGTGGTTAACTAAGTGTATCTAGTATTGGCTGACAATGAGTTAAGCTACACCAATCCATGCAATTCAAATGAACCCTAGTGAATTCAAATTGGCTTCGAATTCATGCATTCTACATGACATTGTATTGTATCATTCATTCTATTATTGATTATATAGAGCTAAAACCTCCTATTGCAGTACCATTATGTCATTTCGTGCCTAATTTGTATTGAATCACTTGTGAGTATGTGCTTTGTCTCATGATTGTTGTGTCAGAATTAATATGGTATCAGACCCACGGCGGGGTGAAGACCGTTCTTTAGATACAAATGATTTTTGATGGATCTAGCATGAAAAATTAAGTAAAATCTTAAATTCTATAACTGCAGCAGAAGCCAAATATTTACCACTTAATACCTGAATGTGATGAAAACCTGAAATGTGTAGGCTGTCCAACCTTATGGTGAGTAATTGTGTTGATTGCAGGTTTTTTTATAAGTTCACTACATTCGCTATAGTAGAAGAATGACTTCTTCCATAGATATTATTACTCCTTTCAATTACCACAAATGCAAAGGAGACATGGAGATCCAACTACATGTTAAAGGAATTTACAGAGTCACTATGAACACTAAGGGAAAGACAAACCATGTCGTAGACAACGCTAGATTCTTTAACAAGATGGATGAAGCTTTGGGTTTCTATGTCTCTCTTTCTCTAAGGATCTTCTATTTGATCTCTCGAGATTGAAGACTTCAAAAGAAATTTGGGACCAAATTGCCTCCTTGTATGACAAACAAGATGATTTGAGGATTTATAGCTAGAGAATGAGTTGATTTCTCTTGAACATGGAAATTTCAAAACTCTCAATGAATTCTTCACAAAATTCAAGTATCTAGTACTACACTCGAAGTAGTGTGAGATGAAGAAGGAGGACGATCAACTCATTCTCACCATTCTCTCCAAACATGGTGCGGAATACTCAGTATTTGTTTCCACTTTTCATTCCGGGAATCTCACAACCCCTGGATGGAAGACGCATTATCTCAATTCCTTCATTGAGTCCCTAACAAACAAGAATGACAAGCTTGTTTAGATGGGGTTCATTCAATCCTCAAAAGATCAATCCCTATTTTCTTCGGGGTCCAAATATCCGAAGGGTAAAGGGAAGAAGAATCAAAAGAGTAAATTCAATGCACCAAATCCTAAAGAAAATAACAAGTAGCAAGAAGAGTCTTTCATCTTGAAGAAACACAAGAACAAAGGAACCTAAGGAAACGATAAAGTCATTTGTTCCTATTGCGGGAAGGGATTCCACCCGGATTAGAGGAAATTTGGGGTCTAAAATGGGCCTTATAAAAAACTGTGCCATGGATGAGCTGGATTGAGTTGAATTTTTAAACCAATAGAATTTCAATATCTTTGGACAACCATTATGGTTGAGTTGGACACATAATGGTTATGTGTCATATTTTTATTTGACAATAGCTAACTCAATATCAATCTCACATTGGTTAAGTTCTTGAAAAGATCACCTCGAAATAAGATAAATAAACTTTAACTAATAAATATAGAATATTTTATTTGATCACTACTTCCAACTCCTCTAAAACATAACATTTGCATTAATTAAAATTGTAGTGGAAGCATTTTGAAATACTAAAAACATTTATTAATCATTTTTTTTAAAAGAAAACTAAATAATATTTAATTTTAAATATACTTATCTTGAAATACTAAATAAAAGATATTTAGTAAATTTAATATTATTAAATAATATTTAAAAAATAAATATATTTAATTATTACATACAAAAATAAATAAAACATTTAAACCACAATTTTTTTATATTAATATAAAAATAATATGAATATAGAGTTTATTGTTTTTTTATTTTATGTGATGTAATATTTTTTATATGAATTAATATAAAATTTATATTAAAAACTAATAGTGATTTTTTTAATTTTTCAATACTATTATAATTATATTTTTCATTATAAATGAATATATTTGAGTTTTACATTTATTAAATATATAAAAAGTAGTGGTCTATTCATTTAAAAAATAATAATATAAAATTCAAAAGTTTCCTATCAGTTATTATGTGTGCACAAGAATCTAAATATTTCATTAATATTTTTAATCAATATCTCTTAACTCTACATTAACTCAATATAGTTGTCAACTAGCATTAATGAGATGATTTAGGTTGACTTTCATTAGATTTTCATTAGATTTAATCTAACATGGAATATTTGTAGTGTGATGTGGCTTTTTTTATTATTTTCCTTAGGAGGGACATTTTAGACCCCAAATTTCCTCTAATTCCTAAACATGTCTGCATGAAGATGAATCTTGATGGTATGACTTGTCTCCTCGAGAGAAACAATATCAATCTTTTGGAGAGTGTTCGGAAGAGAGATAACCATGATCAGGATACCCGACAAGAAAGAGGACATTCTCTCATGGAAAGCGCCTCAAATCCCAAAGCTCTTCGCATAGAATTTGGAGCTTCAAATCACATGATGGCAAGAAGAGATCCGTTGTCATCCCTCTACACCAAAAAAATCATTCCCATCCACATGGGAGATGATTCTACCATAGTTTCCAAAGGAAAAGGTACAGTAAATCTTGAACATGGCAGTTTTTTTTATGTTCTGTATGCACCGTCCTTGGCCTCCAAACTCCTAAGTGTATATCAAATGACTCATACTGGAGTGAACAAGAGATTGAATTTCATCCTTAATTATGTAGAAATCAATTATATTGCATCCAAGAAAATTTTTGCAAAAGGCTTAGCAAACCATCATGCTAAGGCCTATGAGTTTACCTAGTTTTTGGCAGATGCAAAGCCCACTTCTCTTCAGACTCATGGAAATGAGATCAATAGTATATGAAATGAGATATTTGGTCATTTAAACTTCAATTATTTTCATAAAATTCATAAAATTCCATGTTTTAATGCCTCCCAACCATCAAAAACTTCTGAAGGATTTTGCAAAGGTTGTGTTGTGGGAAAACACCCCGAGCACAAGTTTGATTGGGGAATGGCAAGCCATGGATAAATTATCTTGGGATGATTCATTATTATATTATGGTAACTATGCCCATGGAATCCTTGAATGGATATTGGTATTTTCCTACCTTTATAGATGATTTTTCTAGATACACTTGGGTTTTCTTCATCAAGAAAAAATTTGAAGTTTTGGAGAAATTTATTGAGTTGAAAGAACTAGCTGAGAATGCTTGTGGGAGAAAGATTAAATCTATGAGATATTATAATAGAGGGGAATATATCCATTCTGAATTTATTCAAATATTTTCAGACAGTGGGATGAATATTCAACATTCGATTCTCTACACTCCTCAGGAAAATGGTGTAGTAGAAAGGAGAAACTGCTCTCTCAAGGAGATGACCACCTGCATGTTGGAAGAAAAAGGATTGGATGAAAATTTATGGGCTGATGCCATGAATATTGTTGCACACATTAAGAAAAGAGTACCTCAATATTCCTTGAAAGCAAAGACACCTTTCAAATCCTATTTTGGACACAAGACGGATGTGTCAAATTTCAGGGTGTTTGGATCCACTGCATGGGCCTGAATTATGCATGACAAGAGGAAGGATTTGCAACCGAAAAGTGTTGAATGATTTTTCATTGGATATCTAAAAAAATATAAATTATTCAAGATGCTGAATATCAGAAAAAAACAAATTTTCATTGAAAAAATTGTCCGGTTTGAAGAGCCTCTCCAAGAGGTAGAACTAGTCAAGGAGAAAACTTTTGAAATTCCCTCGTGTTCTTCTAATCATACAGATGATAAAATTGGGAGTAATGGATCTGATATTTCTGATATGATGTTATATATTAGTAATAAAAATATATCAGTTTCATAATCAGATTCTGAAGTGCAAATACATGTCCCAACTTGGTCCAAGAAGACACTCTCTTCCATCGAGGAAAACATTGGAAATCCTACTGATCCAAGAAGAACCCGGTATGATTTTCAAAGAGAAGGTATTTCTCTCTTTTGTCATGATTCATTTATATCCTACACATTTTATTTAATTATTGGGTCAGATCATAAGTCCTACTACCATGCTCGGAAATATCCGTGATGGAAAGCCGCTATGGATGGAGAGTTTAATTCTATTCGGAAAAAGGCTACTTGGGAGCTAGTTTCTCTTCCTCCTGGGAGGAAATTAGTTCAATGAAAGTGGGTGTTTTGGAGAAAGGTTAATTCTTATGGAAAAACCTACAAATATAATTCAATTATGCTTGCAAAATGGTTCTCCCATATCCAAGGAGTGGAATATCATGAGAACTTTGCACCAGTGGCAAAGATGGACTCCATCCGCCTAGTTTTGGCAATTGAGGCACCCAAGCACTAGGAGGTGCATCATATGGATTTCAAGAGTGCATTTCTACATTGATACCTTCATGAGAAGATATACATGAAGCATCTTTAGGGGTACACATCTTATACTTGATTGATTTGGAAATTGCAGAAATCATTATATGGGTTGAAATAGGCCCCAAGATCATGGTATGCCAAGATGGATGCCTTTTTTCTTTCACAAAACTTCCAAAGATGAAAATATGGTCAGAATGGATATTTGAAGAAGTATTATGGTAATAATATTATCACTTTTTTATATTTTGATGATATTTTTGTTACAGGAATCACACTTGCTTCCATTACCTTCATAAAAACTACCCTTCATGATGCATTTGAGATGAGCGATTTGGGGTTCTTGAAGCAATTTCTAGGGATTCAAATATCCCAATACTTTCATGGAATAATGGTAAATAAGTATAAATACATTTCATACCTGTAAATTAACTTTAAAATTGATTAATTCAAGGATGCGCCATTTTGTTTCTTCTCAATGATCATCCTTGAAGAGGGAAAATCCACTCCACCCATGGATTACACTATGTACCACCAACTGATTGGTAGCATTATTTAATTGATGCATTCATGGCCTGATATTTTTTATGATATGAATGATCTATCAAAATAAATGCAGAAGCCTCATGACCTCCATTGGAAGGAATCCAAGAGGATCCTTCAGTACATTCAAGGCACAAGATCCTATGACATTCACTATGCTGCAGATTCTGAGATAGAGTTGGTTGGTTATATAGATTCATATTTGGCAGGGGTTTACATAGATCGGAAGTCCAATTTTGAGTATGTCTTTATGTTTGGTGGTGGCCCCATTTTCTAGTGTAGAAAAAACCAGGCCGCCATTGCATTGTCTTCAGTAGAGGCTGAGTACAGGGGAGCAGTGAGTGCTTGCATCAAAGCTATTTGGCTACAAGGAATTCTTTCAGAGTTTGAGATTGGTAGTACTTTGTCCACAGTCAGATTTTGTGAAAACCAAAGTGCTATTAATATATAAACATATCTAGTTTCTAGGAAGAGGACCAAACATGTTGAAATACACATGCACTACATCAGGGAGTTGTTGCATGACAAGACCATTGTTCTACAATACTTTCCTAGAGATGGCAAATATCTTCGCCAAGAAATTTACTAAGAAAATTTACGATTACCTTTTTTCATTGTTAGGGGTGAGTTCATCAGGTTGATCAGATTACTGATTCAGTGTTCAGCTTGAGGGGGGGTTTTCCCCACTTGGTTTTCCCTCTTTCCTCACTTAGCATTTTATTTTGAGCATTGTTGGAGTTACATTTTTGTATAGGGTGACCTATGGCCTTTGCTTTTGGGGCCCTATAATTTCATAAATTTTATTTTTACTCCTCTTGACTATAGATTAAGGGGAGGCGTTGGAGTCATTATCCAATTTACACACTTTATTTGGTTATTTTTGGCGTAATTACCCACTATCCTAAGTTTAATTGACTCAATTGGCATCAGATGAGAACACCATGACATCAGCATGAGCAAACCCACGCCTTCCTTCAATCAAGGAGTCCAAATAAACCTTTTGCTTCAATTAGGAAGGCCATCTGGGATTCCTCCTTCAATCAGGAAGGCTAACTCATCTTCCTCCTTCAATCTAGGAGCATTTATGGGGTGATCTAAGTGTCATAAGTGGACCTAACAGCTTGCTGGTTTTTGTTTCACCTAAAAATTAGTTAATATGAGTTTTAAAGGAACTTCCATCATTCCATTTTCTATTTTGGGCTGATTGGGATGAACTTGAGTGAGTTAATGCACCTCCAACCACTCTTGATGACTGCTATCACTTCAACTAACTTCATCATAGCTAATTGGATCTAGTGATGTGCTACCGCCTACTGATTAACATGAAGTGACATGTGTCTGAGTTACATTCACTTAGGATCATTCATCTATTTTACTCAGATTTAGTTAGGAATTAGTTAGAGATAATATTTTCTATATTAGTGGTTAAGTAAGTGTGTCTAGTGTTGGATGACAGTCAGATAAGCTACACCCATCCATGCAATTTGAATGAATTGTAGTGAATTTGAATTGGCTTGGCATTCATGCATTCTTCATGACATTGTATTGTATCATTCATTATATTATTGATTATATAGAGCTGCAAATTCTTATTGCAGTACCATTATGTAATTTCATGCCTAATTTATCTTGAATCACTTGTAAGATTGTGCTTTGTCCCAAGATTGCTACGACAAAATTAATAGTTCAAAGGGAAGAACATAAACTAGATTATGAATTTGTTGAATGAGTTAAATAATGTGAAGATACAAAAGAAAGATACTACACAGTCATACTTCATAAGGGTTGCTCAAATCAAAGAACAAATTGAAGCAGTTGAAGAGAATGTCGAAGAAAGAGAAATTGTGATGACTACCTTTAATGGTCTCCATATATCATGCAATTGATTCATTCAAGGAATTTGTGCAAGAAATAAGATGATCTATTTCATCTAACTTCAATAAAAATGCACACAAGAATAATCTTGGCCCGTAACAAGAGAACAGAAGATGTGAACAAATGAATATCAAACTCTCACAGTTCACACTAGGAAAGAATACAAGAAGAAGGAGAAGAAGGAGAACCATCATCACCACAAGAAGAAGTACAAGAAAAAAATAAATATCAAGAGAGATCCTTCCAATGTTCAATGCTATACTTGTGATGAAAAGGGACACTTTGCAAGAGACTATCACATTAAGAAAAATAGACACCATTCTCATATTTCCAGAGACGATGAACAAACAAACAAATGATCCATAAGAGAGAAGGATTATTTAGATGAAGAGTATGTGCTACAACAACACTTATGGAAACTATCTCACATGAATAGCATTGATTTTCTTATGGATAGTGGGGCATCCAAATGTTAAATTTTTAACATTTAGCTAGCATTATGTTAGGATCTTTAACTAAGAGAATAACAAGCACAATAATTAAACATAAGAGACAATGAACACAATGTTTTTCCTCAGGGAAACCATAAATGGAGAAAACCCTGCAAATTCCTTAGAGATAGAATTAGCACCAAAAGTAAAACCCCAAAATAGTAAGATGATCTCCCGACAGCAGTAACCTCTTTCTTCTTAGCCCCAGTGTCTTATTCTTCCTCAGCTATGCGCTACAACTGAGTGTGAGTGAGTGTGTGACAAATAGAGAGGCTAGCTCTCTATTTATACTAATTCCTGACTTGACTAAACCCTACTAGGGCCGACTTCACTAGGTGAGTCTAACAATCCTAGTGCTCTAGAACTGCGGGGACTTTAACCCTTGAATAATAGGAGGGTTACCCACATTGACTTGACATGACTTGTTTACATTATAGAAACTCTTGATTGAAAAATCGAGGAATGACATGACTCAATTACATTACAGACACATCCTAGAATAAACATCGTGGTATAATACATAATATACATAAGTGAATACATTCCAAAGTTACAATTACATCAACACTCCCTCTTAACTAGGAAGGTATTCTCTCAACACAATTTATCAGCACACATATTTTTCTCTGTATCATCTGGATCATCCTTGATTTCTCGTCACCTTCAATTCATATTCATCTTCAAGTCATCTTCATCTAGATCTGGATCATCACTGGAACATCATCACTAGATCTGGATCATCACTAGAGCATCATCATTGGATCTGGATCATCACTTGATCTAGATCATCATCACTAAAATGATCATGGGTGCTATGTCATGATTCTTCTCGTCACAGGAAGTTCTACAGAGCCAGCTCTTTTTCATGCTGGGTGTAGTCCTAGCCTCCATGTAGGTCTTTCTCAGTGCTTGTATCTGACCCTAAGTCGGAATGTCCCATCCAGCACTTACATCTAACCTTGACTCATCAAAAAGGAACGTGCAGCACTCATATCTGACCATGAGAGGAGCTTAATCCCCTCACCATGTCAGAATGGCCTAGCCCTTACATCTGACCATGGAAGGAACCTCATCCTCTCCCATGTTAGAATGGCCCAGTGCTTACATTTGACCTTCTTGTTAGAATTGCCTAGCACTTACATATGACCTACTCGTCAGAATGACCCATCACTTATATCTGACCTACTCATCAGAATGGCCCAACACTTATATCTGAACTACTCATCAGAATGGCACAACACTTATATATGAACTACTTGTCAGAATGGCCCTTCACTCACATATGATCATGTGAGAACACATCCCATAGTCATATCAAAATTGCCCCTAGTCCGAGACTGAGCTTTCCTGGTAACTGACAAGGTTCCTCCATTCTCCCAGAGAATGGCATCAACACTTATATTTGATCAAGTGGGAACCAATCCCTCAATCACATCAGAATGGCCATGCGCTCACATCTGATCATGTAGGACTACATCTTACATTCATATCAGAAAGGCCCTCAGTCCTAGACCAAGTATTCCTGGTAACTAACCAGGAACCTCCATTCCAAGAATGGCATCAACCCTTATATATGATCATGTAGGAACCAATCTTATAGTCATATCAGAATGGCTCGGCACTCATATTTGGCATGGAAGGAACCAATCCTCTCACCATGACAGAATGGCTCATCCCTTACATCTGACCTACTCGTCAGAATGGCTTACAGACTCATCACTTCTGCTTGGAAGGAACCTCAATCTAGAGAACACCAAGCTTCTCCCTAAAGTACTCAAACTTCACTTTGGCTAATGGCTTTGTCAACACATAAGCTATCTCTTTATCTGGCGCAACATACTCGAGCTTCACTGCTCCCCTTTGCACCATATCCATGATATAGTGATACTTGATATCGATATGCTTCTACTTGTCATGGAACACCAGGTTCTTTGACAACTTCATGCAACTCTGGTTGTCACAATATATATAAGTAGCATCCAACTGGAGATCAAATAAATTAGATAGTAGCTTCCTGATCTATACTGCCTCACAACTAGCTGAACAAGCTGTGACAAACTCTGCTTTAGCTATACTCAGTGTCACACATGATTTCTTCATGCTAAACCACGACATCATACCTAATCCCATACTAAAGCAACACCCTGAAGTGCTCTTCCTATCGATGGAACTGCCTGCCCAATCTGAATCAACATAACCCTCCAGGTTAATCTTTTGAATCACCTCATACTTGAGCCCATAATCAACTATACCCCTCAGGTACCTCATAATATGCTTTGCAAAAATCAAGTGAACATGTCTTGGATCTATCAAGAACTAGCTCAAGGTGTTCACAGCAAAGTAAATATCCAGTCTCATGTTCGCCAGGTACATCAAGAACCCAATCATCTAATGATACATCGTAGCATAAACCACTTCTGATGAAGCATCACTCAATAGCTTCAGGTTTGATGCCATAGGTGTGGTCATGGCCTTGCAGTCCATCATCCCAAACCTCTTTAGGATCTCTACTGCATACTTCCATTGTCCAAGGGAGATTCCATCCGCATTCTGCCACAACTCCATGCCTAGAAAATAATGCATCATACCCAAGTCCTTGATTTCAAAATCAGCACCAAGCTTTCTCTTTGTATCAGCAATCAACCCATCCATACCTGTTACAAACAGATCATCTACATACAGTAGGAGCATCGCTGGGTTTCAACCTTCAACCTTGTAGTAAAAGTTGGAATTTGCTTTCGTCTTGGTAAAGCCCAAACTGGATAGAAAGCTATCAATTTTTCCATACCATGTCCTGGGTTCCTGTTTCAAACTGTACATGGCTTTATTCAATCTACATACATGAGACTCCCTGTCATGTGTCTCAAAACCGAGTGGCTGCTCCACATACACTTCTTCTTCTACTAAACCATTCAAGAAAGGAGTCTTGACATCCATCTAGTGTATCTTCCATTTCATCACTACATCCAAAGCAAGTACTAATATAATGGAAGTGTATCTGGCTACTGGTGCAAAATTTTCTTCATAATCTATTCCTTCTTTCTGGGAGAAACCACGAGCAACAAATCTTTCTTTATATTTTTCTATGCTACCGTCTGCAGCATGCTTGATCTTGTAGATCCATTTGGAAGTTACAACAGATTTACCTTATGGTCTTGGGACAATATCCCAAAAATCATTCTTCATGATAGATTGATACTCTTCGATCATAGCATCCTTCCATTCTTTCCATTCTGCCACTTCTTCATAGTTGGAAGGTTCGTTATCGATGAAATCGCATAATAATGCTACATATCCAGAGCATGACCTTGTCCTCTTTATTTCTCTATGATTCTCTTCTAGAGCCCCATTTCTTTCCACACCTTGGATAGCTTCTCATACCCAAGCATGTTTCCTCTTATAAGGATTCTTCTCTTGAGGTGGATCTACAGGTTCTTGAGGTTCTTCAAATTCTGGATCTTCTTCTTGAGTTTCTTCGTTCATGGTTGTATCATGAATTTTGGGTGCTTCTGTTTTTTCAGGTTATTCAATAGGTTTCTTTCTAGATTTGATGTAAGCTAAGTCTTCATCAAATGTCACATCCCTACTGATGTCAATATTCTTGAATCCTGGGAAGTATATTCTGTAAGCCTTCGATCTTTCAAAGTATCCCACAAATATACCCTTATTTCCTAAAGGATGTAATTTAGTTGTCTTCTCTTTTTGAATGTGTATGTACACTAGACAACTGAATATTCTGAGATGGATGACTTCTAGTTTCTTGCCGAAAAAGACTTCTTCAGGTGTCTCGTTGTCAAGTACTCTGTGTGGAGTAGGTTTCTGTACATACACTGCTATTCTGGCAGCCTCTACCCATAAATGCATAGGAAGATCTTGATCATGAAGCATATCTCTTGCAGCTTCCATGATAGTTCTGTTCTTCCTTTTTGCAATCCCATTTTGTTGTGGATTATATGGAATGGACAACTCCCTCTTAATCTTTGATTCTTTTCATAACTCTTTGAATTCATTTGATGTGAATTCTCCTCCATTATCTGATCAAAAGGACTTGATCTTCTTTTTTGTGTGGTTCTCAATCAAGGCTTTGAATTCCTTGAACTTGTTGAATACTTCATCTTTGTTCTTCATGAAGTAAATCCATGTCTTCCTAGAAAAGTCATCAATGAAAGAAACATAGTATACATACCCACTTAGTGAACTTGATGACATTGGTCTGCATAAATCGGAGTGGATGATTTCCAATATTCCTTTTGCTTTTCTCTCGCTACTTGTAAATGTCTTCTTTGTATTCTTTCCTTTCGCACATCCTTTGTAGACTCCATCATGTTTTGCTTGTATTTCTATAAGACCTTAAACAACTTTTGTTGCAAGTGGTAGTGCTTTGTAATGCACATGTTCAAGCCTTCTATGCCAAAGTTCATTTGGATTTACTATGTCATGGATCAAGGCTTGTTCTGGATGGCCCTTCAATTTGTACAGACGTCCTGCTTGTTCCCCAATTCCTACTACATCATTGAAGGTATTTCCTTTTGGCCACCTAAGAACTTGGCCATCTACAAATGCAACCCTCATGCCTTTTGCATCTAATGCAAATATGGAGAGCAGGTTCTTCTTGAGTATTGGTACAAACAATACATCCTTCATCTTTAAGGACTTTCCAGAGTCTAGCTTATAGGAGGATTCCCCACTACCTTTTATTGGACACTGGTGGTTGTCTTCGAGCTTCACCTTGTCAAGTGATTCATATTCTGATAGTCTCACAAAGGAATCTTTGAATCCTGTCATATGTTTGGAAGTCGCACTGTCTCTAAGCCAATCATTGCTTCCATGTGTGATATTTCCCGTGAGAGCAAAAATCAAAACATATTCTTCATCACTTGAAGAATCTTCACTTTCATATATGGTTCTCCTTGTGGAAGGTTCTTCATCCTCTGCAACATGAGCACGATGTCTTCTCTTGTTGTTTTTCTTCTTCTGAGCGTTTCTTTGATTTTAGGACAATCTCTGGCAAAGTGTCCTATTTCATCACAAGTATAACATCTGAGTTGATATTTCTTGTGGGAAGAGTGCTTACCTTTATAATGATGATGATGATGGCCCTTTCTAGGTTTCTTGGATTGAACTGTAAGAGCTTGATCTTCACTTCCCATCTTTTCTTCTCGAGTTGCTATCTGAGCTTCTTCTTTTGAGCATTCTTCCCAAAGTCTGCTAAACTTGGCTAACTTCTTTTTGGCACAGATCCCTTCAATGAAAGAGTCCCATCTCATAGGGAGACCATTCAAGGTGGTCATTAAAATATCAACATTGTCCACTTATTCATCTACTGCTTCTAGATATTCCTTGATCTGAGAGACTCTTGTGAAGTAAGACTGGATGGTCTCTACATTATGAATCTTCACATTCTTCAACTAGTTCCTCAAAGTCATTTTCCTATTTATGTTCTTTCCTTCAAACAATTTGGTTAGGGAATCAAACGTAGCTTTAGGTTTCTCTAGGGATGACACCTATGGTATGAGGTGGTTCTTGATTGAATCAGCAATGATCCTCTTTTCCATAACCAACTTCTTCTTATGTAATGCCTTAGCCTCATCTCCCTTTGGAACTAAACCTCCTCAATGATATAGGATTCCAACTCATTTTCTTCTAAGACCAAGGAGATCCTATACTTATAGGCTTGAAAGTTATCATCTCCCTCAAGCTTTTCATCAAGATTGGTATGATGAGACATCTTAAATGAGAACCTCAAATGGAAATACAAAAGATTTATATTTTACTAGGTCAAGATATCAGATATGGAATTCTGCAGTGCTGGGTCAGGTGTAGATTAGGGTTTTGATTTTTTGGAGTTCTTTCCAACCAAATGCTTTGAAATTTACCCCTAACTTTTATTTTGAGGAGGAGATCAATCCAGGCTTGGGCTCATTAAAAAATTACACTTATGTGGAAAGCCCTAATTTCCGGTAGTAGTGTTGGGTCCAAAATTGAAAAAACTTAGAATTGGATTCTGCTTCGATAGAAATATGGGCCCTAGGGAGGAGAGTTATTACAACATTCTTTTTCTGAAAAAATATGGAGAGAGATCCACAAAGTAGGAATCCCTAGTTCCCGCAACTGCACATTGTCTTCTTCTGAGGTTAGCTCTGATACCATGTTAGATTTTTAACATTAAGCTAGCATTATGTTAGGATATTTAACTAACATAATAACAAGCACAACAATCAAACACAAGAGACAATGAACATAGTGTTTTTCCTTGAGGAAACCATAAATGGAGAAAACCTCGCAACTTCCTCAGAGATAGAATCAACACCAAAAGTAAAACCCCAGAATAGTAAGATGATCTCCCGACAGCAGTAACCTCTTTCTTCCTAGCCCCAATGTCTTCTTCTTCCTCAACTATGCACTACAACTAAGTGTGAGTGAGTATGTGATAAATAGAAAGGATAGCTCTCTATTTATACTAATTCTCGACTTGACTAAACCCTACTAGGGCGAACTTCACTATGTGAGTCTAACAACCCTAGTGCCCTGGAACTATGGGGACTTTAACCCTTGAACAATAGGAGGGTTACCCACATTGACTTGACATGGCTTGTTTACATTATAGAAACTCATGATCGAAACATCACGGCATGACATGACTCAATTACATTACAGACACATCCCAGAATAAACATCGGGGTATAATACATAAGATACATAAGTGAATACATTCCGAAGTTAGAATTACATCAACACCAAACACATGATGGGATACAAAGAATCATTCATTAATATGTATAAACATGAGTCACCTCATAAGGTGAAATTTGGTGATGATTATCAATATCCCATAAAAGGGAGTGGATAATCTTCATACAAGCTAGACTTCGGGAAATATTTAAATATGAAGAATATGTTGCATGTTCTAGGATTGAAGAAGAATCTTCTCTCCATCTCTGCACTAGTTGCAAAGCGAGTGAGAGATTCTTTTTTCTATGGTCAAGTTCTAATGTAGCCTAAAGGAAAGACAATATATGATGCAACAATGATTGGAGAAGAAGACTGGGGATTGTACAAACTAAAAGGACAACCAAAATAAGAATTGGTTCATGATTTAATTGAACCAAGTGAATTAAATTCTTGCACATGTGCACTAAAGAGCACTACAAATGGAAATAAATGTGGTCTCTGGAATTCTAGATATACAGGAAAAGCATGAAGGAATTTGAAAAGGATGTGCATAAGGAAATAATACAAGGAACAATTTTCCTAGCAGTGAAAGCAAGGCTAAAGGAATAATAGAGATATTACACTAGGGCCATGTCTTCTAGCTCATTAAGTAGGTATTTGTACTATGTTTCCTTTATAGATGGTTTCTCATGTAAGAATTGGATATATTTCTTGAAAGGGAAAAATTAAGTATTCAATAAGTTAATGGAATATAAATCCTTGGTCGAGAACCAAACTAAAAGGAAAATCAAGACTCTGTAGTCAGATAATGGTGAAGAATTTACCTCGAAATAAATCAAGAAACTCTACAGAGAGTCCGGGATTAGGAGGGAGTTGAGCACCCCATATAATCCTTAGCATAATGGTGTTGCAGAATGAAAGAACTGAACCATAATGGAAGCAGAGAAAGAAATTCTAGATGACCAGGATCTTCCTATGTATCCTTGGATGGAAGCATCAAGGACAATTCTGTATGTACATAATTGTACCGCTTGTCGAGAATTTGACAAGAAAACTCCGGAAGAGGATTTCTCAGGAGAGAAACCAGAATTGAACCATCTTACAATATTTGGTTTTGTGGTGTACATACATACATATCCCAAAGGAGAAGAGGACCAATCTCAATCATTCTGGTAGGAAGGTTATACTTGTAGGATATAGTGATATATCAAAGGCCCACTGAATATACTTATGAGGATTCAGGAATATTGATATTAGTAGATACATAACCTTTGTTGAGTACTAGACATACTTTATATCTAGGAGGATACCTATTCAAGAGGTCGAGGGGCCTTAATAAATGAGAGTTTGAGGCATGGAAATTGGAGAAGCAATTACATAATACCATGAATATCATGACATGGAAGAACCATAAGTGGCAGTAGAGACACTTCTCGAGAAGGACTCCGACAAGAGGAAACCAACATGGGAATGAGATCTCATATAATAATTACAAAGGTATTGTTTGTACTGGAGCTGTAAACCTTAGTTTTATTATATAGCCCTAGGAAACTTTAATGTTTTCTTTTACAACTGTAAACCTTAGTTTTATTATATAGCCCTAGGAAACTTTAATGTTTTCTTTTACAACCCTATTGCCTTATTTTTATTATATATACCTAGGAAACTTTATTGTTTTCTTTTACAACCCTATTGTATATACATTGATTTGTTATATTTTTTTAGATTAGATTAAATAAGTTGGCTAATAATTTTATTTTGAATCCATATTTATAAACTTTCTCTCTATATTGCATGATTCTTTGATGCTTTTCATTTTTTCCAAAGCTTAATGTTCTGGAAGCTAATATTAAATCTTTGAAAATTTAAGTGCTCCTAAAATGTTATTAGGTTTTCTAAGCATTTTTATAAATCATGATTAAACATTGTGAAATGAAAGGGGTAATACATTGATCAATATATGTACAAGGTACATGTTTTCACCATTATAGAGGTTGACATGTGGATACATACCTTTATAGTTATGGTTTGTGGATGTACTGAAAAGTTTTACATTCATTGTATCACGATATTTGGTATTTTTATTTGGATTTTGTTCTAGCATATTTTCAAAGTTTGTAATTTCAATTACTATTGAAACCATGAAGAAAACTAGTGAGACACCTCACAGTTTTGAATCACTTGATACAAAGTGGGATGTAAAACATCCAAAATGTGTAAAGCTAACTAGAAACGCAAGTTGGTTTATGTTTTTTGAGAATATCACGGGATTTAATGTTGAGGTCTTGACAGAATTTGATAGAAGATTCACATGCACAAGGGTTGATTTTAGCAGCATCATCTTCGAAATTTCAAAATAGTCGATTGCAGAGGCCACCGAATTATCCATAAAAGGATATATCTAGTTTAATAAGTTTCCCTTCGATGTTGATTTAGGGTTATTCCTCTTCCTTGGTCATGAAACCCTAGATTGGGGTAGAGGATTTCATAGAGATCTCTTAAAAGAAGAGTGGAGGTAGGTACTTAGAATAATTGAAAGGTATATTACCTGTGAAGGACTCTTCGCAACCATATTCATATATCATATGCAGTTTCTTCTTTATGTTGCAAGAGTTTCAAAGTTGAATTTACCTTTCTATTTGTTGAAAATATTGTCTAAGATGTCACTCAGTGATACAAACCATCCAAACCACACTTACCATAATGTGTTCCATCATGGTTTGATCAAGTTGCTAATTGACAAAGAACTAGAGAAGATGGTATGGAATTTGCCTCTTTTTTTGTTTTTTCTTGGCTTTAAAACTGATGAAAATTCGCAAGAATGGAAACATATGAACATGAATCTAAGGAGTGGCAAGAAGAGAAAAAATGTGATAAAATCAAAATAAGAGTCTAAAAATGTAGGGTTTGAAGGGGTTTGAGATGTACATGACAAGATAAATTCAGATATAGAAGAAATGGAGGTAACTTCCAGTTCTCCTAGTGTTGCATAGGAAGTATCAGTAAAGGAAGGCATGGGAACAACAATTTTATAGTAGCCTAAAACACTAGTTATCAAAAATACCTATGCTCATGCTAAAGTATTTGAAATAGTTGAATGGAGGCATAATACTGGAACCATGAGCAAGCTTCATCTGAATACGAAGAAGATGTTAAATCAAAAGATTCATAAAGAAAAATTAATCGAAATCGAAGAAGAAACCCAATCTAAAAAGATTGAAGGTATGATTTCGAAAGCCTTAGAAAACATATAATAAAACATCAAATCTATTCAAGATATGTCTGCCAAAAAGTTCATTGATAAAGGAAAAAGGGTCATGTCTGTAGTTAATGAAGAAATAAATAAAAATAGTCATGCATTGAAGAAAATATGGAAGATGTTCAAGATTTAAATTGTAAATATCTAGAAGAAGAAAATGTGGTTCCATTTCCTTAAATCTCAACAAGGAAGACTATAAACAGAGTGGTAGATAATTTAGATTAAAATATGTAGAGGGAAAAAGAAACATAGGTTCCAAATATCATAAAATCTTTGCGTCACTACAAAGCTCAAAACTCACATCTTAATCATATGAATGATCAATCGGTAAATCAAAATCGTATGATCAGGAAGGACCTTGAAGACATAAATGGTAATTATGATGAGTGGTTCGGGTTACCGATGAAGCTTTGAAAAGTAGGAAAATGACTCAAGAGGAAAATGTAGAATTACTCAAACAAAATCAGAAATTATAGGACAGATTGCTAGCTATCGAAGAGGAGTTAGCTTGACTATAAAAGAGATCTCATGCGCTAGATGGATTGGACAAACTTGTAGAGGATGCTCGGAATATTTAACACATTGGAAAAACTTGATGACTCATAGATAGCTAGAAGGACAAGTTCAAAATGAATTTTATTCAGAGGTTGTTTCGATTAGGTGGTGGTATATATTTTGAAGTTAAACTTTTGTTGTTGATTTAATTAAACTATTTATATTTTTAAATTTTCTCGATCCTATAAGTTTGGATCTAAAAAGCAGTTTTAAACTATTTTTGATCCTACATGTGCGGAGCCAAAAATAGTTTCAAGGAAATGTTATTTTTGTATAAATATAGGAGTTTACACAACAGAATTTGAGCCCAAAATCGAATAGATTCCATGTCTAAAATTCGACAGATGTTAGTTTTTGAACATTAAGCTAGCATTATTAGGATCTTTAACTGAGAGAATAGCAAGTACAACAATCAAACACAATAGACAATGAACACAGTGTTTTTCCTCGGAGAAACCATAAAGGATAAAACCCCACAAATTCCTTAGAGATAGAATCAGCACCAAAATAGTAAAAGCCCCAAAATAGTAAGTGATCTCCCAATAGCAGTAATCTTCTTCTTATCTAGCCCCAGTGTATTCTCCTTCCTCAACTATGCACTACACTTGACTGTGGATGAATTGTATGATAAATAGAGACTCCAGTTCTCTATTTATACTAATCTTGAGATGACTAAAACTCTACCAGGGCCGACCTCTACTAGGAGAGTCTAATAACCCTAGTGCCCCAGAACTACGGGGACTTTAACCCTTAGACAATAAGATGGTTACCCACTATGACTTGACATGACTTGTTTACATTAATGATTCTCTTGATCAAAACATTGGGGCATGACAACATGATTCAATTATATTATAGATACATCCCAGAATAAATATCGGGTTACAATACATAAGATACATAGATGAATATATTCTGAAGTTACAAATACATCAACACTCCCTCTTATCTAGGAAGGTATTCTTTCGACAAAGTTTTTAGCACTGGTCTTCTTCTTTGTATCAACTGGATCATCTCATCATCTGCATCTCAAGTCTTCTGAGTGTTCGAGTCATCTTCATCTTCAATTCATATTCATCTTTGAATCTGGATCATCTCTCGATCTGGATCATCTCTTGATCTAGATCATAATAGGTCATCATCATTAGATCTAGATCATCACTGGATCTGGATCATCACTGGGCATCATCACTGGATCTAGATCATCACTCTATTTGGATCATCATTGGTGGATCATCATCACTAAATCTCGATCATCACTGGTGCTATCTCATGATTCTTCTCATCACAGGAAGTTCTACAGATCCAACCCTTTTTCATGCTGGTTGTAGGCCTAGCCTCCATGTAGGTCTTCTTCAGCACTTATATCTGACCTACTCATCAGAAAGTCCCGTCTAGCACTTACATATGACCTACTCATCAGAAAGGAATGCCCAACACTCACATCTGATCATATAGGAACCAATCCTATAATCACATAAGAAAGGCCCAACACTCACATTCACCAGCATGATAGGACATCACATCACTAACATCTGTGAAAGGGATTCAGCACTTACATCTGACCTACTCGTCAGAAAGGCACAGTACTCACATCCATCCAGGCTGGAACACATTCTGCTCACAATGATGGAAGAGTTTTGTACTCCCATCTAGGTCGGAACACATCCTGCTCACAATGATGGTAGATTTCCTCACTTTCATCCAGGACGGAATGACATCCTACTCACCATGATGGAAGAACTCTGTTCTTCCACCCACACCGGAACCACATCCTTCTCACAATGATGAAAGACTCTCATCCAGCATGGAACACATCCTACTCACAATGATGAAATATTTATGCACTTACATTCACCCATGCGCGAACACATCCTGCTCACAATGATGAAATGGCTCTGCACTTACATCCATCCAGCCGGGAGCACATCCTTCTCACAATGATGGAAGGGCTTGCACTCATATCTAATCTTGTAGGAACCATTCCTACAGTCATATCATAATAGCCCCCAGTCCTCCTCAATTGATCTACCTGGTAACTGACCAGGTGCCTCAATTCTCATAGAGAATGGCAGTTTCCCTTACATCTGACCTACTCGTCAGAATGGCCAACAATCACATCTCACATGGAAGGAAGTTAATCCTTTAGACATGAAAGAATGGCTCAACCTTTACATCTAATCAAGTGGGAACACATCCCTCTATCACATCAAAATTGCTACTCTGTCCTAGACTGAGTGTTCCTGGTACCTCACTGGCTAGCTCCATTCAAAGAATGGAAATTTCCCTTACATCTGTCCTACTCGACAGAATGGTCAGCACTCATATCTGACTTGGAAGGAAGCAATCCTCTCACCATGACAGAATGGCTCATCCCTTACATTTGACCTACTCGTTAGAATGGCTACTGATCTCAACACTCATATTTGACATGGAAAGAACCAATCCTCTCACCATGAAAGAATGGCTCAGCCCTTAGATCTGACCATGGAAGGAACCAATCCTCTCACCATGTCAGAATGGCTATGGGACTCATCACTTTCCCTTGGAGGAAATATCGATCTTGAGAACTGTGACATGCTTCAATTTTGTAAAATAATGTTATCTTATTTTGATATTATTCCCAAACATTATATTAAATTTAATGATAAGTGGAAACTGATGACTCACTATAGTCAAGGATGTAGAATGTAATTCTGAATATTTAATTTTTAAATAAATAAAAGTGGAGACAATAGCCTGGGAGAGATGTTAAAAAGAGTGTTATAGGTCAAGCGGTGGAAGGAACTAGGTGGAGAGAAAAAAGACAAGTGGTAGCATCCTCAAACACTTCCTATGTTGTAGGTGGCAACTTCCCTACATTTGGGGTCATGATCCCCCAAGAAAGTGGGATCAGAGCAGGTGGATCAATTAATGAAAACTAACCCAAAAAGACATAGGCAATCTTATTAAAAGTGCCCAATGTAGAGAGTTGAGGCTGCTCATTCCAGGAGAAGAATCATTCAGGTAAATGCACTTCAAGGAATTCATTGGGAAAGGGAAATTTGAAGGAAGGTGTTTGAGGGGCAAATTGTAGGAAGTTGATCTAGTACAGCTTTGCAGCTGAAAGATCTTACTGCAGTATGTAGAGTTGGTTTTGAGTCTTAGGACTGGTACTTTGTTGATTGCTCCACCTAGTTCCAGCCAAGCAAACCAGAACAGGCTCAGGGGTCATGAGAAGTCATTGTTTGAGTGCTCTACAAGAGTTGGTAGGGAGGAATGGCCTCCCATTGCTGTTGTCGTCAAGCTTAAAAGACAGGTTTCATTATCTTTTAATTCCTGTGTTATAGTTTATCTCTATGTATGATCAGTAAATGAATGATGTTATGACATGTTGTGTTAAAACCTCTTAGTTATTCTAGACTAAATGTGTTTTCCCCCATCTGGAGTAATCCAGATCATACTCTAGCACACGTAGTTTGTTGAAGTAAATGAAGTATGATAGGATTATAAATGATATGAATATTTATGTTCAGAGTAATGAAATGTTGCTTTTCAATAGATGGATGCTTTCTATAAAGATTATTAATTTGTTTGCAAACATGTGATTAGAAATAGACTGTGCAAATAGCATGTTAATACAGAATATTACTCATAGTACTAATTGACATTAGCAGGTAAATTTTATCAATTATTTTCTACACAGTCTTTATTTACATAAACTGTACTTTTACTTGGAAATAGAAGAATTAGTCTTATCAACTGGAAGTTAATAGTTTATGTTAAGAATAGATATAAATATAGTATTGATAGCTTTTCCTTTTAGTAACAATTAATCTTCCTGTATCTATTTGAACTATTGTTAAATAATATGATAAAGGTTACATTAGTCCTTACTGAGCTTTAATTAGCTAAAAGACAGTAGTAGCTTAAGGTCTTAGGTTAATACTATAAAATATTTTTATACTTTTGTAGAATTGTGTAAATATGAAGAATATTGATAAGTATGGAGGTTCTTTTAACCTGGTATTCTTAGTAAACCACAGACACAAATTGAATTAAACTAACACAAATATTACACACTACTTTCAGTCATAACCACTATATAAACAAGAATCAACATAAACTTAAGAATGTATGTTCTACTTAAATAATAGTATTATAAATATAAATAATATTATTATTCTTCTTAAATAGAGAGAACTATAGGTTAATAATTTTTAAATACAAATTTAAGAAAAACTGTAAACAGTAATAATAAAGATTGCCAAGTAATAACACAAGTAATACTATCCTATTTAAATTAAAAGGGAGTAACACCCTAGCTCATGTTTTGAGCATAAATGATAAATATTAAAATATAAATTATAAACAATTCTAGTACTGTAGTAATCTAGGTTATACTTAGGTAAATTTCTTTTAAAATTATTGTCTAATAGGTGCAATGGAATTTATAAAAGAAACAGAGTCTATTAAAAACAGCATGCATCTAAATGTCGGGGTTCCAAACCCTTAAAATAATACTTTACCGACATAATAATCATTTCTCGTATAAACTTTGTAATCATCTTAAATAATTAAATAATCCACTCTCAGTCCTTTAAGGACAGATAGACAAAAAGAGAGAAACAACATAATAACATAATAGTAATATAAACCAAACAAGGGTTTTGCAGGTCAAACCCTAACCAAAGAAGTTCATCAAATAATCAAGACTTAAATCACGGGAGTGAGAAAAACTTTGAAAATTTAACATATAAAAACCTAATAAATACTCAAACAGAGTTAAACTTCATTAATATTCAAAAAGGGTTTAAACCCTAAATTTTACAAAGTACACCTCAACGGCTAGCAGTCAAAAACAAGTTGCAGCGAAGCTATCTTCGCAAATGTACATCGAAAACTAAGTGTGAAGCCAAGCTTCGACCAAAAACACTACACTCACAAAGCGCATCCACCCTGATAAGGGTTTAATTTTAAACATGTTTATAAATAACCTGTAACAGTAAAAACACAATATAACTTGTGGCAAGACGAGAATGGATATTCAAACCCTAGGTGAGTCCAACGACTACCCCAACTGCATTTAAGGAGAGAACCCATCTTTCAGACCACGGGGCTTACCCTAGTTTGAGCCTTTAGCCATGACCGTCGCAAAAGGCTATCTTCCTATGCATGTGCAGGCTTAATTTCAACAAGTACCTATAGTAATGGCAAACTCTGTCAGTAAAACTATCTTACGAGTATAAGTTTGAAAGTATACGATATTAAAACTTGCAGTAATTTGAAAGAAAGGCCCTTTATGATTTTTACCTGTCACTGGAAGTATGGAGAATGGATTCACCAACACTGTCACCTATAATGGTGTAGTAGGGAAAACAACAACTCTCAGAACCGCACACCAGTAGCAAGCTACGAAGAATCGAGCCGGAGAACTGATGAAATCACCAAACTACACAGGCTTGGGACGAAGGTTTCCTTAGCAGGGGAACGAAGGTGGTGGGAAGAATAACCCTAAATTCGACAGAGAAAGAACCAACATTCAAAATCACTCATTGGAGAACAGAGGCGTCATAGAGTCAAGGTTTAAGGCGAAAGTAACCAGGAGAACGATGGCGACCATGGGAGATGAGCCAAAGAAACCCTAGAGAAGTGTAAACTATGGGACAATAATGCTTTAGGTTAGGTTTCCAGGGTGTATATTCTCTACACATGGATAGGATTCCTCCACGTAGTCATAAATTTATTCAAACAATGAGCGTCGTGATCCATAGTTCCTGCATGGAGACAATATATTATTTTTTTGATCTGTGCAGCATGGGTTAAACTTTAACGACAGCCCAATAATTTGGAACCAAACCTCTAATCAGTTGCACCATGTATTATATTAACATAATCATGAGATTAATATCACGAAGGGTTTATGTTGACTAAGTTTTGTGTCACATATAAATCATATATTAATTCCATTTTTGGTTTAAGTACAAACCATTGCTATCAACTACATAATGTTATCACAAAGTAAAACATTATCATAATAATATAGTGTGGTCGTATATCAAACTTTACCATATGTTAATTGGGTGGTACGACAATACTCTCAATATCATTTTGAGTATAATGAAGTCATGTGATATATATATATATATATATATATATATATATATATATATATATATTTTGTTAATGAACTAGATTAAATTATAAAAAGTCTTTAGTATAGTTATGAAAAGAGTATATGTTAACCAGGACATAACTATAGTGTCTCTAGTAGTAAAGCTTAGAGTTGTTCCTTGTAAACTTTGTACACGATGAAGGTTAGGTTATGGATGATTGATAAGTTGACCTTTGGTATACCACTCATTTTACAGCTTGGGAATAGTAAACCCTTTAGCCTTAGGAACATTCCAAGTGTAACACTTATAGATAATATCTTATAATAACGCCAAAGAAGTTAAAGGCTAGAATTAAAAACATTATAAAACAAACTTTTGGTAGAATTGATTGTTCATTGAATAAGTCATTTATACTTAGCTTTGAAATATAAATGAACTGATAACTCCCATAGCATCGAAACTATAAAGTAGTACAAATCTAAAGATAAAAGTATTATCACAAAATTATGTTGTATAAGTTTATGCGACATTACTTTGTTAATACTTGGGAGTATTTCCAAGTTGGTTTTATGTTCGTACAAAGTGTCTAGTGGACAGTAAGATATTACAGAGATAAAATTGATGATAGGAATAAGGACAATCCTTTTACCTTTTCAAGAGTAAGTAGAACTCATAGTTTAATTTGGGGTTGTTACATGTGGTATCAGATCATAAGGTTCAAACACTAGGCCTTGATGCAGCCCGACTAGCTTTCATAAAACAATAAATTAAGTTATTATGCTAACGTAGTTTAATTTTTTTTATGTTATTCAATAGAGAATTGTTATTTTTTTTCTAAATTTTAATAGGAAGGTATGGAAAGGCTGGGAGAGTATGCATAGGAGGAGTCTCTAGTTATAGAAATAAGAAATTTACCCAGAGATCCTATACCAGGGGATGTAACTAAAAATTCCTCAGAGTTATTAGAGACTGTAAAAGATTTGAAAAATGAAATGGGGTCTGTAAAGAAAGAGAATGAAAGGATTCTGAGGGCTCAAGAAGATCTGAATTAGATCCTAATGGAAAAGTTTCAAACCAAAGGAAGGGGTAGAAGGTCAGAATCTGAAGATGCTAGTCATGCAAGAAAATCTAAAAACATGAATCATACAAAGACTGAAAGTAGTTCATCATCAGAAGTGTTTGGTGAACAACAAAGTTACCATACTACTAGTGATAGTAGTGATGATGATTTGTACGTTAAGAAGAGGAAATGTAAACCTTATGAAGAAATCTCAAGGGAATTCAAAAAGCTAAAACCACCAACCTTTAATGGAGAGATTGAGAAGGGGGAGGAAGTTGAGCCTTGGTTGTCTAGGATGAAGAAGTACTTCAAGATATATAATTATTCTAACCAGTTAAAGGCTAGGATGGCTATATATAACCTCTCAGGAAAGGATGATATTTGGTGGCAAGACTTGAAGAGAGTTAAGGGTATAAAAGAGAAGGAAGTTAACTGGATTACCTTTAAGCGATATTTTAAAAAGAAATTTCTGTCTGAGCAGTATTATGAGGAAAGGGCTAAGGAGTTTTATGAAATAAAGTTAGGTTCAATGACAATGAAGGATCTGAACAGTAAATTATTAAGTCTACTTAGGTATGTACCCTACCTAGTGGATGAGAAACCAAAAGTACAATGATTTCTTAGTTGTTTACCATATCATATTAAAGATAGAATTGAATATGATAACCCAAAGACCTTGGAGGAAGCTATGAGGAAGGATAATTTTGTTTTGAGCAGAATCGGAAGAAAGAAATCTTGGCCAACTGGAAGGATAAGAAAAATAATAATCAGTCCGCATTCAAGAAGAAGGATTTTGTGCCTAACAAGAATTTTAAGAACAATAAGGCCAAAAACTATTCTAACAATAAGAATTTCCAGGGAAATAGGAATAGTACACCCAACAAATAGAACAATTTTAAGGGTAAGGAAACTGCAAATAATCATGGAAATTTTACCAAGTGTTTTGAGCGTAAAGAGCTTGTCAAGTGTTGGGAATGTAATGGCCCACACTATGCTTCATTCTATCCAAACCGGAAGAAGACTGTTAGCAACATTCATACCGTATAGGAGGAGATGACTTTTGGGGAACTAGCAAGGAGCATGCCTAGAATTAATGCGGCCTTGGAGAACTGACAAGCTGAATATCAGACTTCCATGGTGGAAGTAGAAGGTATGATTAATCAGACCCCTGTAATGATTTTAATTGATCCAGGAGCTAGTCTTAGTTAAATTGCACCTCAGATAGTGGAAAAATGTAAGTTATCTGCCGATAAGTTTGAGAATTCATGGTTAGTTTAGTTAGCCAATGGGGCTAAAAGAAAAGTAACTTGCTTTGTGAAAGAATGTTCTTTACTTATGGATAAATTTGACACTGTTGTTAAACTTAATATTTTTCCACTTGGCTCATATGATTTAGTGATTGGTATGGACTGGTTAGAACAGCATAGAGTAGGTTTAAACTATTATGATAAAACTTTCACATGCTTAAATAGTGATGAACAACCAGTAATTGTTAAGGGTATTCCTAGAAAAACTATGGTAAGGCAGATTTATGCTTTACAACTTAAAAGAGCCATTATAAAGGGATGTAAAGCTTACACTATAACAATTACCAATGAAGAAAATAAAATTGACACAGACAAGTTAAAAATAGAAGATATCCCTGTTTTAAAAGAATATGTTGATGTATTCCCAGAAGAAATCCTGGGATTACCTCCAAAAAGGGAATTGGATTTCACCATTGAGCTGTTACTGGGTGCAGTACCCAGCATAAAGGCCCCTTACTGAATGAACATATTGGAACTTAATGAGTTAAAATCGCAATTAAAAGAGTTAATAGATAAAAAATATATTTGGCCAAGTGTGTCTCCCTGGGGGGCACCTGTCATCTTTGTTAAAAATAAAGACGGAACTATGCGATTATGCATAGACTACTGTCAGCTAAACAAGATGACTATTAAAAATCGATATCCTTTTCCCTGCATAGATGATTTATTTTATCAACTATGTGGAGCCACGGTGTTTTTGAATATAGATTTAAGGTCAGGATATCATCAAGTGAGGATTAAAGATGAAGACATATTCAAGATAGCCTTTAGAACAAGGTATGGACACTACGAATTTGTCGTAATGCTATTCGGGCTTACTAATTCCCTGGCTGTCTTCATGTGTTTAATGAAAAATATAATGCATAAGTATTTAGATAAGTTCGTGGTCCTATTTATCGACGACATCTTAATCTATTCAAAAACTAAAGAAGAACATAAAGACCAACTAAAAATTGTTTTGCAAGAGTTGCAAGAACATCAACTCTTCACAAAATTTAGTAAGTGTGATTTCTTTAAGGATAAGATTCAGTATTTAGGTCACGTAGTGACCAAGGAAGGAATTTCTGTAGATCCTGAAAAGATACGGGAAATAAAAGATTGGCTGGTTCCTAAAGATGTGACGGATGTTAGATCTTTCATGGGTATTACCGATTACTATCAGAGGTTCATTGAAGCTTTCTCGAGGATATCCAATCTGATAACCTCCTTGTAGTAGAAAGGAAAGAAGTTCAAATGGAATCAGAAATGCAAAGAAAGCTTTACGAAGTTGAAAAATTTATTAACCAGCGCACATATTTTAAGGATAGTAGATCCTAATAAAGAGTTTGTAGTATGCACTGATGCTTGTAATGAAGGCTTAGGTGGTGTTTTGACTCTATAAGGGTGTGTTATTGCCTATGAGTCTAGAAAGTTAAAAAATCATGAAAATAATTGTGCAACATATGATCTGGAACTAGCAGCTGTGATACACGCCTTAAAAATGTGGCAACACCACCTAATCGGCAGACAATTTGTTTTAATGACTGATAATAAAGGACTGAAATATATTTTAGATCAGCCTAATTTAAATGCTAGACAAGCTAGGTGGTTAAATTTCTTAAGTGAGTACGATTTTGAAATCCAACATATAAAAGGTAAAGAAAATAAAGTCGTTGATGCACTAAGTAGGAACGCAAGGCTGAATTTTGCAACAGCAATCAGCACTTACGTTTCAGACATAGATGAACAGCTTAAAGAAGGGGTAAAACAAGATGAAATTTATCAGAAATTGCAAGCTAAAGCTAAGGAAAACCCCACAAAAAAATTAATAAAAGGTTACAGTTTAAATGAAAAAGAGTTTTTACTGTTTAAATATAAACTGTATGTACCTAACGTACCTAAATTTAAGCTGTTAATTCTAGATGAAATCCATAAAACACCATATTCAAGACATCTAGGTTATCAAAAAACTATAACCATGCTAAGAAAAGAGTATTTTTGGCCAAATATGAAAACTGAAGTAGCTCAATATATTGCAAGGTGTTTAGAATGTCAACAGGTAAAAATTGAACACCAACACCCAGCTGGTTTGCTACAGCCTTTACTTATTCCTAGCTAGAAATGGGAAGTGATTAGTCTCGACTTTATTACTGGACTACCTAGAAATCAGAATTAGAATGACTCTATAATGGTAGTGGTTGATAAGTTAAGTAACGCAGCTCATTTTATACCTGTTAAAACTACTTACAACGCTGTCAATATAGCTGATATTTTTCTAAAGCAGATTTTTCGATTACATGGAGTACCAAAAGTCATAATATCAGACAGAGATCCTAAGTTCACAGAAAACTTTTGGAAGTCCTTGTTTAAAGGATTAAATACAACATTGAATTTCGGTACTTCTTTCCATCCTCAAACAGATGGACAAGCTTAAAGGGTAAACCAGGTGCTGGAAGATTTATTGAGAATGTATGTGAAAGATTAGCCAGGTAAGTGGGAAGACTATCTACATCTAGTAGAATTTGCGTATAATAACAATTATCAGGCATCAACTAGATGCAGTCCATTTGAAATTTTTGTATTGATGAAAATGCAATACTCCTATCTCTTGGAGTAATCCAGTAGATAGATTGGTATTGGGTCCAGAATTGTTGAAAGAAATGGAGGAAATTGTGAAACAAGTGCAAGGAAATTTAAGAGTGGCTCAGAATCGGTAGAAAAATAAGGCAGACTTGAAAAGAACTCCAAAGGATTTCCAGGTAGGTGAACATGTGTTCATCAAGGTAATCCCCAAGAAAATCTCTCTAAGATTGGGGAGTTGTGCAAAATTGGCACCTCGTTACTATGGTCCATTCAAAATTTTGTCTAGGATTGGTCAAGTAGCTTATCAATTAGCATTACCACCTAACTTAAGAGTACATAATGTTTTTCATATTTCCATTTTAAATAAATATGTTCATGATACTACTCATGTGGTTAATTGGAATGTTTTACAACTGGAACCAGAAGGAGAATTCCTGGTGGAATCGGACTGTATCCTCGGGAGGAGGGAAATTACACTTTGGAACCGCACCATTGGATAGGGGAAGGTGCAATGGAAGCACCTTAATCCTGAAGAATCCACCTAGGAATTCGAAAGTAAGATGCGAGATGCATATCCAATTATGTTCCAGGGAACTTCGGAATATGAGGAATAAATAACATTGAGGACGATGTTATATTTTAAGGGGGTGTGTATGTCACATGCCCCAATTTTGTAAAATAATGTTATCTTATTTTGATATTATTCCCAAAAATTATGTTAAATTTAATGCTAAGTTGAAACTAATGACTCAACAGATTCAAGGATGTAGAATGTAATTATGAATATTTAATTTTTAAATAAATAAAAGTGGAGACAACAGCCTAGGAGAGCTGTTAAAAAGAGTGTTACTAGTCAAGTGGTGGAAGGAACTAGGTGGAGAGAAAAAATACAAGTGGTAGCATACTCAAACACTTCCTATGTTGCAGGTGGCAACTTCCCTACATTTGGGGTCATGATCCCCCAAGAAAGTGGGATTAGAGCAGGTGGCTCAATTAATGACAACTAACCCAAAAAGACCTAGGCAATCTTATTATAAGTGCCCAATGTAGAGAGCTAAGGATTCTCATTCCAGGAGAAGAATCATTCAAGTGAATGCACTTCAAGGAATTCATTGGGAAAGAGAAATTTGAAGGAAGGTGTTTGAGGGGTAAACTGCAGGAAGTTGATCTAGAACAACTTTGTAGCTGAAAGATCCTGCTGCAGTATGGTGAGTTGGTTTTGAGTCTCAGGACTGGTAATTTGTTGATTGCTCCACCTAGTTCCATCCAAGCATACCGGAATAGGCTCGGGGGTCCTGAGAAGTCACTATTTAAACGCTCTCTAGGAGTTGGTAGGGAGGAAAGGCCTCCCATTGTTGTTGTTGTCTAGCTTAAAAGACAAGTTTCATTATCTTTTAATTCTTGTGTTATAGTTTATCTCTATGTATGATTAGTACATGAATGATGTTATGATATGCTGTGTTAAAACCTCTTAGTTATTCTAGACTAAATCTGTACTATGATGAAAGATAAATCCTACCTGTGTTTTTCCCCATCTGGAGTAACCTAGATTGTACTCTAGCACACGTAGTTTGTTTAAGTAAATGAAGTATGATAGGATTATAAATGAATTGAAAATTTATGTTTAGAGTAATGAAATGTTACTTTTCAGTAGATGGATACTTTCTATAAAAATTATTAATTTGTTTGCAGACATGTCATTAGAAATAGACTATGCAAATAGCATCTTAATATAGAATATTACTCGTAGTATTGATTTACATTAGTAGGTAAATTTTATCAATTATTTTCTACACGGTCTTTATTTACATAAACTGTACTTTTACTTGGAAATAGAAGAATTAGTCTTATCAACTGGAAGTTAATAGTTTATGTTAAGATTAGATATAAATATAGTACTGATAGCTTTTCCTTTTAGTAACAATTAATCTTCCTGTATCTATTTGAACTATAGTTAAATAATATGATAAAGGTTACAGTAGTCCTTACTGAGATTTAATTAGCTAAAAGATAGTATTAGCTTAAGGTCTTAGGTTAATAATATAAACTATTTTTATACTTTTGTAGAACTATGTAAATATGAAGAATACTGATAAGTATGGAGGTTCTTTTAACGTGGTATTCTCAGTAAACCACAGACACAAATTGTATTAAACTAACAAAAATATTATAGACCGCTTTCAGTCATAACCACTATATAAACAAGAATCAACATAAACTTAAGAATGTATGTTCTACTTAAATAATAGTATTATAAATATAAATAATATTATTATTATTCTTAAATAGAGACGACTATAGGTTAATAATTTTTAGGTACAAATTTAAGAAAAACTGTAAACAATAATAATAAAGATTACCAGGTAATAACATAGGTAATACTATCCTATTTAAATTAAAAGGGAGTAAAACCCTAGCTCATGTTTTGAGCATAAATGATAAATATTAAAATATAAATTATAAACAATTCTAGTACTGTAGTAATCTGGGTTATACTTAGGTAAATTTATTTTAAAATTATTGTCTAATAGGTGCAATGGCATTTATAAAAGATACAAAGTCTATTAAAAACAACATGCATCTAAATGTCGGGGTTCCAAACTCTTAAACTAATACATTATTGACATAATAATCATTTCTCGTATAAACTTTGTAATCATCTTAAATAATTAAATAATCCACTCTCGGTCCTTTAAGGATAGATAGACGAAAAGAGAGAAACAACATAATTAATAACATAATAGTAATATAAAACAAACAAGGGTTTTACAAGTCAAACCCTAACAAGAGAAGTTCATCAAATAATCAAGACTTACATCACAGTTGTGAGTAAAGCTTTCAAAATTTAGCATATTAAAACATGACAAATACTCAAATAGAGTTCAACTTCATTAATATTCAAAAAGGGTATAAACCCTAAATTTTACAGAGTACAGCTCAACGGCTAGCAATCAAAAACAAGTTGCAGCAAAGCTATCTTCAGAAATGTACATCCAAATCTGATTGTGAAGCCAAGCTTCGACCAAAAACACTACACTCACAAAGCGCATCCACCCTCACAAGTGTTTAATTTTAAACATGTTTATAAATAACCTGTAATAGTAAAAACACAATATAACTTGTGGCAAGACAAGAAAGGGTATTCAAACCCTGGGTGAGTCCAATGACCACCCCAACTACATTTAAGGAGAGAACCCATCTTTCAGACCACAGGGTTTACCCGAGTTTGAGCCTTGAGGCATGGCCATTGCAAAAGGTTGTCTTCCTACCCATGTGCAGGCTTCATTTCAACGAGTACTTGCAGTAATGGAAAACTCTGTCAGTAAAACTAGCTTACGAGTATCAGTTTGAAAGTATATGATATTAAAACTTGCAGTAATTTGAAAGAAAGGCCCTTTATGATTTTTACCTGTCATTGGAAGTATAGCGAACAGATTCACCAGCACTGTCACCTATAATGGTGCAGCAGGGAAAACAACAACTCTCAGAACCGCCCAACAGTAGCGAGCTACGAAGAATAGAGCTGGAGAATTGATGAAATCACCAAACTACGCGGGCTTGGGATGAAGGTTTCCTTAGCAGTGAAATGAAGGTGGTGGGAAGAATAACCCTACATTCGACAGAGAAATAACCAGCATTCAAAATCACTCATTGGAGAACAGAGGCGTAATAGAGTGAAGGTTTAAGGCGATGGTAACCGGGAGAATGATGGCGACCATGGGAGACGAGCCAAAGCAACCCTGGATCAGTGTAAACTGTGGGACAATAATGCTTTAGGTTAGGTTTCGGGAGTGTTTTATATTCTCTACACATGGAAAGGATTCCTCCATGTAGCCATAAATTTATTCAAAAATGAGGGTCCTGATCCATAGTTCCTGCATGGAGACAATATATTATTTGATTGATCTGTGAAACGTGCGTTAAAATTTAACGACAACCCAATAATTTGGAACCAAACCTCTAATCATTTGCACCATGTATTATATTAACCTAATCATGATATTATTATCATGAAGGGTTTACATTGACTAAGTTTCGTGTCACATATAAATCATATATTAAGTCCATTTTTGGTTTAAGTACAAATCATTGCTATCAACTACATAATGTTATCACAAAGTAAAACATTATCATAATAATATAGTGTGGTCGTATATCAAACTTTACCATATGTTAATTGGGTGGTACGACAATACTCTCAATATCATTTTGAGTAGAATGAAGTCATGTGATATACATATATTTTGTTTTTGAACTAGATTAAATTATAAAAAGCCTTTAGTATAGTTATGAAAAGAGTATATTTTAACCAGGACATAACTATAGTGTCTCTAGTAGCAAAGCTTAGAGTTGTTCCTTGCAAACTTTGTACACGATGAAGGTTAGATTATGGGTGCTTGATAAGTTGACCTTTGGTATACCACTCATTTTTACAGCTTGGGCATAGTAAACCCTTTTATATTTAGGAACATTCCAAGTCTAACACTTATAGATAGTATCTTATAATAACGCCAAATAAGTTAAAGGCTAGAATTAAAAACGTTATAAAACAAACTTTTGGTAGAATTGATTATTCATCTAATAAGTCATTTATACTTAGCTTTGAAATATAAATGAACTAATAACTCCCACAGCATTGAAACTATGAAGCAGTACAAATCTAAAGATAAAAGTATTATCACAAAATTATGTCGTATAAGTTTATGCGACATTACTTTGTTAATACTTGGGAGTATTCCCAACTTGGTTTTATGTTCATACAAAGTGTCTAGTGGATAGTAAGATATTACAGAGATAAAATGATGATAGGAATAAGGACAATAATTTTACTTTTTCAAAAGTAAGTAGAACTCAGAGTTTAATTTGGGGTTGTTACAGGAACACCAAGCTTCTCCCTGAAGTACTCAAACTTCACCCTAGCCAATGGATTTTGTCAATACATCAACTATCTGTTCCTTTGTTGCAACATAATGGAGCTTCACTGCTCCCCTCTGCATGATATCCCTAATGTAGTGGTACTTGATCTCGATATGCTTTGACTTGTCATGGAACACTGGATTTTTTGATAACTTCACGCAACTCTGGTTGTCACAATGTATACAAGTAGCATCCAACTGGAGATCAAATAAATCAGACAGTAGCTTCTTGAGCCATACTGCCTCACAACTAGCTGAACAAGCTGTGACATACTATGCTTCAGCTGTACTCAGTGCCACACATGATTACTTCTTGCTAAACCAAGAGATCACACCTGATCTCATACTAAAGCAACACCCTAAAGTGCTATTCCTATCGATGGCACTGCCTTCCCAATTTGAATCAACATAACCCTCGAGGTTAATCTTTTGATTCACATCATACTTAATCCCATAATCAACTTTACCCTTCAGGTACCTTAGAATATGGTTTGCAGCAGTCAAGTGAACATGTCTCGGATATGTCAGGAATTGGCTCAAGGTGTTCACAGCAAAGCAAATGTCTGGTCTTGTGTTCGTCAGGTACATAAATGACCCAATCATCTGACAATACATCGTAGCATCAACCAAATATGATGAAGCATCACTCAATAGCTTCAGGTTTGATGCCATAGGTGTGGCTACAGCCTTGCATTCCATCATCCCAAACCTCTTCAGGATCTCTACTGCATATTTTACTTGTCCAAGGAAGATTCCATCTGTACTCTATCACCCCTCCATACCTAAAAAGTAATGCATCATCCCTAAGTCCTTCATTTTAAACTCAGTAACAAGCTTTCTCTTCATATCAGCAATCAATCCATCTGTACCTATCAGAAATAGATCATCTACATACAGTAGAAGCATCATTGGGTTTCCATCTTCAACCTTGTAGTAAAGGTTGGAATCTACTTTACTCTTGGTAAATCCCAAAATAGATAGAAAGTTGTCAATTCTGCCATACCAGGTCCTCGGTGCCTTTCTCAAACCATACAGGGATCTCTTTAATCTGCACACATGAAACTTGCTATCATGTGTCTCAAAACTGAGTGGCTATTATACATACACTTCCTCCTCCACCACACCATTCAAGAAAGAAATCTTGACATCCATCTAGTGTATATTCCATTTCATAACTGCAGTAAGAGCAAGTACTAATTTTATGGAAGTGTATCTGGCTACAGGTGCAAAGGTTTCTTCATAGTCTATTCCTTCTTTCTTAGACAAACCCTGAGCTACAATCTTCCCTTATATTTTTCAATGCTACCATCTGCAACATGCTTGATCTTGTAGATCCATTTGGAAGTTACCACTGACTTCCCGTTTGGTCTTGGGACAACATCCCAAACATCATTCTTCGTGATCGATTGATATTCTTCGATCATAGCATCCTTTCATTCTTTCCGTTCAACCACTTCTTCATAACTGGAAGGTTCTTTATCAATGAAATCATATAGTAAGGCTACATACCCAGAGCAGGATCTGGTCCTCTTTCTTTCTCTGTGATTCCCTTCTCGAGCCTGATATCTTTCCACACCTTAGATAAGTTCTTGTACCCAAGCATGTTTCCTCTTATGATGATTCTTCTACAAAGGTGGATCTATAGGTCTTTGTGGTTCTTCAAATTCTCGATATTCTTCTTGAGATTCTTCATTCATGGTTGTATCATGAATTTTGGGTGCTTCTGGTTCTGGTTCTTCAGGTTCTTCAGGAGGTCTCTATCTGGATTTGTTGTAAGCTGTGTCTTCATCAAATGTCACATCCCTGCTGATTTCAAACTTGTTGTACCCTCGAAAATATATTATGTAATCCTTCGAGCTTTCAGAGTATCCCACAAATATACCCTTCTTTCCTGAAGGATCTATTTTTGTTCTCTTCTCTTTTGGAATGTGTATGTACACAGGATAGCCGAATATTCTGAGATGGCTGACTTTTGGTTTCTTTCCGGAGAAGATGTCTTCAGGAGTCTTGTTCTCGAGTACTCTATGTGGAGTACGGTTCTGTACATACACCGTTGTTTTGGAAGCTTCCGCCCAAAGATGCATAGGAAGATCTTGATCATGAGGCATGGCTCTTTCAGCTTCCATGATAGTTCTATTCTTCTATTCTGCAATCTCATTTTGTTGTGGATTATGAGGAGTGGACAACTCCCTCTTAATCCCTGATTCTTTGCATATCTCTTTGAATTCATTCGAAGTAACTTCTCCACCATTATCTGATCGAAAGGTCTTGATCTTCTTTTTAGTATGGTTTTTTATCAAGGCTTTGAATTCCTTGAAATTACTGAATACTTCATCTTTGTTCTTCATGAAGTAAACCCATGTCTTCATAGAAAAATAATCAATAAAGGAAACATAGTATGCATACCCTCTTAGTGAGTTTGATGACATCGAACTGCATACATCGGAGTGGATGGTTTCTAGTATGCCTTTCGCTTTGCTTTCGCTACTGGAAAATTTATTCTTTGTATTCTTTCCTTTCACACATCCTTTGCAGGAACCATCATGTTTTGCTTGGAATTATGGAATACCTTCAACAACGTTGCTTGCAATAGGTAGTGCTCTATAATGCACATGTGCAAGCCTTCTATGCCAAAGCTCATTTGGCTCTATTGTTCCATGGACCAAGGCTTGTTCTAGATGGCCCTTCAATTTGTACAAGCCTCCTTCTTATTCTCCAATAACCACTACATCATCGATAGTATTTCATTTTGCCGACATGATGACTTGACCATCTATGAATGCAACTCTCATTCCTTTTGCATCCATTGTTGATATGGAGAGAAGGTTCTTCTTGAGTCCTGACATAAACAATACTTCTTTCATTGTTAGAGAATTACTAGAGTCTAGTTTATATGAAGATTCCCCACTACATTTTATTGGATATTGGTAGTCATCTCCTAGTTTCACCTTGTGAGGTGATTCATGTTCCGGACAGTCTTACAAAGGATTCCTTGAATCCAGTAATATGTTTGGAAGCGCCACTTTCTATAATCCAATCATCACTACCATGAGTAATGTTACCTGTGAGAGTGGAGATCAGAACATCTTCATCCTCACTTGAAGAATCTTCACTTTCATATCTAGATCTCTTCTTGGATGGTTCATCATCCTCTGTAGCATGTGCATGATGTATTCTTTTGTTTCCCTTCTTCTTATGAGAGTGGTTCTTGTTCTTAGGATAGTATTTTGCAAAGTTCCCTATCTCATCACATGTATAACATCTTAATATAGATGGGTCCTTTCTATTATTATCTCTATGATGATGATTCTTACCTTTGAAGTGATGAGGTTTTCTTCTGCCTCTCTTGGAGTGAACTGTTAGAGCTTGATCTTCACTTCCCATCTTCTCTTCTCGAGGTAATATATGAGCTTCTTCTTGAGATCACTCTTCCCATAGTCTGCTGAACTTGACTAGCTTCTTTCTAGCATAGATTCCTTGGATGAAAGAATCCCATGACCTAGGAAGGCCATTCAAAGTAGTCATCACAATCTCTCCATTTTCCACTTCTTCATCAACAGCTTCTAATTGTTCCTTGATCTGAGAAACCCTTGTGAAGTAGGACTAGATAGTCTCTACATTCTGAATCTTCACATTCTTCAGTTGATTCCTCAGAGTCATCTTCTGATTTATGTTCTTCCCTTCAAACAACTTAGTTAGGGCATCAAACATAGATTTAGGTGTCTTGAGAGAGGACACCTATGGGATAAGGTGATCCTTGATAGAATAAAAAATGATCCTCTTTTCCATAACCATATTCTTCTTATGTAAGGCCTTTGCCTCATCTCCCTCTGGAACTGGAACCTCCTCGTGAATGTAGGAGTCTAATTCATTCTGTTCCAGGACCATGGAGATCCTATACTTCCAGGCTCGGAAGTTGTCAACTCCGTCAAGATTTTCATCAAGCTTGGTATAATGAGACATATTAATTGAGAACCTCAAATGGAAATACAAAATATTTTATATCTTACTAGGTTCAAGATGTCAGATCTGAAACTTGAGCTGAAATCCTGTAGAGCTAGTTTAGGAGCAAATTAGGGTTTTGCTTTTTCAGAGTTCTGTCCACCCAAATGCCTTGAAATTTGTCCCTAAATTTGATTTTCAAGAGGAGATCAATCCAAGACTAGGATCACTGAAAAATTCCTCTTCTGTGAAAATCCCTAATTTTCGGTAGCAGTGTCGGGTTTAAAACTGAAAAACCTCAGAATTGGATTCTACTTCGAGAGAAAGATGCGCCCTAAGGAGGAGAGTTATTACACCTTACTTTTGCTGAAAATATATGGAGGAAGATCCACAAAATAGCAAGCAGTAGTTCCCGCAACTGCACAGTGTCTTATTCTCAGGTTAGCTCTAATACCATGTTAGTTTTCCAACATTAAGCTAGCATTATTAGGATCTTTAATTGAGAGAATAACAAGTACAACAATCAAACACAATAGACAATGAACACAGTGTTTTTCCTCGGGGAAACCATAAAGGAGAAAACCCCACAACTTCCTCAGAGATAGAATCAGCACCAAAACAGTAAAATCCCCAAAATAGTAAGTGATATCCCGACAACAGTAATCTTCTTCTTGTCTAGCCCCAGTGTCTTCTCCTTCCTCAACTATGCACTACACTTGAGTTTGGATGACTTGTATGATAAATAGAGACTCCAGTTCTCTATTTATACTAACCCCAACATCACTAAAACCCTATTAGGGTCAACCTCTACTAGGAGAGTCTAATAACCCTAGTGGCTCGAAACTGCGGGGGCTTTAACCCCTAGACAATTGGAGGGTTAACAACTATGACTTGACATGACTTGTTTACATTAATGATTCTCCCGATCGGAACATCGAGGCATGACAACATGACTCAATTACATTATAGATACATCCCAGAATAACATCAGGTTACAATACATAATATACATAGATGAAAACATTCTGAAGTTACAAATACATCAACAACAGATACGTATCTGTTATTTGACAACATCATTTTTTTTGGCGTTGGTGGCATGTCATTGGATATTCGACCCTATGTCCAAAATCGTCGAATTTTTGATAGTGTATGAAGATAATATGCCAAATTATTTCACCACTAAGTCATCGAATTTCAGACTCCTATGTTTTCAAACATCTGACTTCTCCATGTCGAAGCTGGGCCACTTCCTTTGTAAAAATTCGCGTTTATGGCGTCGATTTTGAGATGAATTGGTTGTCGGATTTTTGACTCATTATTATCGAATTTGAGACTACCAGTTGTCAGATGTCCAAATTCTCCTTTCCATTTGTGCGATGACCATATTGTCATATTTTCAACTATGAGGATTCGAATTGGCGACGAGTCTCTAGTCGGTTTTCCGATGGCAACCTAACAAAGTTTCGATGACACTCTCGTCAGATCACTTTTGTTTGAGTTATGGCGACTTTGTCGTATGAGGGCAACATGATGTTGGATAACCCATGCTGTTATGTATATTTAAAAAACAATATTCAGCAAGGGTGGGCTATGTCGGCAACTTCCTTTGTAAAAATTCAGGTTTATGGCATCAATTTTGAGACGAATTGGTTGTCGGATTTTTGACTCATTATTGTCGAATTTGAGACTACGAGTTGTCAGATGTCCAAATTCTCCTTTCCATTTCTATGATGACCATGTTGTCATATTTTCGACTATGAGTATTAAAATTGGTGATGAGTCTCTAGTCGGCTTTTCGACGGCAACCTAACGGAGTTTCGATGACACTCTCGTCAGATCACTTTTATTTGAGTTATGGCGACTTTATCGTACGAGGGCCACATGATGTCGGATAACCCATGGTGTTATGTATATTTATAAAAAAATATTCAACAAGGGTGGGCTATAAATGTTTTTTGGTATTCTAACAAGCAACAATAATATATACCTTATATCAGAAGTCCTAACCCTCCAACTTGGGTATTCATTAATTTGTCTTTCTTTTCACATGCCATGGGAAATGTTTGTTCAGTCATGAATTCTACACATTGCAGAAAGTGATTATATTGGGTTTCGTTGAGTTGAATACTTTTTAACTAAGGTGTGCCTTATATCTATAATTTGACCAACGTATTTACATTTTTTTTGCAAGAGAATGTATTCATATACTTTCCTAGCAGCACAAAGTGACTAGTTTCAAGAAAACTCCACATCATTGGAAGAGTGGGATGTTACTTGTCAACCTTGATACTTATGCATATCACCCAAGCCACAGTAGAATATGGGAATCTAAAATGTATGATGGATCCATTGATCCCTAACTCTATCAATTTAAAAGTGAATCAACCAAGGAGAAAGAAGAGGAATTCAAAGCAAAATATAATCAACGCCCAATAATGTTGGTTATTAGCTAGAATAACCAAGGAATGTAATATCAATAAAACTAGAGCATGTTTAGTCATTCTAGATAACTTTCGTTGAATTCATATTTGATACACAATCATTACACGCATATATTGTTAAGATATAAAAAACCTGTGGTAATATTAATAAAATATGTATATCCATTAAAATCTATACGATATAATAAATTTTAGATTATTACTTTAGACAAGTGGCCCCATCCAAGATTTCTATAAACAACATAAGACCTTTTTCATATCTTGGATCACTATTTTTTACAACCACTTTAGTACCATCTTCTAGTTGTCCCTGATAAACATTGTAGAAACCAACAACAACAACAAAAAATTGAAAAAAAACATATCTATCCATGCACTCTGCTCCCTTTAACTATGAATTTCTTTCCTTATTGAAACTAGTTCCTCACACAACTCCAAACTTCTATAACTCGTTAGGATACAACCTATCCTCCTCCTTTGGTTGCTACAGTGCAAAAATTCAATGCCAATAGTATTCCATATGAGTCTACAACACATGGTTATTCACTTCTATATTAGGAGTGACTAATTTATTTTCTCTAGACTCCCTTTCTTCATTAGACGTGCCTTCCAATTTTCACACATGACTCTTTTCTCCCTAGATATTGTATTCTTCCTCTAATGGCCTTTTTGTCAAGATCCAACCACTCCCAATCCATATAATTCTAAATACTTATACAAATGTTACTTGTTATTTGATACTCTTACCTACAAATATTTTCCTAGAAGCTAGTGTTGAGGCATCAGGTCATGGGATGGATAAGTCATGAGACTAAGAGATGATTAAGATTTCAAAGGTAGATTGAGAATAAGGTATACTTTTTTGTATGGATATATCCATAAGGAATATTAATAGGACTATGAGTGTTCATGCCCAAACACATAATTTTTACAAAACTAATCAGGATTTTAGGTAAAATGTTTTAAACATTCCTTTTGTTTAGGTATTGAAGTGGAGTTGGAAGGGGAAAACATTGATTATGTTGAAAATATTGTAACTTCCAAGAATATTATACATGTATCTTTTGTGGTCCTCGATGGTCCTACCGGGAGAACAACTTTTATTTGTTTATACCTGTTGTACAGGAATAAACACCTTATAACCGAAGGTCTGGTGTTACCAACATACTCATAAAACTTGCAGGCAATCGACTCTAGAGTATAGAAAAGGAAATCGAAGGATAGAAGAGACTCACTCGATACACGATGGTTGATCCTATATTTGTCCTCTTCCACTCTGCTTCTCCTCCAAAGCCTTCTGGGATGCTTCTCCTTCACCTGTCAAGAGAAAATCCTCCAAATGCAAGATGATACATGTATATAGAACAAGTTAGATAAATCATATACAGAGTGCTTAATCATAAGTATTCATCAAACCATGATACATGAAAGACATTCAAGACACATATGGAAGAAGTATTATCTTTATTAACAATAATGAATGAGTTCATATTACAACCCAATGCCTGAGACAAGGACTCCTCTGCAACCAAAGGATTATGAGTTCCACTGCTCCAAAGACTTTTGAATAGACTCCACCAGCATAACTTTGCTCTCAAGTATATCTAATTAATACCTTCCCCAAGTCCTTTATTTATACTTGGTGAAATAAGGAAGTTTCGAGGGTTGAGGAGGTTGAGATAGTTAAGGTGATTATGGTTAAGCGCTTAACAAATATCAGATAATCATGATTTATTATTTTTAATGTCGAAGAAAGTTGTACGTGCGTATTAATACTGGAAACTCGAGTATGACACACAAGTTTCTCTAAGGGTAACCCACGTACAAATCTGTATGCGAGATGCAATAAACGATACTCACGTACAACACGTGAGTTGCATATAGGAATAGTCGTGTATAGAAGTTGACATATTTAAAAGTAAAAATAACCAACTAGATGGATGATAAATGTAGTACATAATATGCCCATCTATAGTGTTTTAGGAAACCCTCAATCCATAAATGTCCTTTTGTGTGCCAACATAAGGAATGTCGGCACTCAGACGGAGAGGTGCCATTCAGGTGGATAACAGATGCCCCCTAATGTGTGAGGTCAGAGGGAAACGATGGCTGAAATACATTATAATATTTATCTTTGGAGAACTCAAAAATCCAATGGAGCAGAGATAGCACCTGAAACAAATACACAGTAATGTCATATACAAAGTCATATCTGAGGATGATATGTTCAATTTACTAGAACACTAGCTGCTTTACAATATTTGAGTACATCATACGATACGGGTATAAAACCACGTATATTACAAAGGTGGATCGAAGCCATAATATACAAAAATGATGAGTATTCAAAGATCTGGAAGCTGTGTACATGAATAGAACATAATCTTGCGCAACTTAGTCCATAGGTGATGAACTAAGGTCTTAATAAACTATCCCAAAGAACCAGTACAATCCCAACCATGTGAATAAAAGTAGGTTGAAGTCGAACATGGAAGTGATACAACAGTTTGTCAATCAATAAGTAATAATTAACAACTGAAGCAAAGGAATTCACTAATGAGGGAAGTGAATCCTGAGGTACGATCGTCAAAACTCTAGGTCTCTGTCATCAAGAGGTACTGAAATGGAACCATGCTATGATAAGGAAAGCAATAGATCCTCCAACAGATCACAAGAGTGACTAGGAACTGGGTAACAGAAGAGAGACACAATACATAATGGACATAACAATGATGGGATCAGGATATAGATCAAACATTGGGTGAAGTCCTTGAACAATGAGCACGAAACAGAGATGACCCAAGGCAGTGGTTAACTTATAGATAGAACAACTAGACTTATCTATCATGTAGGAGACATGATCAGATTCCCCAGGTATAAGGAACAAGAGGAGGAGTAGGAAACTCAAATTAATAGCTGAACAAAAAAGTGATCACTGAAACATGGATATCGGAAAAGACAAAGAGTGCTATGTTCAAGGAGGACATGCTGCCACTACTGAGAATGAGAGAAAACTTCTTCCTTACCTTCCCTATTAAATTTTAACAAGTCCAAGAAAGTTAACTTGGATCCCTCTTCATTTTTTAACAAGCTTGAAGAGACGGGAAAATAATGCTTGATAGTGTCACTGATTCATGGATTTAATGAGCCCAAACTAGTACATGATCAGTTGGTGTTTTCACATTTAGAGAGTCTGAAAACTCCAAAGAAGACTCCAGAGGGGTCCTTTTTCGTCCAATTTAGTCTCCTGAGGCCGAAAAAGTATAAAACATACCACGGAAGAACTCTCTTAACTTCTGTAGAGGAAAAGGTGAACCTTTTTCGTACTTAGTCAAGGAGGTCCAAAAAAGGTTAAATTACCACCTACCCAATGCTCCTTCCAAAACAGCATAAAATAGATTGAGTTTCACGAGTGTGAAGGAAAGCAAGATCACTCAGAAAGATCCATTTTATTACGAGAAATGGGACTTACAACAATAAAATCGTTGCTTTGTTCTCAAGTGTTTAATGAGAATTACAAAGACACAAAGTACACTCGGAATATTTTTCATGTTTAGTTCCAGAGCATGAAAAAGAGAAAACTAAGCTCATACCGGGTGTTCCTTTTCTATAAATTTAGTCCCTCGGGTCCGGAAAAGTGATAAAACTATACCTGAGAATACTCTTCTCAATTCAAAAAGAAAAGAGAGCGATCCTTTCTCGTATTATTCCGCATGGTCCGAGAAAGAGATAACCTACCACCAATGTGGATGCCCGTTCACATATTTTTAACGAGCTTGAACAAACGAGTTAACACGGCACTCAAGTCTGTTTTGAAGGAGTCAGACCTCGGCCTAAAGAAACGCCATAAGGGTGAGGAGTCCAATAAAGGGATAGTTTATAAAAAGAGATTCAAAAGAAGCTCTATTTGGCATGAAAAATAGCTAATAGGATACCCCTGTACCTGAAACAGTTGCGGCAAGAGTACCAAAGAACAACATAGGATTGAAATGAAGATACTAATGAAAAAAAGGGTCCTATCCACGGAAGAACAATGGTAAAAATAGGGAACTAATGGTTAAGGTTAATGTGGATTGAATAAAGATGCCAAAAATGTATTGGAAATGACAAAACCACCCTATTGGAGCAACAACACTTGATAATGGTGGAAAACCTGTTCAAAGCAAAAAATAAATATGGCATTAGTTGAATGGAGTTTCAAACTATAGAAAAATCCCACTTAGAGAAATACAATTTCTATAAATAGTTGAAAATCAAAACAAAACTCACCATTTGAAATTTTTAGCCATAAAAAGCAAGTTCTTCCCTCTACCTTTGTTCGATCATTGTGGACAATACAACCGACGAAATCAAATTCTGCAAGTTTCAGGTAAGCCTACACCTTGAGCTCTTCATTTCGATCCTAGCAATTATTAATTTGGAGTCTGAATTTCATGTTTAAAAGCATCCTGAAGCATGTCATGGTGCGTACATGGGTTCACAGTGTGAAGACTCGCGTACACGCGTTCTGTACGTGAGATTCCTATATAGATAGTCGCGTACAGTATGCGACATGTCTAACTAGACAGTCGGATGTACTGCGTTAAGGATAAAAAGCTAAATATGAAAAAAAATTAAAATTTTTCTATGAAATTACTGAATCAAATTACTTGTTTTGATAGGTGTAAAGATGGTTCTAGAATGGAGGGAACGGGAGCATGAAACAATGGACCAAGAATCACTCCAAAGTGCACCCACTATACATGCATTGCGAACAAGTGGGCTACTAAAATTCTTTTGCACATCACCCATGCGGGCCAATGTCTGCCTGCTTGAGTTCATGATAAATTATTGGGATCATGATTTGGGGATGTTCAACCTACAGGGTGAAACCTTGAATATTACTACTGAGAACATGTATTTCATCACCATTCTGTCACAATGAGGAGCACCGGTCAACTTAGAGGGCACCGGTAGGGGCAGTGACCCTTAAAGTGTTCAGAACTACATAGATGTGTTTTGCACACCAGGTACCCAAAAGAGAGGGAGTTGTATCCCTATTGTACATATTCGTGACTTTACTCTACAAGTACTTCCAAGCACCATCGTGAGGATTTCAATATCCTTCTCTTTACATTTGGCTACATTGAACCAAATGAGGCTGGTAGTGGACTGTTTTCATGGTGCTCTCTATGATTGGTGTTCGGGAGTTGTCCTTATCATGAAAAGACAACTGTGTGATTGCAGAAGAGGAAGGTGAAATAACTTTGGTTATGGGAGCATATTAGTTGCCTTCTTCTTTGAGAGAGTACCAGGGTTAATCCCTACCATACCTCTATTGGTCTGATCTCCATGTCAGCCGAGGCTGAGCAGGTGGGGAGACATCTTCCTCCATCAAGGAGGAGGAGACACAGTACATAGTGTATATGATGATGATTTTTATGCCTGTTGGGAATGATAGATACCAACATTGAAGCAATTTCCATATGTCGACATGGGCTTTCGAGGTGACCCAGACCTTCTCCTCCCTCTAGGAGGAGCATGGGGAGAGCTAGGTAAATAATTTTTAATTTTTATCAGTTTTCAAATTTTTAAAATGATAGATATATACATATGTACAAGTATTAATCCTATAAATGTGTCAAAATGCAGATATTGGACCCATCCGTTCTGAGAGGCATCCACGCATGTTTGTTCATCTTGTCATAGGCGAAGACTTGGGACTGATCAGGATTCTAGACGGGAAGCTGGTCAGGCTGACCCAAAGAGTACCTACCTTACAGATAGAGCATATCCCGAGTGCCATCCAGGAGTTCATTGTTGGAGTTCCACCAGTCTGGTTACATCTTTTCAGGCGAGTGGTCAGAGCGGTGCTTGTATATATAGAGGCTGTGGAGGTTGTCGAAGTCGAAGAGGCTAAGGAAGCTAGAGTACAGAGGGACCATGGGGACCAAGGTGGTCCAAGTGACTAGGGTGGTCCTGCGTAGATATAGGACATTTTGATGGACTACCATCCACATTTTGCATATTTTGTATATGATGGGATTTGAGGATCAGACCTGACCTATCTATGGACAAATATTTTACATATATATATATATATATATATATATATATATATTGTTGTTGTTGTTGGCAGTTTATTTACAATTTTTTTTTATATGTGTGTTGTATATCTTTATAAAATGTGTGTTAGATGCCAATCTAAAATGTAATTAACATATGCATCAGTTAATTGATTATGATTTCGTGGAATGTGATTGAATGTAATAACTTCAAAATTTCTTTCCAGTAACCGAATTTGCATGAACTGACGTAATAGAATATGATTTCGTAGTTGATAAGCTCGATTGAGTTTCGAGACCACTAGCTGAGAGTCTTGACCAAATTCAAGCTAGGTGATACCATGTGAC
>LPNX011023609.1:523178-691626 GCA_001517045.1 Pseudotsuga menziesii | reverse complement strand
ATTTTTCAAGATTTCTCATGGTATTTTTTGGTCTCTATCTAATATTTTGTGGTTTTTATTTTTATTTTTTATTTTATTTTGTGGTTTAGTGGTTGGAGAAATTAAGGCTTCTCCTAACAACCCATTTTGTCGATATAGATAAGTGTAGTGAGTGAAGGTGAATCTTGAGGCGGTATGTATGGTTCCATGCGTGTTTGTTAAAATATAGGCATCTTACATTATTTGTCATTTATTCGATTATTGAGTGCAATGCTATGTAGGTAAAGGAACGTGGTAGCTCACTCATAAAGCTATTGAAACATTTATGTGAGAGAGATTGTACTATACCATGCAAAAGAAATGCAAAGGTGAGTTTTCTTTAGGTTTATAATTTGTTTTCAAGTGAGTACTTCAATTTATTATTTGATGCTGTAATACCTCCTCGTAACATTTTGTTTTAAGTAACTTTATTTAAATTGTAATTGTGTGATGGAAACTAATAATTTTGGTAGAATTTATTCTTAATATAAATATGATCTGAATACAGAAGTTAGGCATCCATGCAGTTAATTGACATAAACCTAAGTTTACGACAGTAACTAAATATTCAACCATCTTTACGAAGAGAAGTGGCCAGTCTTGGAGGGAGTTAGTTATTAGCTATTAAAAGTCCTAGGCAAGTGAAGGAAGGGCATGCAAAATAAACAAACAAGAAAAATGAAGAGAGTTGTCAGAGATCACCAAGTGTGGTGTAGGCTCTAAGAAGAATAAAAAATAGCGCACAGCTGCCAGTGAACATCTAAGGGATGTCAGGCTCTAAAATAGAACTGCTAGTGAGCTCTTGAAGAGCTAGGTTATGAAACAATTAAATTCTATCCATTTAGACTGGTGGCAACTTGGAGACAAAGGAAGTGAATCTTAAACTCAGGCTTCTGGGCAACAGGGTGGAACTCTTGTAGACTATAAAGTTTCGAGATTCCTAAGGCTGGGTAGTGTGTGGCTGTTAATTTCCAAGTTTCAGACAGAGCTCATATATGTTCACTAGAAAACAAAATATTTGTTTGCTTATAATCTTGAAATTATGTATATCTTAGTTCTCTATTATGAACAAGGGTTTAATATCAATGGTTTTTTAGGAAATCTTACCATGGTGAAATACTTATAAGGATGATTGAATTTTCATGAATAGTACTAGTTAGTACTATGAATGTTTATCATTTCATAAGGGTTTGTTAATATATAAATGTATAGATGGAAAATTAACCAGTACAGATATTGCATGAAACACTAACCTAAATCAAACCATAGACACCATCTGGTAGCATTCTTTTTAAATTAAAGCAAATCCTGTGATTTATACAAAGAACTAGGGTTAATCTAATCGTTGAATAAACAAATAAATTTATTTACATTCAACTATCATCGAGGTTGAAAAGGATATATAGCAGAACCATGATTATATAATCTTAAAGAAGTATTGCTAATATAACAAGCACAGTTATAACAAATCCCCATAAACAATGAAATACACATGTCGCAAACGATTTCCCACAAGCATTTACGATTTATAGCATAAATGTGATTATATAGTATTAAAGAAGTATGGCTAATATAACAAGCGCAGTTACAACAAATCCCCATAAATAGTGAAATACACAGGTCGTAAGCTATTTACCACAAGCATTTACATACTCGAGGAAGTATCGCTAGTATAGTTGAATAACCTTAAGAGAAATCCATATGAGAATGGAACTACACCGGTTGTAAGGGATTATTAACATAAACCATTTTTATGTATTTAATTAATGAAGAGCCTCCATTACAGGGCAGACAAGCAGTAGAATCCACATATGCTTCGAACTGTCATAGTTGTCCCAAATAATTCCTTACACAACAACTTTAATATCTTTCTTTTAAACCCTAATTAAAGAAAAATGACATCAACACCATTATCCTTACCAAAATTACAGCAAGAAAGAGAAATGTTAACTTAAAAACCCAACTCTCCATTCTCAAAGGTGAACCCGAAAACATCAGTGGTTGCTTCTAGCTTCACGCCACCATCTACTCAAATCACATGGGTAAGACAAAGAGGCTAAACAAGGACTTACTCTGGTATCCTCTATGTATACTACCCAGCAAAATCCTCAAGTCGAACACTGCAGCAACGGATTGGTGCACACAAACATAGCAGTTAAGCGATGAACAAAAAATAAAGTACATAGCTAAAAAGAAATTAAAATACACAAGGGTAGAAAGGAATTGATACCTGGAACATCGATATGAGGGGGAAGAATTTCCAGATACAATTTTGAGAAGACTAATTGTAACCCTAGATCCATGAGCTCTTCTTCTTTTAACATTTACATGAAGTAATTACAGAATGCATAAGCTTGTTAAACTCCCTTACCATTTAAGGAAACAAAGCCCAAGTTTATTTGAATGATGGAACTAATAGTTTCCATCCATTAGTACTTAACGTCGGTTTGTTACCTTGCCCTCCCATGGTGATGTGTGAACAATATAACCACTATTGCAAAGTTGAAACATGACAACCTCGCGACCCTTGTCGGCCTTGGAGAAGGTTGATCCTCACTGTCCAGTCTAAAATAGAACTCGAAAATGTGATTTGGTAAAGTAAAAACCCTCGTTGTGGTCCGAAAACTGAAGAGCCAACTGTAATCCACCTTAGCCTTGGGATAATCAATATGGTTTGGGATCATAACTTTAGGAAAGCCACTTCTCTTTTGTGTTTAAAACTATGGGGTAAAGGTAATAGCAAACTTTAGTCCTAGACTTTGGTTGATGGGGTTATACCTTAACTTCGGTACACCCAAAGCTTAGAAGAGTTGCAAATGAAAGCAAGTGGGGTTAGCATAACACGAGTAAGTCACTAGTTTAACCCCCTTGTTGTATCCATAGAAACAAGAACCTTGAATGACATCTTTTTAATCATGAACCATGCTTTTAAGAAATAGGAGCTGAGATTTTAAGCCACGTTGCCCTTAGAGAAGATCCTTTACCCTTGCTGGAATTATTGCTTCCACAGGGTATCAATAAAAAAAATAAAATTTTGTTTTATTTTGTGTAATTATGGTATGTTACACATGTGTATAATACTATAATCACTAATTCCATGAAAACGAGTTTTTTTTTAAAATTCTAGAGTGCACTTGCTTTTCTAAACTTAACGCTCATTACCCATTTCCTTATTCAACTAAAACTAAGTATTTACCATAAAAAAGTGAAATGAACCATGTGTGAGTTGATGCTTTGGTATTAATTTGGTCCATGAGAGCGATTATTGAGAATATGCATGAAAACGAACTTGGAAACAAATATCGAAAACACCAAATTATAGTATTTACATATCTAAATTAAAATTTGAACTCATCCATATATAAATCACAAAATCACAATGCTGCATCCTTTTGACAATTATAGAACAAAATTTTTGTTAGAAAATCAATTATACAATGTACATAGATATTATAAATCAAAAGAAGTAAAACACTATACAATGAGATGAACACAATCAATAATTAGTGCAAGGAAAGCAAATCACTTTGCATGCCCACTTATAAACTTGGTTTTTTTTCTATTATTATAATAATGTAGGAGGAGTTGGAGGCGAGACAAGAATTAGAAGATAAATTGTTGATTGGACTACACCAACTTTCTCAATGGTTTCATCCTATTGTGCATGGTTGTTGTAATGTCCAATTATAATTCAATATGAAAAATGCATATCATGGTGTGTATAATTATGTGGTCGATTGCTAGTGCAACTAGGTCATAGTGTAAGGATTGTGTGATTGAGTTTTCAGTGCAACTATCTCATTACGTTTATATCCATAAATCTATGAATGTTAGTGTGAATGGGTTAGAGTGTAATGATTAGGCAACTATACTATTAGTGCAACCACAATATCATGTTGTTTTTAATATATATGAAACTATACAAATATATACTTTTTTGTGATTGAGTCATGCTATGAAATTGTACATGTTGTTGTGGTTGAATTCTTTTCATCTTTGTAAAGTAGGGTAAAGTTCTTAGTTGTTTGACCATTAAATGACCCCAAACACCAAAAATCATTAAATCCTTATTAACCATTAAAACTTAATAGTGAATATTTATGGACTTACAAGTGGATCGAAAAAGCCATGAAAGCCTGGATTGAAAAGTGCGTTGTGGTTTTGTGACAATGGGGAGGCATATATAATAGTCTTTGTATTTTGTGGTATGTTTGTCAGTTTGTGTGTTTGTCCGTGTTGTGTCTTTGTCTTGTTGCAGCTTTTGACAAGAGATTATCTTTTCTGAATTTAAATGTTTAAGGGGAATTAAAAAACGATGTTGCTTTAAGGCTTTTTGTATGAGAAGCTTTAACAGAGGGCTATGCTTTTTGTATCTTTTTTGTATGTATGAGGCTTCAGGTTCACAATTCACACTTAGAGTTTGGCACCTACCTCTCTCCACGCGCACCCTGCAATATAGTTCAAGCTGCTTGATCCAATTGTCTAACTTTTCAGCATCTAAATCTCCATTATAAATTGGTAACTCAAACTTAACATCCAATTTGAAATAAGGCATATTAGAATTTGCATTAGCATTATGTGAATGAGAAGCATGAGAAGAAGAGAAAGTTTGAATAGTATCAAGAGGATCACCATCACCACCTACTCCTTTACCATTTTCTTCCTTCTTCACTTCTGCATCTTTGGATGAAGATCCTTCTTCTTTCTTCTTCCTTTCTGCTCACTCATCGAGTAGAATTTCCATCATGGATTTCATGCTCATAAAAGCCTCTAGAAACTCAGATTCAGAAATAACAGGTTTTTCCCGTTCTGTATGTCCTTCTTCTTCCCCTCGTGGAGAAGGCATGGTTCTTGAGAATGTTCTCCTTGAGCCAACCTCAGGATCTTCTTCAACTAATTCTCCTTCACCACGCTTTAACCTGGACCTGGTAAGCATTCAAAAACTTGCACAAGCAGTCAACCTGGCTCTGATACCATAACATGATCCGTCGGACCTCAACTTGTGTGCATTAAAAGTTTATGTTAAAAGAATGCGTTCAGCAGGTTAATTAATGGAACAACATTAACAGAAATTAAATACTGAAAACAGATGGAAAACAAACTGATAAACAGATATAAAGAAGCACAGAATCAGAGCGTCACAAACAGAAGTTGATAACGGAGTTCACCCCCTCCACTGGGCTACGTCTCCGGGTCCCTCTCCAATGGGTACCGATCCAATTAATCTTTTTAAAAATGGTACAAAATGGTTCTGGAAACAACTTCAGCAACTGTAAACAGAATGTTGTACAAAATCTTTAAGACCTTTCTCCGAAGTTACAATCAACATTCAAAGATAAAGAAAGCTAAAATATAACAGAAAATGTCGACTTCTACAGCACAACATCTGGACACTTTGCAGCAAAAATGATCTCTAAGCTTCTCATAACCGAGAAACGATACTCTGCGCTCCAAAACAATCCACCCCCTTCTCGGTGGCCAGCCTCCTCTATTTAAGAGTTCAGAGGAAAGATAAGTAACCGACTCTTCTTTACGTCGTTACAACCATATGCTAAACTGAATCATCCATTCCGCCAAGTCACGGCCCAAGCGTTATGTTACCACGACGTTCCAAATCCCCGAAACGTTGCAACCAACTCCACGCACATGTGCCGACTCATAACACGTTGCAATGACCTGCACCTGGGCTATGCCACGTAACGCGACTGTTGGATGTCACCATCAACTTCACAGCATAAAAATGTCGCGGTATATAATGACTTCGCCATATACCCGATTCGTTGTCGCAGCCTATAAATGCCGCGGCATATAAGGACTTCGTCGAACCCTTCGATATTCAACTGGACGATGCGCGAACTGCGCGGCATGCGATAAGATGCGCACCACGAGGTAACTGCGCGACATGCGAAAAGCTGCGCACCATGCGATAACTGCGCGGCGTGCGATAACTGTGCTGCGCAGCCCCTGTGATAACTGCGCACCATACCATAACTGCGCGGGCTGTGCATATAATGTTTAGCTTATGAGTTAAAACCATAGATTAATAAACCTTGTACCATATTGGATCAGTATAAATTGAAGATGAATAATCCACCGGATCATTAATAGAGGAGAAATCCTCTCTTTCCTGTTTGTCTCACTCCATTTGCTCAACTTTTACAATTAAGCCATCCCATGCATAACAATATGTATGTGTGGGATGACTCGTGGTCTTGATTTTTCTCTAGCATCAACGTTAAATTTCAATATTCTCTTGCAATATTTGTCATGTCTCCTTTTAATTTGCAATTAAACCCCTCTAAGACTTAACTTCCAATTGTATTCAAATTAATTATGATGTAATGACTTCATTAATTGGTCGTGAATCAAGTCAAGAGGTCATCATATGAAGATGTTACAAGGAAGTCCTAATTAGCTCGATGAAGAGTTGTATTCCTTGTTGTTGTGTACATAGAAACTCCATGCATATAAGAGGAACAACCCTTCATCAAAAGGGATGATCGGGTTCTTACTAGGTTGACCTTTTAAGACCAACCCTTCATTAGAAGGATCACTAGGACCTTGTTGGGTTCATTAGGACCTTACCTAAGGAACCCTTTTCTATGTTTGGTCAAGTTAGGCATGTATAACCAACCCTTCTAATGAAGGGTTGTATAGTAGGTGACTTGGACTTGAAATTGCCACAAGTGCTAGTAATGCATAACTGTTAAATGCATTGACTTTGACAATAGCTTTTGTGAATGTTTGTTTGGAACCACAAATTATCCCTTATAGTTGGAAAGCTTAGCTACATCACACCTCTATTTTTGTTGATCATGCGTACAATGTAAAATGGTTACCCGTTGAATCGGAGCGTTAGTAAAAATCTCTATGTTTTCATGAATGTTGTCATGATTGTTCATTCTCTCATGTTTATTGAAGTCATGTGTACTCACATTCTCTCTTTACTTTGTTTCATTATGTTTTCATGAATGTTGTCATGATTGTTCATTCTCTCATGTTTATTGAAGTCATGTGCACTCACATTCTCTCTTTACTTTGTTTCATTGCCACTACTCTAGACCTATAATTTCGGATTAAATCCACATTCAACACTCTTTCCTACCATTTTTTCTTCAATCCCTTACCATTGGAAAGCTTAGCCACATCATACCTCTATCTTTGTTGAACAGATGTAATGTAAAATGGTTACAAATTGAATAGGGGCTTAATAACATTCTGTATGTTTTCATTAAGGTTGTCATGATTGTTCATTCTCTCTTGTTTATTGAAGTCATGAGCATACAAATTCTATATTTACTTTGTTTCTTTGTCATTACTTTAGACCTATAAGTTGGGGTGAAGCCCACATTCAAGACTCTTTCCTACCATTTTTTTCTTCTTCATCCCTATATCTTCAATAGAGCAGTAATAGAATTTGAAATTTTTCATATACATTTCATAAGTTTATCTTCTTACTGCAGCTTCATACCCTCTGCAAGTTGTAACTGTCATCGTGGAAGCTATACTCTTGGGGAGACAACCTTAAATACTTCACACTCCAAGATCAATGATCCACTGCCCAAGTGACTAAATTCTTTTTTAACAAATTGTACCTCCAGTAGACGCATTTCTAGGTTATTTAAAATCTAGGAGGTCCAGCTTGGAACAAAAAAGTATAGGTTTTCGTTAAACTCCCAAGTAGTGAATTTAATGTTTGTCATTCCAAAAACCCTTTTGTGGTGTAGATTTCATATTGTCCGTAAAGAAAGGTGCTTACGTATAGATGTTATAGAGCACAGGATCTTCTCCTTGGAATGTGCTAAAGAGAATCAAACAATCTACCAGATGCTAGAAACCCATAGCGTTCAATCTTGTCTAATCATCATGATTAAGAAAATCCTGCAGTTCCTCTAAAATGTTGGCGTGAAGAACTTGCTTTAGGCTATTAATATTTGGGATGATGTCTATAATTTCTAGGCTTGAACTTCTCGACTTGGTATGCCAGAAGTAGATTTGTGTTCCTTCCTATAGGAAAAGAACCGAGGTACCACTGTAGGCCACACCATCGTCACCAGCTCCCGAAGAGTAGAACCCGTTCCAATTAAGGGACCTCGTTGAGAAGACCTCAATCCCCCTCACATAGTGAAAATACTATAAAAAGGATTATCGATTTCCATAACTAGTTTGAAGGGTTGGAAAAGTCCCACAGCCGCTTTGCACCATTGATTAAACGTGAGACAATTTCAACCTTCTTGACAGCTTTTTCTGGTGCGATTTTGATGGAATCCGGCAGAAATTTTGAAGGAATTCTTAAAATTCCAAATAACAGTGTTTAAATTCTCAGAATATGGGTGCCTGAGGGCACTGAATTCATTTATGAATTCAGAATCACGATTTGAACAGCACAAAATTCAGATTTCTTAAAAAAACATCGCCAGACCAAAAACTCGCCGAACTAAAGGGGCCACATGGGGTCCTTCACTTGTAGAACTCCTATCTCCTTTGAGGCAGAGATAGTTGACCCCACCATTGCTTTGAGAACTCTCCCCTGCATTTTGAAAGAAGCCCAGAGATAATCAGAAAATAATCATCACTCTCAGAGAATACATTATTCAGCAAGAGTCAGTCAATAACTAAAGCAAAGATTAATTTCAGAGTGAAAACTTCAAATTCAAACATCAACTGAAAAGTTAAAAAGAAGATACGCGATTCTAATGACACACAAATTTAGGCCAATTGATACCAATCTTAAAAATGCAGACATTTTCCCATTTTTCTCATTATTACTTTGTAAAAAATTGTTTAGACAAGGCAAGCATTCCTATTGTTACGTTCTTGATACATCCATTTCTAGCTCTTGGATATCGAAATGAAATAATATCAATTCACAAGACAAAGTGCAGAGAACAGATTCAATCAACCAAATGCAACGAACATACTAAGAGGGAGATGCCAATGAGAAGAATATATAAGTCAGCCAATGCCTAACATTTAGAAACTCTACTTTTGATAAAAATGGTTTAAAAATCAATATGTAAATGTGATCATACTAGTTGCCCAATGCACATGTTGTGCCCTTCCAGTATAATTGATCCTTCATAACTAGAGCATTTGATACTTGAATGTTGATTTGACAATTATTCTTGAATGTTGGCCGAAATATACACTAAACTACGGTGAGCATAAAATATTATTTTGCATAATGGTTCCACAAGAGTAGGCCAAAAATATACAATAAATTTCCAGATGTCAATTTTACAGAAACAGAAACATACCTAACCAGAACACCTGAAGTCAACACTTTTGGGTTATTTTGTTATGCATCACCAGTAATCCCCACAAGAACATAGCCCATCCTTGAAATGATGGAAACGGTTAGCATCCCTCACAATAATTTCTCTTTCAACAGTCTTGGTAATGAACTTAATGGCAGAATGGCAGTCACCACACACTCTAAGGTTCTTGATGATCCGGATGTTTGTCCTAGGTGGGGTATTAATAAGCCCAAATGCGATTGCCAGCTTCTCACTGTGGTGGCCGAGGAGATGTTCCTTCTGCTCCTCCTCCACATCAGTCCTAACAAATCTTGTGTGGGGTGAATACCCTGCCTCCTTAATTTGCCCATATAAACTCTCCAAATAAGCATAAATTTCCTCTGTTTGTGAATGTGATCTATCTCCTACAAGAAAAGCATAGACATGCTTATTAACCTCAATCCAGCTGCATCCTGGCTTCTTTTTTATGCCCTTGTCCCTCATCTTTTTTCGCACCTTTCGGATATCATCCCATCTTCCAGCAGCCGCATAGAGGTTTGACAACATCACATAAGGCGTAGCATCATTCGGATCCAACTCATGCAGGTGTTTTGCTGAACGCTCTCCTAACTCAACGTTCTTATGGATAATACAGGCACAAAGCAAAGAACCCCACACAGCAGCATTCGGTTTAACTGTCATTTTCTTGATCAAGGCTTCAGCATCCGTCAGGCGCCCTGCACGGCCAAGGAGATCGACCATGCAGCTATAGTGCTCCACTGTAGGTTCAATCCCATATTGCCGAGTCATGCAATCAAAGAATCGCCAGCCATCGTCCACTAGGCCTGAATGGCAGCAGGCTAAGAGAACTCCGACAAAGCTGACATAGTCCGGATTCATGCCAGACTTCTCCATTCGTCCAAAGAGCTGGACAGCCTCCATGGCACACCCATTCTTGGCACATCCCATAATCATTGCATTCCACAAAACCACATCTCGTCTAGGAATATTGTAAAACACTTTGTAGGCACTATCTATGCTCCCACATTTCGAATACATGTCTATAAGGGCACTCCCAACAAACACATCTTCTTCAAACCCACTTCTAATAATCTCATCATGAACCTTCTTCCCATGTTCCAGAGCAGACAAATTCGCACAAGCCGGAAGAACACTTGCAAAGGTAAAATGATTTGGTTCAATCCCCACCCGCCGCATCCGGCAAAACATAGCCAGGGCCTCGTCCATTTTCCCATTCTGAGTATATCCCACCATCATGGCGTTCCAGGAAACGACATTTCGTTGAGGCATTTTATCAAAAACTTTCCGTGCATCCTCGATGCTCCCACATTTCACATACATATCCACAAGAGCACTGGCTACAAAAACATCATATTCAAACCCCCTTCTCCTTATTTCTTCATGGATCTCCTTGCCTTGCTCCAGATCTCCCAAGTCCGAAAATACTCGCAGAATGCTTGCAAATGTGAACTCGTTCGGCTTAATCTCTGTTTGCTGCATTTTATTAAACAGTTCCAAGGCTTCCTTACTGCGCCCATGGCTGGAATAAGCTGCAATCACAGTAGTCCATGACACCACATTTCGTTTGGGCATCTCATCCAGAACTCCACGGGCATCCACCAAGCTGGCACACTTACAATACATGTTAAGGAGTGTGTTACCAATATACAAGTCTGGTTTAAATCCCATGTTCACCATGTGGGTATGGATTCTTTTACCCTCTGAGAGGGATTTCTTATCAATGCAACACCTCAATAGAGAATCGAATATGGTGGGATCCCTGCGAAGGGCTCTCTGGTCGATTGCGTGTAAAACATCCAGCGCTTGTTTCAATCGGCCCTGGTTGCACAGCGTTTTCACGTCACTGAGAGAGACATGTTTTTGCGCTGTGCGATGTGTTTCACTGCTTGCCAGAGCGCTGAATTTACGGTTTTCAGGTCGAAGGTAGTGAAGAAATAATAATAATGCCATCCTTTTCTTTTTTGGATAGAGTACAGAGTGTGATATCGCCATTAGCTAAGCACTGATTATGTTTGCCAAGAAATTTGTATAAATTTTTCCCCGAGTTCTTTTCCATGCCATGTAAACTTAATTTTTATTATTGTTTTTTGAAATGATCTATTAATTCCAGTCTTTGTTATTCATGGAATCAAAAGACATCGTCATGGAATCAAAAGACATCGTTTACAAAGCTGTGACTATATATCAGAATACGCGAAGTAAATAAACAGTCTGTAGTACAAGGATCATGACAATCAAAACAACCAATACAGGAAAACATTGGAAGACTGAAAACACCCACAGTATACTGAGATCTTGCCTATCTGAAGCAGCCGAAACAGTAAAAGCATGGAAAGTCTGATCTTTGCAGACTTTTGTCATCATCCCTGATTAGATCAGGTCAGTGGAAATAGAGAACCATAGGTGATTCCAAGCAAGTATTCCTGAGCAGAGCTAGCTGGCAGAAAGTCTCAATCAAGATAAAGAGAGACTAACAATACAGATAACCATCCATGGCTGAAAAAACAGAGAATATTCAGTAACTAGAAGAGCACAAATGAGTCCTGTGCTATTACCAAACCATCTAAAGTTTCCGTGAAATTTCCATTTCCCATATCCATATTCAGAGCTGTTTTTGAGAGACCGTCTGCCAGCGAGTTGTGCTCTCAGTATATATGCTTAAATATCACCGATGGAAAATGAAATATCATTTCTCTAATGTCTTCGCACCAATGCCTCAAAATAGGAATATCAAGGGCAGAAAGTCTGTTGAGCCATGAGATAATAACCAATGAATCACCATATATCATGAGTAAAGGCAAACCCATAATTAAGTTGATTCTTAATACAACCCAAATAGCTAATAACTCCGCTCTAGTGTTAGAACTACGACCGCAGCCCATAGAGAAGCTATAAAAATGGTTTTCATTCAGATAAACCACACACCCAGCACCTCCCAAATTGTTTGCTGCAGCCCCATCAAAGAAAGCAACAGGAAATTGTTTCACTGGCGAAGGACCAATAGCTCTAAATTTTTGTACTCTTTGCTTGACTGGATACAGATTTATTAAATTTTCAACCCGGTCAATAAGGGAGTGATGTGAAGGCTTAACATTTTCAAAGAGACCTAGATTCTTGGTAATCCAAATGCACCAGAAAATAAAAAAGGGGAGCTGACGGTATGAGGCCCATCGGTCGACAGATCTAAGCCATAGATCCAATGATGCACTAACAGAATTTTGCAAAGAGAAAGAGCAGGAATAACGAGAGTCAAAGTGGCTGAAAGTCTGCAAAGTAAATGGACAGGATAAAAAGAGATGTTTTAAATCTTCACATTCCCTTTCGCACAAAACACATCGACTGGGTCCAAAATAACCACGAGTCTGCAATTGCTCCCAAGTGAGTATTTTGCCTTCGATTAGGAGCCACAGAAAACAGACAAGTTTGGAAGGAATGTTCAGTGTCCAGAGGATATCCAGAGAAAGGTTATGATCCTCCAGAGGGGAGTCCGCAAGGATGCATTCATAACCTACAGCAGCACTTATCGAGCCCACAAAGTTGCTGTGCGACCAAATGAGTCTGTCACATTGTTCATTAAGGCGAATTCTACTGTATTCCAGCCCTCTGATGTAGTTATCCCAAAGTAGTTTCCATTCACCACCCAATTCGAGATCCTCTGCCGAAAACCAGTAACCGACAGCATGAGGGGTGATGTTCCGGGCGTGAGCTAGAGACTTAATCCCATAATCTTCAAAATAGGTTCTTAATTCAGCAGGAAGTAAATAAGAATTGCTCAGTCCCACAACAGGATCAACTCCCAATCTAATGTCAATCCCACAACCCACTTGCTAGATAATGCCCTTACCAATCCAGATCAAGGTTTTGAGGAAACCTTTCCAAATGATCGAGGTATGCTGAAGTATGAAACTTTTATCACGAAGCCAAGAGTGAAGAGGCAGCTTCTTCATATATTTAACAGAGAGAAGGTGATTCCAAATGCCATCACTATTGAGAGCAGTCCAGAAGCTCTTCATTCTCAGAGAAAGACTGAAACTGGGAAGATGCTTGTGTGAGAGGTGAGGTGTTCTTGATAATTTACTATATACCAAAATGTTTAAATAACTCAAAAATAAACTTCAAAAAAATCATTGAAAGATTTGTATTTTTGGTATGTGACCGGTGGAATTAATTATTGGGTTGGTTGAGCAATATGTATTTTCAACACTGTTTTATTACGAGGTTATTAATCATTGGATTTACTGCTCGATCATATCTAAGAGTTAGATTTTTTTTTCCATGGAAAAAAACCATATATGTATATTGAAATATCATATACATTCCACATATAGATCAATAACTAGTATTGTCTATTGTCACAATTAGTTTACCAGCAAAAAATTGATACATATTAACAGTTTTAAAACAAGCTTTATACAATCCTTAAAAGGCATTAACAGTTTTCAAAAAAACACTTCAGAAAAATACATATTCATAAGCTTTAAAAAGCATCCAATCAGCATCCAAACATCAGCCAAGTAATTCAGATCATAGGCTTTTAAACAACATCCATATCTTCAAAATTTTCCAGCTTTCGCACCACTTTTTAAAAAAACATAACCATATTTGATACTCCATCAGCCTGGTGCTCTGATATCTGCCATGATCCACATAAACATTACATCCATCTTTTGCCAATGAATTCACTAGAGAATTTATTTCTCGATAAATATGCATAAATTGCACTTTATCGAAAAAATCTACCAATCTATGAACTTCAAGCAAAATCTGCTCAAGTAGAAGATTTTTTATATGATACTTACCGGAAGCCCAGTTGATAACTAGCTGAGAGTCCCCAAAAATCTGCAAGTGCTTGAAATTATGTTGCAAAGACAAAGTAAGTAGCGGTTTTAATCCTATAAGTTCAATGAAATTGCTAGTTCCATTGCCCAGTCCAGCTTTGAACGTATAAAAGTGATCATTTGATATAAAAAGGACACCCCCAGCTCCACATATTTTAGGATCCTCAGATGTCGAACCATCAAAGTACCCCCAAGGGTATGACTTATCAATAACTTCATGCACTACATGTCTAATTTTTATAATCTTATCTTGAGGAAAAGCTTTTAAACAACCCAAGCTGAAAGTTGATACCAGATAAGGAGATAAAACTTTATCTTCGAAACAGCATTGATTTCGTGCTTTACATATGAACCATAACACAATTATAGGCAGTGATCTGATATGTTTCAGTTCACTCTTCAAAACCCAGTTCTTCAGACAGATAGCCACAGTGGTTCCAATCCATAGATCTTTTACCCCCAACTTGGCCTCAATAACATTCCAGACTTGTCTAGTAAAAGAGTATTCCACACCAATATGAACATTAGATTCAACTACAGATTTACATAAATAACATCTACCTAGCCCTTCAAATCCTTTACAGCAGAGAACATCCCAAGTTAATGCTTTATCCTTCAATAAAAACCAGCAAATTTTTTTTGCTTTGAGTGGGCATTTGAATTTCCAAAGAACCTTCCACCATCAGGACATCTCCTACTCCTGTCTCTCCAACATTAAATGTAGATAACCAGCTCTAGGAGTATATTTCCCAGATTTGGACTGATTCCAAACTAGGATATCCTTCTCATCAGACAATTTGACATGACTGGATTTTAACAAACCCACATATTCATTCCAGCATGTAATGTCATTTTGATCAGAAAGCCCAATCAAATCAGCATTAAACCAGCCTTGATTATTTAGTAAAGATAAATCAAAGCAACCTATATCACTTAGAGAAAAAAATCCCAACTGAATGAAGTTTATCCACCAGACTAAAAGGTAAAGTATGTCTCCACTTACATCCAACCCAAGGATCCATACCAATTCTAACATTGACCCCATTACCCACCTTCCAAATAAGAGAATTACCAATAAGGTCAAAAGACCAAAGCACTGCTTTCCAGCAAATGGACATACATCTCTTCTTTTTAACCGTCACACGTATCCAGTCTAACAGGGATAAAGGAGATATATACTTTTGAATAGCAATCTGCACCCAAAGCCCCGTTCCATGAAGCAGTTTCCAAACATTTTTTGCCGCAAGTGCTTTGGCAAACTGAGCTTGTATCTTCAACCCCCAACCTCCCAGAAATTTTGGGCATGCTAATGTTTTCCAAGATGTCCAGGGTAATCCAGAGGAATCCGAATTCCCTGTCCATAAGAATTTAAAGCATAAAATTCTGATTTTTTCAATGACACCTAAGGGTATCCAGAAATGCATCCAATACACTGGAATAGCTTCTAATACAGTTTTAACCAATATGAGCTTACCTCCCTTAGACAATCATCGAAAACTCCAGTGCTTGATTCTCTTTTCCACCTTAACCACCAGCCAATCCCAATCTTTACTGAAATATCTGCAAGGTTTTAAAAAGAACCCAAGATATTTCGAACCAAACTCTAGTTTGTCAACTGTAAAAGAAAAAATGTTCTAAACAGTAATCAATTCAACATCATCCTACCTGGAATAAAGTAATGTTGATTTGTCTACATTTATCATCATACCAGATGCTTTACAAAAGATTTGCAAAATCTCATAAAGAGTAGATAGAGATTGCTCAGAACCATCAGATACCATGACAATATCATTAACAAATAAAACATGAGTTAATGAAATGTCATTCCCAAAAGATATCCCATGAAAATGTCTAGATGCTTTCGCTGCCAATAAAGATCTACCCAAGCCTTTGACAACTGTAAGAAAAAGGAACAGAGCCAGAGGACAGCCTTGCCTCAATCCTCTGCCTGATTTGAAAAAAGATGAAGCCGCTCCATTAATCAATACAGCAAATGAAACTGAAGTTAAACTACTCATAACCCAAGATATAAAAGGAACAAAGAAACCCATTTTCGTCAAGATTATCCTTAAGTAGGTCCAACTGACTCTGTCATAAGCTTTAGACAAGTCAATTTTTAAAACAACAGACTTCAAATTTTTTGCATAAATGGAATGTAATCCTTCCTGAATTACTCCCACAGCATCATGAATTTGCCTGCCAGGTAAAAACTCAAATTGTTCTCCAGAAATGTACCTTCCAAGAACTTTTATAATACGCATCAAAATGATCTTTCCAATGATTTTATAACATAAATTACACAAAGAAATTGGTCTAAAATCTTCAAAAGATTTAGGCATATCTTTCTTAGGAATTAATGCAATAAAAGTTGTATTGAAAGTAGTCGGAACTTTGCCAAATTTACGAGAGTCATCTACAACTTTTAACAGGTCCGGACCCAGAACATCAAACAGCACACGATAAACTTCCACCGGAATCCCATCCGGACCCGGGCTCTTATCATTTTTGCTAATAGATAAATCCTTCTGTAACTCCAACAAAGTAACAGGTAACATAAGATCCTCATTTTTCGAATCAAATATAGAGGTTGGAAAAGACTCAGCAATTTTCAGTATCTCCGGAAGATGGAGTGTCTTATCTTCCTGAAACAACTGCTCAAAATGTTGTACCCCAGCTTTTGCAATTGCATCAAAGCCTTCCACATAAAAGCCATCATCTCCTTCAATATTCTAGATAGAGTTAATATTCTCACGATGATTAGCAAAATTATGAAAAAAAAGAGGTGTTGTCATCACCACAAACAAGCTAGATAGCCCTACTCTTTTGTCTAGCTTCCTGCTCACGAATTAAGAGAATAGATCTCCTACGAGTTTCCAAGTCAATAAGAGAACTCCTCTCAAATTCAGTGGAGAAACCAAAACCGGGTTTATTAAAGGAGTCTGCAATCATGCCTTCGATTTCCACTAATTCCTTGGTTTCCTGAACCTTTTGCGTAACAGACCATGCACTAGAAACTTCCTTTATGGTTTTAAGATTGGCCACAAAATGTGATGCAGCAGATACCAAAGGATTGTCCACATAAACACTCCAGGAAGCCTTAAGAAGCTCAACGAAATCCCCATTGGATAACCAATTAGCATTAAATTTGAAGGGAGATCTCGGTTTGGGATTATTGGATAATAACTGAAGGAAAACTGGTTGATGATCGGAGTCCCCCCCAATTCCCACCCATTGTCTAAAATGCAAATCAAGATCCAATAAATCAACTGAAATCAGAAGTCTGTCCAAACGCTTAGATATATTATCATTCCCAATTCTTCTATTAGACCACGTAGGTGTTAAGACAAGTGGAACAATATCTACCAGGCCAAAAGTATCCAGTTTCTCAGATAAAAAGTCTGATAAGTTATCCACCCGAGCCTTTACACCCCAAATTTTCGAACAACCCAAAGAGAAATTAAGATCTCCCCCAAAAATCATACGAACAGATTTAAGACAATCCAGAGAAAGAAGGTTGTTCCAGAACCTAACCCTATCCAAATAGGGCCCATAAATATTCATAAAGCAATAAACATCCTTCATTTCAGTTGAATACAGGGAAGCACATAAACTTGATTCCATTGCCCACGCATTAATCAACTTAAAATGTCTAGTCCTCCAACCAATTATCATACCTCCAGACATCGCTTTGGCATCTAGAGAGATAAACTTCCAACTAGAAAGCATAGATTCCAACTCACCAACCAAAACGAACCCATTACCCATAGTCTCTTGTAAAAGCAATATATCAATAAACTGATCTTCAATCAACCTACGAATATCTAGTTTTTTTGGTAAACTGGCCAAACCCCGACAATTAAGGGTTGTAATAATCATAGTGAAACCCTAGAAAGGGTTTCCACTACTCTAAGTGCCCCAAAAAGGTGATCCAACTTAAGATTAAGATCCTGCTCATGTGAACATACAGAAAACCTAGGGTTATCACCCGACACTGCTCCAGACTGTGTCTTGTCTAAAACCCCCGTCAAAACTTTTTTAGAACAAGATCTGAGAAAGTATCCCTTATCTTTATTGACATGAGATACAAACCCTAATTTCCCAAGAGAAGACTCTGATAAGCTGAAAACTCCTGCCTAAGCCTCCAAAAGAGGTTCAAAAGAAGTTATATCCTTATACCCAGGGAAGGTAAAATTGTCTTTAAAAGGTCTATCCAAATCCAAAGGTTTTAGAAACTGATAAGATAACTTTCCATCAGAACCCATGCCCGATTTTTTTGGACTCTGATCAACCACAAGATCAATAGCATCCAAATTTTGTACAAGATCAGAAGACTGAGTCACAGGAGCTAAGCCAAGAAAACCAGGGAAGGTAAAATTGTATCTCCTGATAAGCTGAAGACCCTAGGGTTATCACCCGACACTGCTCCAGACTGTGTCTTGTCTAAAACCCCCGTCAAAACTTTTTTAGAACAGGATATGAGGAAGTATCCCTTATCCTTATTGACAGGAGATACAAACCCTAATTTCCTAAGAGAAGACTCTGATAAGCTGAAAACTCCTGCCTGAGCCTCCAAAAGAGGTTCAAAAGAAGTTATATCCTTATACCCAGGGAAGGTAAAATTGTCTTTAAAAGGTCTATCCAAATCCAAAGGTTTTAGAAACTCATAAGATAACTTTCCATCAGAACCCATGCCCGAATTTTTTGGACTCTGATCAACCACAAGATCAATAGCATCCAAATTTTGTATAAGATCAGAAGACTGAGTCACAGGAGCTAAGCTAAGAAAACTAGCATCCCCCTCCAATGAAGCAGTACCTAAATTAACCAGCCCCCCATCAGGAATAATCTCAGGTAAGCCCAACATTGGCGAGCTTATGGTTGTCTGACCAGCTAAAGGATCGATAGGAACCAAATTATTAGAAGACTGAACAACAGGTACAGATCCAAACTTACAGCCAGTGACAACCTCCAAATCAAGGTCATGGTCCAAACCTTCTTTACGACAAACCCCATTCGGACCCTCAGGTTTCTTCACCCTCCAAACAGGTTTTACCATCCCACCTTGATTATGATAAGACAAACTACAGTCTGATGCTAAATGCCCATGTCTATGGCACCTAAGACATTTAAACGGAACCCCTACATAATCCAGAGGCTGAATAAAACTCACATTATCTTTTGAGATCATCAAATCTACCACCAACCCATGACTAATGTCTATAAGGACTAAAATCTTCCCCAAACAACAAACATTGGATTAAAGAAAGGATAGGTCAGCCTCAAGGAAGGTTCCTAAGGAATTTCCTACCATTTTAAAGAAGTCAAGGGACCAGAATTCAAAGGGGAGATTCGACAATTTAACCCAAATTGGTAATGTATCGTACCTCTCAGTGCGTGGGTCGAATAAAGGAGTCCACCGCTTCAGGAGAAGACCAGTACCCTCCCATCTCCAAGAACCAGCAAGGATGGAGTCTGAATTCGACGTATCATGAAACTTGAATGCTATCTAGCCTCTCAACAGAATAAACACCTCCGGGCAATGCAAAATGCATGCCATCCAAGAATCAGAAACCCATTTCTTCAACCCCAATGCACTAAGCTTTCGACCTCCAAATCGCCCAACAAGTGTTTACGCATTCGTCAATATAATGTCGTTTAATTTAATGTCAGTGCCAACCACTAACATAACTGGATTCAAAGCTTTTTTAATACCATGGGCAGCCCTTCGATTCCCAAGCCGAGGCTTCATAATAAACAGAGTAACCACTGGCGAAAGCACAGAACCTACCACCGATGAAAACACATTACCTTCCACCGGAGAAACCACCTGCGAAACCATAGAACCTATCACTGGATTCAATTTCGTCGATAGATGAATGCCATCAACGGGGTTATGCGAAATTTTTGGCAAACGTTTAGAAAAACTGTCCATGCTTAAATCTAGATTTAAACCAACTCTACACACGAACCCATCACCAGGACGATCGGCAATATTGCCCATAATACTAATCTCAGAAAACCTTCCAGAATGAGCATTCCCTGGATTCACCACTTTCAAACCCTTCAGCTTATCAACCTTCCCCACAACAGACTCACCAGAAATCACAGGAGACTGCCCTTCGAACTGTTCATCGAAACCGTCATCAGAGGAGAAATCCTCACAACACTATGGCAATACCTCCGATGCAGAAACCAAACGACCTCCCACAAGGTTGAATGACTTTTGAAGCTTGGGAGGAGTGCGCGCTAGCGCTTTCAAGTCTTAAAGAGACATGAAACAATGTGGCGACACAATACACCAGCAAGTACTGCAAATAAATCACACCTTAAATGCTCAGAAACGACCGCCAAATATATCCATCGCCAAGTCCGATAAAGAAACAAGTTCAGGGGTAAAGCCATCTCCAAACCTACACACCGCTAAAACCCCACTAAAAACATAAACACCACAATCAAACATGCATACGTTCAACCAAATCCCAAGAAATCATCGCATTAAAACCTTTTTGCTAGATAATCTACGGTTTTGAATGCACCAAATCCAGACGTCAGCACACAAGCGTCGGCTGACGGCCAAATGACGAATCTACAGGTACTATGAAGGTATACGTTAACTGAAAGGTATAAAGCCCCATTAACGATATCCACCAAACTACCAAGGAGTACGTTGATTTCTCAAATCATGTGCCACACCAATTTAAAACTAAAGATGACGCGGCGAGACACTCCAATTACTTTGCCTTAAACTATCGCCACTTATTTATTATCATATCTAAGAGTTGATATCCTTGCAGCAGCAACAATAAATGTTTTAGTATGAGTTTCTTATTGAATGTCATTATATTGGATTTGTACTTATATTACATGGGTTGATTCCATTGGATCAGGTGATTACATTTGATGAGGTTGATTCTATTGGATCGGGCTTGTACTTACATGACACGGGGTTTATTCCAATGAGTCCATGCACAATATACAAGGATACCAAGTATGAACACATATGGTAAGGACGACCTTACACCTTATGGCCAAATGAAGGCAAAAATATTCATATATTAATAGTAATAATATGTGTATGAGATAAAGAGAAAAAATGCTAAATTGTATTTGGTGCAGTATCTAGCAATTATGTGCAGGATTTAGGGTAATTTGTATTTGAAAACACAAGTTTTTGGTTCTATTCAAAGGTAATATGGATGTTAATTTTATTGAAATTACTTTTTTCCCTTGGGAAATAACTTGCAATAGATTAAATGAATAGACCACATTTTTTAGAGACCTATAGATATTATAAAATAAAAGTCCATATGACAAAAAACTATATGTAGTAGTTTTGCACATTTATGCCATCAAACATAGAGACTCAAAAGAAATAGTTTTCGTTTCCACTTCTAACAATCCAATGAAACATATAACGATTGGTATAATCCTATATTAGGATCCCTTTTGATGAAACAAAAAAGGCAAAAAACTATGACTTATACTGACACCAAAAAATGGGATCACAACTCTACCAAGTAATCCAACTGTAGGATGTATTGCCTATAGGAAAAAAAAAGATCTAGAACTTAACTCGGATAAAGATCTAGATCATAACTCACCTCACCATGGCCATCCTTGTCCCATCTAATCCAATGACCCTCCTCCACTTGTAAACTTATCTTAGAGAATCAACTCAGGAATTCCTTTAACTGTAGATATGAGCAAAAACAACATCCTGGAACAATTCCCTCAACCTTTGGATCTCCTTGGAAATAGGAACTAAAAGAATATTATTTTAGAGGTCTCCTCTCCTTCAACCAGACAATAATCAGTTTAGAATCCCCATATACCCGAAGATGATGGACACCCTTTTGAATAGCCACGATCATAGATAGTTTTAAAGACACAAGTTCCACTCTACTAGTAGTTTCGTGTCCAATACCTATCGCAAATTTGTGCCAGACCTAATCATTTAAGAACAGAATGCCTCCAGCACCCCCCAAAGGAGGAGTCCCTTGATAAGCACCATCAAAATAAAGCCAAGGATTAGCTTTGTCAATTCTTTCAACCTCTATTCTTCTAACTCTAATTAACTAATCCACTTGAAGAAATGTTTGAGGATAGCCAAGCCTTTGTCTGCAAAATCTACCGGAGAGATGAAAGAGTCCTCAAAGATAGCCATATTCCTATTCCTAGCAAACCACACTCCCTAAGAAAACATAACGGGCAAAGCTAAGTAGTTCTTGAAATCCTAGTTGTTTGACCATTGTGGTAAAGCCTCATCTAAAGAGATACATGTCCGATTAAAAGGAATACCACATACCTATGAGGCATGATCTCACATCCTAGTTATGCATGAACAAGAGATAATATATTCAATACTTTCATTGCCTGCTTTGCATAGTGGGATTCTGTCAGGTCCATACCATATCTTCCTCAAAAATAGATCACATACTATAATTTTGTTGGATAATGCAATCCACATAAATAAATTACATTTTAGAGGACATTTATATTTCCAAATTGATTCATGCCACCAGTGGGGGTCAAGATTATCCTCCTCTTCTCTAATAACCGGATAGCCAAGACTAGGTAAATATGAGCCACCTGAAGGATTCCTGGAACAGATAAGAATATCTTCTTTCCTGGAGTTTAATGTGACTGTCTTTAAGATCCTTAATTTAACTTTCCCAAGCCAATCTTTCCTTTGCATCCTCAATGCTTGCAGCCTCGGCTCCAAGCCACTTTTGAGAAAAGATAGTAGAGTTAATTAGATCACTAATCTAAGCCACTTATATGTATCCCTGATCTCTTAATCCCTCCACCAAATCCAAAGGAAACCTATGAGCTCCCCCATTGCCTATCCAAGGATATTGACCAATTCTGACCTTCCTACTATTGCCAATCTACAAGACTAACCAATCACCAATGACCTAAAAACCCAACAACAAAGCTCTCCACATATTAGAAACATTCTTATAATATTCTTCCTCTATTCTAAACCACTCTTCAATAGTAAAAGGTGTTATATACTTGTTATAAACAACTTTAACCCACATCTTCTCACATGTGAGTATCATCCAAACTTCTTTGGTTGCTAAAGCTTTACCAAAACATTGGAGATTCTTGATGCCCCAACCACCTAACTCCTTAGGTTTGGCCATATTCTTCCAAGCATTCCAACGAGAAGTATAACCTTCCTTGTTGCCCTACAACAAAATTTTTATAGCATATATTCCTTATTTGTTCCAGGAATCCTGAAGGTACATAAGCCATTGAAACCCAATACATAGGTACAACTTCAAGGACATATTTAACTAATACCATTCAGGCCCCTCTACTAAGCCACCTATTGCACCATAAATGCAACCTTTTTTCAACCTTCCCAATAATCCAAGCCCAATCCCTCCTCTAATAATCATTTGGTTTCAAAATAAAACCCAAATATTAGAGCCCATTTTTTATATCCACCAAAGAAAAGTCAATTAATTGCAAATCCAATTAAGGTCAACCTATGCGATATTCATAAAAGATAAGGAAGATTTCTTGATGTTATACACCACACATGTAGATTCTACAAATAGATTCAACAATCCTTGTAACATAAGAACTTCTCTCTTATATCCATTGGAGAAGAGAAGAATATCATCAACAAAGAAGAGATGGGTTACAAATAAATTACCCCAATAGAAATACTTTTTAAGGACCCTCTTTGCTTTGCTTGGAGGATTAATCTACTGAGACCCTTGGGCCTCAACTACAAGAATGAATAGAAGGGGAGCCAAAAGGAAATCCTGTCTAAGACCCCTTCCAACTCTAAAGAAAGTAGATGAAGATCCATTAATTAAAACAACAAAGGTGACTAAAGTGACAATACATTATCCAATTGAAAAACCGAAGCTCAAAACTCACTTGTAGTAGCACTAGTATTAAGTATACCCAGTTAACTATGTCATAAGCCTTTGGCAGATCCACATTGGCAATCATTGAAGATGAATGCTTAACCTTCGCAAAGTGTAGAACCTCCTATGCAGTTCATATTGCATTATGGATTTGTCTTCTAGATAGGAAAGTAAATTGTTCCTAAGAGACTAAATTAGATAGAGTTCCTTTAATCCTAATAGTTATAATCTTTGCAATCAATTTGTAAATGTAGTTACAAATATATATGGGTATGTATTCTTCCAAATTACTAGGCTTATCAAACACAGGAATAAGAGTGATGAAAGTGGCATTAAAAGCTACTAGGATTCTTCCATTTGATCTTAACTCCTCAATAACCTTAAGAAGATCGTATTCAAAATCCTTTAAAGATCCGAGCTTGGACTTTTCTCTTTTTGCATATTCAGTAAATAAAACTTTAATTCCTCATCAGAGACAGGATCCTTTAATAATGTATTATGATCTTCATTTACAAAGGAAGGATACACAACAATTACTCTCAGCATTTGTGCCACAAAAGCTCTCCTATCTTCCTAATACAAAAAATTGAAATGATTTACCCCCAGCTCTGCAAGATCTTGTGACCAAAAATCTCTTTCCAATCTCATTCTCCAAATGACAAATAGAAATAGGGTTTTTTCTATGATTTACAAAATTATGGAAAAACTTTGTGTCCTCATCTCCACATTTCAACCAGTTAGCTCTACTCTTTAATCTCCAATGGGCCTCTTTTTCCAACAATTTTTTGTTTTTGCTTTTTAGTTTCCAACTCCAGTATCTCTTTCTTATACTCAATAGATCTAAACCCATCCAAATTTTGAGAATGGTATGAGTCCACATCTCTTTCAATGGTGTAGAGCTCTTGTTGCTTTTATAACATTCTCTCAGTTGTCCGCTCCAAAGATTTGTCTTTGATTTTCCTTGGATTATATAAGAATTGCAAGGTTGCAGAGACTCTACTATTTCTACCATAAGACACCCATAAATCTTTTGCCATCTTTGTATATCCCTCATTGTCAAGCCAAGTAAAACAAAATTTGAAAGGACTAGGAGACTATGAGGGACCCAAGACAATCTCCATCAAGATGGGAAAATGGTAAAAGTTGCCTCTCGAGGCCACCCACTACTAAGTGCTCAAAGCCCCTCGAAGAATCCCATCCTTCACCAAAAACCTATCGAGTCTTTTAGCGATACTATCTGCACCAGCTCACATGTTCCTCCATGTAGAGTGAATTCTAGCAGGGAGAATGTCAAAAAAGGAAGATTCATCCAATTTCTTGATAAAGTAATAAAAAAGAGAGTCTTTTTGAGCTTTTTGACCCCACATTTCAGCACCCCTCAAAGAAAAATTCAAATTTCCTCCTATAATGACCCTATCATGGTGAAGAAACCCAAGCTAAAAGACTTGTCCCAATAAGTTATGCAGTTTTGATAAGGACCATAAACATTTATAAAGGTAAAAGATTTCCCGAACTCTCTTAGAAATAAGGAGACTCCCAGACCTGTAGGCATTTCCCAACAGTTAGTTTTGAGAAACTCCTAGTATACCAACCAATAAGAACACCTCTTCATCTGCCATGAGTATCAAGGAAGATGAAAACCCAACCTAATAGAAGAGAGCTTAAATCGTCCAATATACAGTTACCACATGCTATAGACTCTTGTTAAAAAATAACTTTAGGTTTGTGAATCTACTAATCGCTTAGGCCTAACTTCTTTGAGGGCAACCTCAACCCTCAACAATTGTAGGATAAAATTAACATTGACAAACTTTCTAGGGATATCTTGCTCTAAGAGTCCCAAATAAAGTTTTTTGTCTCCCCGCACATACGTCTCGATGTGCTTGATCCCAAGTAGAGGCTAATGTCGACCTGCGACCCCTAATTATGGGGGAAGACTTTGAGGAGTGATAGATACCACCTAAGTCACCTGGTTCGAATTCGTGTTCGAATTCGATGACCTTGAAATTCGTAAAAAAATCAACCACAAAAATTTTCGTGATAAAATTCGGCATTAAATTCAAGAGCTTATAAAATTTGAAAAAATAATATATGAAATTTTTTAATAAAATCCATAAACCAAAATATACTAACATTAATTATTAAGCACTTTAAACAAATATTTTAAAAACACTATACTAATATATGAAATTTTAAACATACTAAACTATACTAACATTAATTATTAAACACTTTAAACATATATTTAAACAAAATTTGTAAATAAAAAATATGTGAATGTTTCAATAAAATTCAATATATCAAACTATACCAAATCATGAAACACATTAAACATATATTAAAAATCGAACTATATATTAAACACATTAAACATATATTAAAAATCAAACTATATATTAAACATCGAACTATATATTAAACACATTAAACATGTATTAAAAATTGAGCTATGTATTAAGCATTGAACTATATATTAAACGCATTAAACATATATTAAAAATTGAACTATATATTAAACAGTGGCCGAGCAAGAATCGAACTCTCGAGACTCGTCACTACTCTCTCTACATGAGAGCAGCCAATCAGCGACACGCCAACAGCTGATTGGGCGAGCGACCATCTTTAGCAGGTTCATGATTCACGACTAACCTCCACGGACTTACGACTAATCTCCACACTCCATGGCGGGTCGCGGCTTCAATTTCATGATGACCTAACATATTTTTAGTAAGGTTTACATGCCCGCTGCTAAAACCTCATTAAAATCGTCGATTTTCAATGATTAAAATTGTCCGCCATAGAAAAACGACGAATTTCAAATTTCAAGGCAAAAAAAACCCGAATCTGGTGACTTAGGATACCACGACCACCCCTGACCAAGCAACCCGAAGAATGTGCAATCGGTGGCCTCAGGAAATATATGGACCCTGTTGGAGTTGAGATTTTCTCAAGAGTGGAAACTTCAACATAATACTCAACAAGAGAGGGTAAATGATCGGGTGGATCATAGAGAGAAGGAAAAGTCGGTAAATCACTATCATCATGTTAAACAACATCCCTTTTAAGAATATCCATCTCTGAAACCTCTCCCCCTCTAATCGAAGGAACGATTATGATATGTAAAGGTGAATTGAACGAGATAGATACAATAAGAGAGGAACAAAAAGGGAGGGAAACCTCCTCAAAAGAAGCAACATGTTGGTCGGAAGCCAAAGAAAGACTAGAGCCAAGAGAAGAAATGAAATTGGCTGGCTCAAAATTTGAGAACAAAGAAAATTTCATAGAATTACCCCCTGTCAAGGGGTTGGGAGCCACCGATAAAGGATAAATAAGAGGGCAACTACCATAGACAACATGGGAAGGAGAAGATGCCACCTCCAAGTTGGGTAATTGGTCTGGGGGCATTGGAGAGAAGAAGGGAAGTGTCCCATACCCCTTAGGGTTCAAAGAATCAAAGCTCATAGTGAAAGATCCACCTCGCCAACCTCCACCAATAAAATAATCACTAAAAATGGATCCCCTCTTCAAAGGGAAAAAATTGCAAAACTCATCCATTCCAGTCGAACCGGAACCCCAAGAAAACTGAGATGAGGGATGAAAGATACTAACAACATCATACATATCTTTATAAAAACCATCTAACATGGATGAGGTATCCTTTGGCATACTTGGACGAGACAATGAAATTCCAGTTCCATAGCCTGATGAAAAAGATTGAGCCTCTTCTCTATCTCTCAGATCAACAACCGAGATGACTGCAACATTAACAAAATTTTCCACTGCAAGATTCCCAACCCCCTCTACCACAGGGAAATCCAAAGATAACCCCCCTTGGAACCAACTTCATGAAGAGAAGAACTACGAGTCCCTTGCAAGCACCAATCTGTCTTAGGGACCTCCCAAACATCCAACCCCTTTGTCATCTTTTGTTTACGGCTCGAGAAACCAAGTAAATCATTCTTGTGTTGGGTAGTTCTAGCAGGTCACTTGGAAGGAAGGTGACAGTATCGAATCAAGTGGTCGTGTGCATGGCACCCATGATAGCGAAATGGTACACCCACATAGTCAAGAGTCTAGACGTAAGAGTTGTCACCCATAGTGATGGATATATGACCATATAAAATTTTATGTGGGTCTATACCTACTAGAATGTGTCCCATAGTCATTATACCAAAATCCCGAAAGCTATAGTTGACTTCAATAAAAACCCGAAGAAACTCTCCAATGCTATGGAAGACCACTAACGTCCACAATGCAACTTGAAGACACAATAGTTTCACCAACAATTCATCGACAAGTGCCTAGAGTAATTTTTCTCGCTTATAGCGGCAAAGCATGGAGACCACATCTTCATCATAAACAACTCATAACCCTAGAGCTAGGATCCATATAACAAAGCTGCTGCATCCATACTCGAGTGTATGAAAATGGCCTTCCAAACCTTAGCCAAAGATATAACTAAAGAACAATACCCTAGAAGTGGCAACCATTTTTGAGAGACCAAATCTTTAAAATGAGAGAATCTCGTATTCTTACCCATAAAAAGACCCACCAAGACCGATTCAGACATCATCAATATCTCTTACATGTCCACAGCGACTCCCAATGTCAATTTCCTCGTGGGGGGGCTATTTTATTGAAATTATTATTTTGGTTAAATTATTTTTTAATTTTGGTGTATAATTTAAAATTGTTTTTAATTTGTTCAGGTTATCTTCTTTAAATGTAAATAAATAGGTTAATAGTCCAAGACCTAAAGGTTCTAGCATGAATGGAAATCTATTCCCTTATGGACCATGAATAACAAAATTCAATATCGACGAACAACCTTTCAAGATTCAAATGATTTAATTTAATGGTTTACTTATCTACTCAAATAGTATTACGCTCAAATAATATTACATTGTTTCTTTAATATCATAATGTAGTGTTAAATAAAAAATATGTAATGTCTTTGAAATCTATGAAATACTACAAATTAAATTACCATTGCAAAGTTTAACGTAAGTACTAATCTATCCAACATCATCAAGGATCAAAGTTATAGATCTATTAAACTTCAAAAGGGATCAAACTTTTAGAAGTAAAAACATTTTTCAAGATTTACAAAATAAAGTTTGCGCTTTTTATGCCTCTTGATACTTTATGAATATTGAGTTACAATTTGTAAAAGTTTGTACTTCTAGATTTGAATCATATTGATACTTGACAAGATTGAAGTTCAAATAGATCTAGATTGATAATATGTGTCAACCCATATACCCACTTAAAACATAATGAGATTTTAGAATCATAAAAGTTATTCTAAAACACCCTATGATAAGTGTATTTAACTACCATTATTTATGTCATTAACCAGACACACAAACCATACAAAAAAAAGAAGAACATTACACAAGCAAAAATAATCCCTTCACAAACCAATTAATCATTATATTAGTAGGAAATGTTCTACTTCTATGAATATCCATGAAAGGAGAAAATATCGTTACTAAGGTTCACATTCTCCAACTCATTATTTTTCTTCGAAACAAGTATAGTAACACCTCTATTACAAGGAAGACTTTATCCTCTCCTTCCTTTATGGGAATTCATAAACTAAAAAAGTGTTTCTTAATGCTCTATAGTAGATCCTCATAAACATAAATACTTTTCAAACTTAAGAATCTATTAAAAATTTAAAAATAAAATTTCTACTTTGTTATTTAAATGAAAAAGCATTTGTTTAAGGAATGTAATCACATGTTCTTTCATCCATGATAGGTTGATTTTAGGGTTCTCCCATTAAAGTGACTGAAAAAATTTCTTCAACCATTCTCGCATAATAGCGATCCAATCTACATTCTACCATGTAGATCTAGCTAACTAGAACTTGATCAAACCATTATTGTTGGAGAGTGTGTCTACCAAGGTCTGATACCAAATGATGGTTCCATGATACAACAAACATTATTATATACATTAGAAATATAGAACAATAAAGAAAACCATAACATCATGCACATCTAGACACCATGATTTATCCCGAAAACCCCTTCACCGGGTAAAACCAACAAAAGATCTTCATTATGCCCCTTGACCAAATCCAACTAGGTCAAGTGTGGCTCCACCACCACGGGTACCCTTGACCATCACTAAGAGTTCTAGACAATTTACAATGGAGTTTGACCAACCTCTTTATAGGCTTCAACCACAAGACTATCATGGGTGGATATCCTAACACCATGGGTCTATTACAACAATAACAAAAGTCGGTTAACTTGCTCTATGACCGAGTTAAGATTAACCCTACAAGGATTAATACAAATTAACGAAGCATATAATAACATATTTAAAAGCATAATTGCATGGCCTTTGTTGGGCATTCCAATAAGGAAACTTTGAATATGTGACTGGAAAAAAATTGATTTGAATTTTGGTAGCATTTTGAATTACGTTGTTTTTGTTTCTTGCTACCTTGTTGAGTACTCCATTCCTTGTGCCTGTACTTGGAAATTTCTAAGGGGGGGGGTGCTTAGTGACTTTGAGACACTGCATTCTCATATGAACAATGACCTAATGGGTGAAGAGAGGAACCCTGGAAGAGGCTCAGATACTATGCTTCTTAGAAAGGGTGATAACAATAGAGGCTTTCTCGAGCATGATATACAAAAGGAGAGATTCAAACAAGAGGTTAAGGCCATGTATCTTGAACTAAGGGAAGTACACGATGAAGTTTGCAATTATATATGCAAAGAGATTTAAACCATAAGGCTAAGTTAAAATGAAAGGGGGGGGGGTGGTCGAGCTTGTAACGAGCGAAGTTGAGCTATGATAGACAAGACCAAATTGAGGTGAGTGGGGCCAAAAGTGACAAGCAAGGCCAAATTGATATGAACGGGGCATTGACGGCTTAGGGTTTGGCCATATTCAACATCAACAATGTGGGACAAAATCAAGCTAAGCGGACAAATGATATATCATCAAGAGAAGAGAGCTAGACCAAGTAGATGAAGCCAAACTAAAGATGAGTAGAGTGCCCATGAGAAGAAAAAATAACACATAGGAGCAAAGATATAACCAAATCAAGAAAATTATTTGCAGGAAATACCAAAATCAAAGAGCATTGAACTCAAACCTTAACCCATTATTGCAAAGAACTACCCTATGCTTCCTTGAGTCACAAACAAACCAAGCCAAATGAACAAGAAACCTTCAACACCTGAGATGGAACCATAACAAAGGTGACAAAGGTAAGGCACTACCAAGGAATACCTCTCGCTATAACCTTGTTAGAAGATGTAAACCATAATAATCCACATGCTATGAAAATGATGTTGAGAACCTCCATATCTCTTAGATGACTGCTGCTAGTAATAATGGTAGTAGTTCTATTAATACAAAGAACCATCAATCATTTTCTTCCATGATTTTCCCTAGTGAATTGAATTAAAAATAATATTTTTTAATTAGTAATAAAGATAAAGCAATATCCCTTGTCATATATATCTTACATTAAATTAATAATTATTAAATTACATTTTTTATCATTTAATTTTATGTAATGTTATCATATTAAAAAAAACTAAAATTTACACCTTCACTCCTTTCAATACAATATAATCAATGTAAATTTATTTTCTTTTAATTTAATATTTTAATATTATTACATTACATTTTCTATCCATTCATATAATTTTACATTTTTAATCATTTTAGTTCTTCCAATTACATAACCCATACCAATTTTAGTTCTTCCAATTACATAACCCATACCAAATTTACACCTCTCAATGCAACAACAACATTTTAATGTAATAAGTCTGTACAATCAAATGTGTATACCACATCTCTCCAAATGAACAAATTCGCATGGATCATGTCCCACAATCATCTTCGTAAAATACAATAGCATTCCATAATACTATATCAACCCGTTCGCAATTAAACTTACTTTTTCTTTTTAGACACAGCTACAATCCTATCCTCGTCAAGTTTTCAAGTTTTTGAAAAACAGAATCACTGGCTCTCGTATTTACAACGAATCATCATCTATCCGTTCCGTCCTGCAAATTAATTCCATGGTAGACAAACTAATTCCATTGTGGAGTAGAGTATGGCTATCATCTCTGCTACGCCTTCATTGCTTCCATCCCACCATAGCTTACTGCTTTGCCATAACTCTTCTTCTCTCAGAATATCAGCAGTTCCCCAATTCACTAAATTCACACTTTCATTACATGGCTGCCCTCAGAGTACATTCGCTCGCAAGGAGTCAAGTTTGAATGGGCACCCATTTCATGTATCTGTTTGGAAGGGAAAGCTCAGAGCCCATTTGAGCCCAAAGCCCATCGATTCAGAAGAGGTCGGCAGGGATGAAATTCAAGAGGGCAGTGATGACTGCAAGGTGGTTGAAGACCATGGGGATAAGGATCCCAATAACAACAAGAAGGAATCATCTGATGATATATTTGCTGATATGGGGAAGGTGGCATTGGCCATTGGAGAATTTCTGCCTCCAGAAGGTTTTTTGGTGCTTGTGGCATCCATTGTGGGCGTTCTCACAGGAATTAGCGTTGTCCTCTTTAATCTTACGGTACGTCTGTCATTATTTAAAAATGAATTTGGAACCGGGAAATGAAGCCTCATTCTAATTTCTCTCTTTCTATATACATATGCCTTTACTCTGTGTGTGTGTTTATATTTATACACAAACAATATAGAACATAGTTGATAGAAGATCAGGATAATGATATATGCAACTGATAAGGAACAATTTTGCGATATTAAATTTTAGTGTCATCCTCTTAATTAGCTAGTTTAAATCCTAAAGTCCAAATTGCTGATGTTAGGCCATATATGTCTGTGAGAAAGAAAATGCTGCCTTATAGTAATAGAAAAAAAATTCACGATACAACAGTAGAATACATGCAGAACTCAAATTCACCTAAAGGACAGTAAGAAGGCGTTTAGGTTTGATTGAACCCTGAGCTCACAACCTCTAGCATCTCTCGCAATGACAGTGCTATCAATCTGACCTCAACCTCTAGTATCTCTCCTAATTAGAGTGCTTTTAGCTCCGAACTGTACTACTAATTCATCAAAAGACGTTCTTTAATAAAGAGATGTTAGTGCCTTTAGCTCCGAACTGTACTACTAATTCTTCAAAAGACGTCCTTTTAATAAAGAGATAGAGAACGATCACTAGAAACAACCTCACATCAAGAAAACTACTCTAATACAGTGCCTTGCTTCCCTGCACTTAAACAATGCTATGCTCCTCTGAGGTGCAGGTGAGAAATGGAATCAACATCACCTAGCAGGGGCAGATTTCCAACAATTTTATTTTGTAGAGGATATGGTGCCTGCCAAGTATCCTATACAAGCTCCCATCTTTCCCAAGCACACTATAGGTCCAGAATATGTGGCAGATGGTTTCAACTTTCGACCCCCACACAGCATGTGCATGAAGCATTTGTAAACCCCATCTGAGACAACTGCTTCTTCGAGGGAAATCTTGGGTAGATTAATAGCCATGCAAAGACCCTCATCCTCATCCTATAAGAAAGTCTGATGGACCACACAATTCATAGGCGATCAACCCACTTAGCTTCCTTCTCTGTAAGATAAGATAATTTAATTAGCTTCCTTCTCTGTAAGATAAGATAATTTTATTAGCTTCCTTCTCTGTAGACTGTAAGATAAGATAATTTTACTAATATTCAACTAATTAATGACTACAATAGTAGGTCAGTGGGAGTCAAATGTACAACCAATGTAAGTAATAGGGGGAATGCAAAAGCAACTCCTAACACACAAAAAGTAAACGAGCTAAATAAAAGTAATAAAAATAAGACGAATATAAAATGCATGTCAAACACAAAATGTTGGCATCAAAGTGCATCAGGTTTATAAGCAGAAGCAAAATGAAGGGAGGAAGAAGAAGAGGGCACCTAGTAAGGTCATCAATCTTGTGAAGGGACCGATACACTGTTTGACAATCTCTAATGAAGAGAAAATGGGATGAGTGGACTAGGATGTGTGATCCTGGGTAGAAGGTGACTGTATGCCGTTGCTCTCCTAACACTTGAGCTCACTGGGGAGAATTTGGTGATGGAACTGTGAGTACTCAAGATGGTGGGTGATGAGTAGCTTATCTATGTCATAAGCAAGCCTCCTCGAGGCTCTAGTGGGAATTGGTTTTCTAGTTGTAGATATAGAAGAAGTGTGGGGTCTTGCCAATTTAGAAGTGGATGTTGCATCTGTCTTTTTAATTTATCAAGGCATTAAAATGGTAAACACAGCCGTGAAAATCTTTCAGCAATGCAGTCATTTCCACACACACCCACGATTTCTTTTACGGCCACACACATTTTGCTGAAGGGAACCTCTGGGTATACAACCGAGGCTTACCCGGTCAGTGTTTTTAGCTTGCAGCAGCTCAAACCCTGTAACGATTCAAGTAATATGGTCCACTTGTAGCTGGGTATCGACGATTTTTCTCACCTGGGTATCAAGCAGTAACTTTTCGTTAGTACATTGATTTTTTTTACCTTATAGTTTCTCCTCGTAAATGAAAAGCAAAAAAAAAAAAACCAGGGAAGAAAAGAAATCTTACCTCGGTGGTATGAGCACATTGCTTGGGTTTTGCTCTAAAAGATCCCTCTCAGACAACGCTTGAGGTTTCAAAGGGAACCACGAGCCGAACACAGTTTACAAAGCAACCTCAGTCCTTAAACTCGGCAAAGAAGTGGAGAAAGGAACCTGCAATGCCGTGACAGAAGCCATGATGGTATAGACACTCAGTTAGCAGTCTTATAAATGCCTCTCCAGGCTGAATCACAACTTTTCTTTGCTACAGAGACCGAGGAGGCTAAGAGCCTAATGGCTCGACCCTCCTCTCTACCTAAACACAACAAAACTAATGGTTTGAAAGCGAGATTTTAGGGTCTGAGTAGGTTTTGTTATGGATAGGGTTTCAGTACAAAAACTTCCTCCATAAGATATTAACACGTGGATTCCACTTTAAAAACAATTTTATGGGTTACGATATAGTCCACTGGTGTGGATAAGCCCTGCAAAAGTAACTTATGTTAATAATTTGTTTTACATAAAATCTAGATGTTTCATATATAGTTTATATAATATAAAACTTTTATAAGTTTAGATAGGATATAGTCTTAATGCATGCATCTTTAGGCTTAGTATAAAGACTTTGGAATATATGTATATATGTTAGGAATAAGCATATATGCTTGCCTAGTAGTTTTCAATATCCATGAAATTTCATAAAAACTATGCAGGCATTATAATTATAAACTTGGATAAGTCAATTTAGGTATAGTTATCTTTTGCTAAACATGACTAAAATTTAGATTTTAAGAAGTCCAGAACCAAGCAAACGTTTTATTCATAGACATAAAGTTTATAGAAGGAAAAACAAGTTTGCAGTACCTCCAGTAATCCAAGAGCTGATGATTTTACACTACATCATACTTCTAACTTATCATAAAAAAATTAATTGTGTTCTCTAGCAATGTTTCTGCTATAAGGATAAGTAATCCTGATTCTGAACTGGATGTATAAGTCTTACATGTAAAAGACCTGTAAAAAGAACACCAGTTGACTGCATTAGCTTCAATAAGCTAAGTAAGCCACGAGCACAACCAAAAAGCCCCTTCAGTAAGACAAGAAGAACAATTTAATCAAAATCTTACTTTTACTAGAAACTTAAGCAGTTAAACTCAATACACTCCATCTCAGACTCATTTTGGATTGACCTTGCAATACTTTATTTGATATACTATTAGTAATAAATGTGTGGTATATATATATATATATTAGTAAATGATTCTTGTAGTATCTAGTCTCAGATTTTTAAGAAGGTTAACTGTAGCGGTTAGTTGAAACTTCTTAGGCGATGATTTAACATTTATTGTCGTATGGAAAAATTTTAAATTTTTACAAATTTTTGGAGTGTTACACCTCAAGTACCTTTAAAGAGAACACCAACCGAAATGTTTGAAGCATTGTCCGACCTATTTGAAGGAAGAAATATCAATAGGAAGATGACCTTGGGGAATCAATTCAAGAGTGTGAAGATTCAAAAGTCAAAGACCATGCAATCATACTTCACAAGGGTATCCAAGATCAAGGAGCAATTGGAAGCTATTGATGACATGGTGAAAGAAGCAGAAGTTGTAATGACCACCTTGAATGGACTCCCAAGAGAATGGGAATCTTTCATTCGAGGAATATGTTTTAGAAGAAAGCTGACCAAGTTTCGAAAGTTATGGGAGGAATGCGTTCAAGAAGAAGAAATAATAGAAGTTAGAGAAGAGAAGTTGAATGACGACGAAGATCAAGCTTTGGGAACCCATACCAAAGGAAAGAACAAGAGAAAGAGTCACGATCATCCTCCCAAAAGAACTCAAGGGTTTCAAAAGAAGAAAAGGGTCAAAAGGGACTTCTCATCTTTTGAATGTTTCACTTGCCACAAGATGGGACACATCTCCAGAAACTGTCCCCTGAAGGAAGAGCAGTTCAAGAAGGGGAACAAAAGGTTCCAAGCCCATGCAGCTGAAGATGATGATCAAGAGAATGAGAAGAGGACTAGAGAAGATGAAGATTCCCGTGAAGAATATGTTTTCATTTCATCCCTCACAGGATCGGTTTCACATGGAAGTGATACTTGGCTAGTAGATAGTGGTGCCTCCAAGCATATGACAGGTTACAAGGATTCTCTCTCATGTCTTGTACATAAGGATTCCCCACACAAAGTAAAGCTCGGAAATGATTACCAATATCCCATCAAAGGGATGGGAGAAGCCTCTTATAAGCTGGACTCCGAAAAGTCCACGAAGATGGAGGATGTTCTATATGTCCCAGGGTTAAAGAAGAATCTCCTTTCTATCTCAGCTTTAGATAAGAAAGGGTTTGGAGTTGCTTTCATAGATGGTGAAGTCCTCATGTGGTCAAAAGGGAAAAGTATAAATGATGCAGTGGTGATTGGAATTGAAGAAGGAGGACTCTACAAATTAAAGGGGCATGCAGATTTAGCCTTGATGGCTAGCACCATAAGCCCATGTGAATAATGGCACACAGACTTGCTCATATACATTACAAAGCATTACCAATTGTGAGCAAGGTGGTGACAGGTTTACTAGAGATCTAAGTAGACCGTGAAGGAGTGTGCAAAGGATGTGCACAAGGAAAGAACATGAAGAACCCTTTTCCAAGCAGTGACAGTAAAGCAAAAGGGATCTTAGACATTGTTCACTTAGATGTATGTGGACCAATGCAAACTACTTCATTAAGCGGGTATGTTTACTATGCTTCCTTTATTGATGATTACTCCCGCAAAACTTGGATCTATTTCTTGAAGAAGAAAGATGAAGTATTTGAAAAGTTCAAGGTGTTTAAGGCTCTTGTGGAAAACCTCTCTGAAAAAAGGATCAAGACCTTAAGATCAGACAATGGAGGTGAGTTCACATCAAGTGAATTAAATGATTATTGCAAAGAAGCTGGGATTAAGAGGGAGTTCACCATCCCCTATAATCCTCAACATAATGGTGTGGCTGAAAGAAAGACTAGATCTATCATGGAAGCAGTAAAATCCATGATCCATGATCAAGATCTACCTATGTACCTGTGGGCAGAAGCAGCTGGAACAACAGTCTATGTATAGAACAAAATCTCTAACAGTGCTCTTGGGAATAAGACTCCAGAAGAAATGTTTACCGAAGAAAAGCCCGAAGTCAGTCACCTGAAGGTATTTGGTTGTCCAGTATACATACACATTCCCAAGGAGAAGAGAAGAGATCGAAGGAGAATCTATATCCCAGGATACTGTCAAATTGAATTCAACAAAGATGTCACATTTGACGAAGATACAACTTTCAGAAAATCAAGGAAAAATCAAGAAGATGAAGAGGAGCATGAAGCTCCTAGAGTTGCAGAAATCTCCAAACCAATCAGATATAATGAGGAAGAACAAATGCCTGAGGATCATGACATGAAGACCTGAGGAGTTACCTAGTGAGATGATCTCATGCAAAAGCAGGCCTGCTTGGGCATGTGAGATAATTGAATATGTAGAAAGATATGGTGTTCCAGAAGGAACCCTTAAAGAAAGTAAGAAGCCAAAGCCATACCCTAGTTACGTGGATTTGATGTGTAACCTCGTTGACGAAGAACCCACATGCTTTGAAGAAGCAACAAAGTAGAAGGAATGGGTAGACGCCATGGTTGAGGAATACCAGTCTATTATAAAGAACAATGTATGGGAAGTAGTACCAAGATCGAAGAACAAGTCAGTAGTATCCTCGAAATGGATCTACAATACAGAGCATTCAACAGATGGCAGTATAGAAAAGTACAAGGCAAGATTCGTAGCTCGCAGATTCTCTCAAAAGGAAGGAATCGACTATGAGGAGACCTTTGCACCAGTTGCAAGGTACACCTCAATCAGAACCATCCTTGCCTTGGCATCCAAGATGAAGTGGAAGTTACATCAGATGGATGTAAAGACAACCTTCCTAAATGGTGTGATAGAAGAAGAAGTATACGTTGAGAAACCGCAAGGCTTTGAGACTGATGACCTGAAGACTCATGTATGCAGACTAAAGAAGGCGTTGTATGGGTTTAAGCAAGCTCCTAGAGCATGGTATGGAAGAATTGATGGCTTCCTGATGTGTTTGGGCTTTACCAAGAGTAAAGCAGATTCCAACCTTTACTATAAGGTTGAGGATGATGGGATTATGATATTACTACTATATGTGGATGGCCTATTTTTGACAGGTGAAGATAAACCCATCAACGAATGCAAGAAGAAACTCGCTGCAGAATTTGAGATGAAAGACCTTGGTATGATGCACTATTTTTTAGGTCTTGAAGTATGGCAGTATCCAGATGAGATTTTCCTGAACCAAAGAAAATATGCAGTTGAGATCCTAAAGAGATTTGGGATTATGGATTGTAAGGCCATGTCTACTCCGATGACAACAAACTTGAAGCTTTTGAATGACGATTCTTCGGAGATAATAGATGTTACCTTATACAGACAGATTATTGGTTCATTGATGTATTTGAAATTTAATTTTGACCAATACGAGACCAGATATATGTTTTGCTGTAAACACCTTAAGTCAGTATATGGTGGAGCCGAGACATGTTCATTTAGTGGCAGCAAAATATGTGATTAGGTACTTGAAGGGTACGTTGGATTATGGTCTCACATATGCATCAGATGATGAGATCAGATTGCACCAATTCAAGATACTGTTGCTTGGAGTTTTTATTGAAGGTTATTGGATCCTGAAGCACATGTTTTGGACTTAATTGCTAAAGATTGTGCTTTGGACTTAATTGCTAAAGACTTGCTGTGATTTATTGCATTGAATGTGTAAGGGCTATAATCAGGGTAACTTGTTGAAGAAATTTATTGTGGTTCATTACCCCATAAAAATCTTTGTGTTTACTGTTGAAAATTGTTTTTATGTATTTTCTTTCTTAATTTGGATTAGCTGCAGTTTACATGATCTTGTAGTAGACACACCCTCATGCATGTTTGGAGGTCTTTCTTTATCTGGATTCCTCTCAAGAAATTTTTGTTTTAGTGGCCTGCAAGATAGGATTGTTGTAGGTTCTTCATCTAGGATATATGTTTCCTTATCATCTGATCTGTAAATTGCCATGGATATTCCACTAGAATAGTTCGTCACAACAGATTTTCTAATATTCTACAATCACTTATTATGGTGTTTTACTTTGGGTTGCAGATTGAATGTTGCTAGCTTAATGTATGAAAATACTACGATAACTGAAACTGAAATGAAAGGTCTAATCAACTAATATACCATCCACAAAATGAACACAAGATTGAAGATGACTTTAGGTACTGATTTATTAAATGAGTCACTTACATGCATGCTAAGGCTAATATTTTGTCACAGAGTAGGGTGTGAAACGCTGAAGTCAATTTGCTATTTATCTATTTGCAGGTGCATGAAATACGTGACATATTTTGGGATGGAGTTCCTATTCCAGGTGCCTCATGGTTGCGGGAGCAGCCCCTTGAACAAAAATGGCAACGGGTTGTTTTGATACCAGCTTTTGGAGGTGTGGTAGTTGGCATTTTGAATACTCTAAGAAGTAGCCTTGAAAGTTATTCAGAAGGGATTCACTTGTCTGATATTAAGGCATCTTTCAGGTCATTTCTAAAGACTGTGGCTGCTACCATCACCCTTGGTACAGGTAATTCGCTTGGTCCAGAGGGACCAAGTGTTGAAATAGGTTCATCAATAGCACAAGGGATTGGAAAATTATTGCAATGTAGCAAGGGAACGAGATTATCTCTTATGGCTACAGGATCAGCTGCTGGAATTGCCTCAGGTATGTATAGTAGTTTCCTAATTCCTCATCAGTCTTAAGGGCCAGTTTTCTGTCCTTTTATTTTTGTTTTGCATACAAAAATTTCTCTACATCATTTCAGATTTTTTCTTTATGAAAAAATAGATTATATAACATTTTCTAATTAAAATATAGTTACCTATCAAGTTGTTTGTTGTTATAGCCCAACATTTTTGTTGCTTCCCCGCAACACAATACTTAAATTATTTTGTGACAGCCAACACAACTACACAAACCCAATATAAAAAATGTTGTGCTCTAAAATTGATGTCATAAACACTACTAAAAGTAAAAATATTATTCTATAATTGGGTTAACCTTGTTGTATTCCTAAAACTCTACACATGTCCCTTGACACAATTTTCCCAACACATATGCACCAATAACCACCAATCTCAACACACTTTGTGACACCTTTTCTCATGTTCGTATGATGCACATTTGTGTCGATTTTCCATAGGTCACTACTCACTCTGGAAATCTCAAATCCCAACTCAGCCTTAGATCTCAATAAGCCACATGCATATACAAAACCCAACTTCTCAATCCTAAAGAAGGTAACAACTACACAATATACTTATAATCTGAAGCACATGAAATCTCCCTACAGCTTTAACAAATAATATGACAATCACACATAATGAAACTCAGATTTGCCCTAAAAACCCAATATGGGAAAAATCCAGCAACTAGGGCCTTCTTCAATCTCGAGCCAGAGAATAATATATAGAGAGTATACAATCAGAAATACAATAAGAGAGACTTGATGGGTCAAAGCCCCAGATCTGCATGCATCTACAACTGCTGCTCTTTGGAAATGCGCCCCAACTATCTGCCCTAATCTCTGAACCTCTGATAATTGCCTCTGCCAATATTTGGAAGAAGTAACTGCCTCTCTAACTCTAAAGAAGTGCTCCCGTTGCCCTTCTCCACTGCTCTACTCTACCGGATGAAGAAACTACGACCTCAATCTTTGAATGACACCCCCAGTTGTAGAGATGCGCCTCTCTACTAAGAAGTGCGCCTCTCTGTTTATGACTCAGTCAATCTCTGAATGAGCTCTCTGTGAGCCCTCCTCAAACTCTGATGGAAGACCCCACACTCCCTCAGCTGTCTCAGCCTCAGGATCTGTGCCCTAGCTAGAGAAGCACGCCCCACTATCTCAGTCAATGCGTCCCAACTTCTCTGCTCCTCAATCACTGAAGAAAACCTGTGAGATGACCTCTCTCACAGCTGGAATGATGTGCCTCCCTTGTCTCAAAAGGATGTGCCCTCACTCTCTTAGGAATGCGTCTCATTCTCTCTAAGATGAATGCGCCCTCCCAACTCAACTGATTCACTCAGCCTCCTGATCACCTGAAGCTCACAATTAATAATGACTTTAGCCTTCTGAATGCCCTTTTCTAATCCTCTGGTGAGATTAGGGTTCTGAGACCTAATTAGAAGTCCATGCACTAATTCGACTTAGTGCATTAAAAATTATGCATTAAAAACAATGTAAACTGCATGCATGCACATGCTATGTGCAACTCTCATGCACGCACGTTATGCGACCTCCATGCACATGCACATGCATCATGTATCTTACCCATCAGAAAATGGTGCACCACTGCTCTCCTCACATCCAGCTGAAGAAGTCATTGAAGCCCTGTATGTCTCCAATCACTGAATTCATGACTGAACTGGAATGTATCTCACACTCCACACCATTGCCTATGTTGATGATGTACCTCCATGCTAGGCAGAAGTTAGAACTACATGGAGGACATCCCAAGATACCCATCTATCTCTAACACCAATAAGTCCTCTCCAAGTCTATGCCCTCTAGTTCTAGGAGAAAATAGAAAGTATAATTAAGGCATTCTCCGAAAAATCATCCTTATGAAGCCATTCACTCCATCCTCCTTTGAAAACAACAAGAGTCCTTCCTAAAGGACTCTCCTCAACCATAAAAATAGCTTGTAATGCAACATGCTTTAAGTGGAAGAAAAAATAAGATTTCTAATCCAGGAAACTTCACAGGATAAGCCTCCTTGACCCGTATGCTTTACCACTTGACCAAAAATAACATGATTGTCTCAAAAGTGAACAATATCAAGCCCAAAAGGTGGGAACTCCTCTATTTGGACATAAATAGCAATGCACAAGTCCTAGTAGGTCACATAAACCCCCTCAGGTGTAGTGCTCCATATCCTAGTGAAAATAGCAACGATGTGGAGTCCAAATGTCATTCTAACCACAAACCTCCAAAAAAAGCAGGTGTCAAAACATAACTGGTCCCCAAAAATAAAGTACTTAGAATGCCTTGAGATTTTGCTCTGCTATTCTATGCCATACTGGGTACTCAAAAAGATAAACATCTTGCTTGAAATATCATCCACCTGCTGAAAGTAGACTGCCCAAAAATAGACCCAAAAATTACAGTCTCGGTTCTAGTTGTACTTAGAACCATGGGCTAATCTCCCAACTATGTCGTTAGAGATATAATTTCTACGTTGTTCTGATTGCCTTCTAAAAATATAATCTCACAAAAAAATCAACTCCTCCGATTCACCCCAAATTCAGACCCTAAGCCTATCTCCTTGGTGGGTATCCAACTATATTGTCATTTGCTGTTGGAAAAAGTTAAAACCAAGTGTCTAAAAATAGTAACTGCTAAAATTAGCAGAATCAAGTATCTAAAAATGACCATCCAACTGTGTTCTATTGCCCATGCGTGAATCTCAATCTTCATGTGAATCTGATGCATGGGAAAACTGTTGTTAATAGAAAGATGGAAACTTGAATTGAAACTTTGCCAATAATAGCACAAGATGTGCCATCCCCTTGAAGCACTGGTCTCTAACTACTCCCCAAAACTCATACAATACGACTTTGGAATAAGGTAAGGATGGAACACCACTAAGGTACTCAGGAACCATTGATGTCGAATGGTGAACTCTATAACATTGAGTCCAGCCCAAGTGATATCCATGAATATCTATTGGACACTAACCACTTAGATTTATGAAGGAAAATCTGGTTTTAACATTGGCTCCATCTAGGGGATCTCCTTGTGGGATGTTGAGAATGATGGAACTCTGAATGAAGAAGACTTGTAAGATAGGAGCATAAAAAATCCTTTGAAAATAAGGCCTCACATGTACCAGTACAAGCTTCAAATATATGTTGAATATAAACTATATACATTGAAATAAATACAACCTAGAACAAAATCATTTCATGTATGAATCTCCACGGTGGGGTAATGAGTTGTTGTCGACCATGAGAGAGACCATCTAGCTAGGAACCACTAAGGTCAATCCTTTATAGACACGAGGCAACCCGTCCCAAGCTATGAGTACAATCTTGTTGATGTGATTGAATGATTTGAAATTGAATGCTAGAAGGAATCATATAGTCAAAACTCAATAATGAAAAAAAGCTCCATTGAGCACAAGGTAGATTGCCAATAAAGCTTGTGGGCACCAAGTTGCTCAAGATAACCTAGAGCTAGAGGACAGGCGAGATTCAGACCAGTACACCAGACCATTGATCACATTCTTACGCTTCGAGTCATCATTGAGGAGGCACGTCACCGCTCTTCAAAAGTCTATTGTTTCTTTGTAGACTTCTGGAAGGTGTTCCACTGCCCCCAAAGTAGCATTTTTCCATAGACTTCTAGGCATTGGCATTTTCGAGACCCTTTTGACCGTCGTTATAAGATCACATAAGTCAGTACTTGGTTGTCTTCGCACGACCTACATGCTTTCATATTTCATTGGGAGTACCATTGGGGTTAAGCAGGGGTGTCCACTCTCCCCCACTCAATTTGGGATTTACATCAATGAGCTAGAGTCTTTCTTACAAGAGCACATTAAGGGCAGTGATAGGTGCCTTCTCCACTAGGTCTTGATCTTTATTCTGCTCTTTATTGACGATGTGGTACTTTTGGCCTCATCTCTGGAGGGTTTGTAGAGACAGCTAGATGCCTTGGCCCTCTTTTGTCATCTTCGTCAATTGATGGTCAACTTGGGGGAAAACCAAGGTTACGATCTTCAATGGATCGAAGAGGCTACTCACTAATCTTCATTTCTTCTTTAGAGGGGAGGAGGTTGAGATCACTAGCACCTACAACTATACCTATTTGGGGTTTAGTTCACAGGACCTCAGTTCATCTTGCGACGTGCTCTTCAGTCTTGAGTTAATAAGGGATACGATCCATAGCCCTTCTAGAGAAATAGTGCTTCAAACACCATTTTCAGGACATCTCATCCAAGATGTCTCTCATGGATACTCTCATCCGACCCACAGTCCTATATGGCTCTGAGGTGTGGGGGCCATGCTTACCTGACTGTGATTGGGCCTCAATAGAGAGTGCAAATTCTTCTCCTCCGTTGCATCATTAGATGCAAATAGACTGTACCTCAGCCCATCATACTCACAGAGTTTGGTGCTTGACCTTTTCGGCTTGAGGTTGTGTTCAGTCTTGTTTCTCTCTTACACACCTTTGGAGCTTCGTCGACACGGTGAGGAGACGTGATTGGTACCCATACTTGGCTTATCTCTCTTAAGAGGACATCGCCTCAACCAACCCTTTAGGAAACTCTAGATGTTGCTTTGCCGGTGTTGTAGATCTTTTAGTATTTGCCAATATTGGGGTGGACCGACCTCCTCCTTTTGGGTATTCCTTGGACATGCCTGGCTGCCTCTTACCTACCAAGCAGGAGCTGAACAAAATCACTAGAGATGACATTTATAGACAATTTGTGTAGGTTACTTGGATCAACCCTTAAAGGGGGTTACGTCCTAAGATGGCCTTCTGTGCTACAAACTTCTTGGATCTGAGGGACAGTCTCATTGTTCGACCCCCTTACACATTCCTCCATTAGGAATATGCTCTTCGTATTCCTTTAGGCTAGTTCAGAGTGGGATCTCACTAGTCAAATAGGATCTGCCAAGTATGTCACCTTTAAGAGGTTGAGACCAAAGAGCACTTCATCTTTCTATGCCTTATTTACTATGAGATCCGCAGGCGGTTCCATTGTCTTTGTAGGGACCTTCTTCTCACAAAGCTCTTGACTTTGACAAGATATTACAGGTACCCTGATAAGAGATGTTTAGCCTTATACTTGTAGTAGGCCCTTTGGTTGCGCTCCTTCCTCCTCCAACGACATTCTCAATCAGGACCAAGCTCCACTCAGAGTATCACTTCTTTTTTTCTGGTGTTTTCTTCCTCTCGGGGCACTAAGACACAGATGGATGATGGCACAGACCTTGATCACATAGTTAGGACACGACAGTCCACCTCTACCTCTGCACAACACCAACGACAGGGAGAGTCTCAACCCCATCCTAGTAGCTGGATGACTTCATCTAGGATGCAACATCAAGCACCCTCCTCCAAGCAACGACGCACTACCCATTGCAGTTCCTCTTCTAGCTCTTCCTCCAGATTGAGTACTCTTTTGAGCTTCCTTTAGTTGGCCTTAGATGGTTGCAGGGATACTCCCAATGCTTTCAGTGTTGCCAGTGCTTCAAGTGGCACATGATGACAGTGTCAATTTTGCCATTTTTGCATCTCAGCTCTTGTATCCACTCCCATTACACCTTTTCCTTTCTTGGATCAGCTCTCTTCATATCTCTCCTTTATTTTTCTCTGAGATCGACTCTCCATTTATAGAGATAGGGTTTGGTATGAGTTTTGTTTTTAGATTTTCATAGGAGCTACTTTTATGCTCCCACTTTGTATTGTTATTATGGTACTGCACAGTCCCATTGACCTACTTTTGTGGTCATTTATTGGACATTAATAAAATTATCTTATCTTATCTTATCAAATTCTAAATCAACTCCTAAAGCAAATGTGTTGTTGTAAATGGAGGAAGATTTGTCGAAAAGAAAATAATGAAAATCCCTTCCAACCAACACAAAGCAAATATACAAGAAAAATAAGGTAACATATATTATAGAACTCCAACGTACAAACTCTTAGACTTGGCTCTACTCTTCTAAATTAGACCTTGAATTATGATTGACACATCTTTCTATGACAATTTTATTTTTTGGACTCAACATAAAGTAGATGTGACTCAATAACTTGAAAAGCCAACATACCAAAATAAAAACCTAACAACCTAAAACTATCTTCCCAAATTAACTTTGATAACTTGAAAGCAAATACTGGGAAATATTCCTAAAAGAAAGTTCATAAGAAAAAAATGAACTTTTGACTTAAGGGAAAGGGAAAGAGCATAATGTGGAAGCAAACAACTAAATAGGAATGACAAACTTAAAAATCTCATAGCAAATCGATTCTATACTTAGCACCTATCCTAAAAACCAAAATCATATTCAACCAAAACAAAATTGGATCTATCAACCTATCCCTAAACCTAAGTGATAAAAAACTTATCTTTCTTTTTCTTTTTTATTCTTTGTGGCCTCCGCCACTCATTACCGATCAACATACATAGACAACCAATGAATCCAATCATGCAATTGATGCTCTGTCGAACTCATCTATGTCCTCAAATCTCCAACAAAGCCAATTATGAAATCTGCCAATTCAAACATGTGTCCACATGTACTCAAAGATCAAAGGAAACAAAAGAACCAAGCATGTTCGATTATGCATTTCATAAAATGCATATACTTCTTTGAAAGAAAGGAAGAAAACCCTAGCGTCTTCTTTCGTGTCCTTTGAAATAGATCCTCTATGTATTGCTTAATCAAGCTACCAAAATTCTCGAATCTGGGTAATAATTAAACTCAAAAATAGATGTTCACATAAATTCAAATTGAGAAACCATTACCAACTAAGAAAATTCTTCCCGCATCTCAAAAATTAGAACAATTCATATGACCTTCTCACCTGTTGGGAAAACCACCTTCCCCTTGAATTAGAAGCTCCATTCAATAATGTAAGTTCTAAACACCTCATCTACTTTGATTAGACCTATTACCACCCAATTTTTATGTAAGCGGAAAAGATCATGCTATCACAAATATTGTAGTTGCCCCTTTTTAGATGATCCTATTCAAGATGGTAGGGTAAAGGGAAGGAAACCGAAGTTGTGAATTACGAGTATCCTAACCCCTAGATATGGATCGGTTGTCACTCCGGTTAAGATACCCTTCACTTTATGCCATTGATAATCCGAGTGACCAAGGGGGAGACCTTGACTAGGACCAAATACGAGATCAAACTAAAGCAATAGAATACGTAAGATAATTGGTGGATGAAAACCCTAGATCCAAGGTTGATAGCCACCAATATAAATGTGTTTTGGGTTGTTATGGTTTAAACAATAGAAATGTAGCCCAAAGTGTTTCATATTAGATTATTATATGGATCTAGGTTTTAAGTGCTAGTGCGAATGATCAAACTAACTACCTTGGGGGGAATTGATTGTGGAGATTGATAGTAAACCTAGAGTGATGGTTTGATGAACAATTAAGGTAAGCTAGCACTTGATTAAGGTGGCTCGAAGATGGATTTGACAGTATCTAAAAGCACATGCCAAAAGATGTATCATAAAGTAGGAAAATCAGCTGAAAACCCTAGGAAGGGGTTTGCCTAAAGATCAATGCTTAACCAAAGGGAAGATTGAGTCCCCAATGATGATGTCTTGGTAAACCCACTTAGCTCTAGATGAAAAACCCAGAAAGGTTTCGCCAAAACTCCTAACATAATGACCCAAAGAATTTTTTGAAGGTTTTAAACTTTTATATAGAAATTTACTTATACGTTGGGTGGATTGGAAATTAAAACTAAAGAAATACTGATAGAAATACATAGAAATCTTGTAGACGACAAGTGCAATGACACTTTACCCCGGTTTGATGTAATTTCGAGCGAATTTGATGAAGTCCAAAGCCAAATCGATTTACCCAGGTTGAGTTAGTGCGCCCCTCTTCCTGCAAGAGCAACCTACGTCAAGTTAGAATTGATCCACAGAAAAAGAAACTATGAATGCAATATTAATCAAGAAGCATAACCAATGATCAAAGACACATTAAAAAAAACCCCTAATTGCCAGTGTTTTCAAATGGAGAGAGCTGGATCTCTCACAAAAACGCCCCAAGAGAAAAACGCCCTCCTACAAACAACACGACCCTCACAAAATATATTTGAAACATGCACAAATTAACTGGAACACCTTCAGAAATAATTTGCAATCAAGCACAAGAACAATCTATGACAAAGAAGACACAAGATTTCTCTGAAAATATTCTCTTTATTCCAATAGCCAAGATCCAAATTTCCCAATGGGATATAATGGGGGGCTCACATCTCTAAAATAGATCAAGAGAGTGTCCACTTTTCAACTAACTATCATCCGACAATTGAGATTATAACATCATCAACAATGGAGATCACTTTTACACGGATCAATACATGGATCATAGCGACTAAGTCAAATGGGGCACACTTTTGCCCAAGGACGTCTTAATAAGATTTGATACTGTTACATGCATAGTGACTCAAGCAAGGTTGAGGGAAGAAAGAAAGGTAAATTAAAAACTAGCTACAAACCTCACAATTATCAAAGCGCAAAGTTGAATACACAACCAAGCATACAAGAAATAACCAAAAAATGCAACTCATAGAGTTACCTATACCAACACTTTGTGCAAAAACAATATGAGGTTCAAAGTTCAAACTTCTCCAATTCTCCCAATAATCCTCTCAAAATAGCAAGGTGAAACAAAAATGTAATGGTGGTTCTCGCAAAGTGTGGAATGGTAAAAAATACTAACTCAAAACAACTACCAAAGGGCGTGCATGGCGAGCTAACAAAAAAATCGCTAAGGTCACCCGAAGGTTGAATTGGACAAGTGAGTGCTCACGCACATGGTGAATTAGATCTTAAGGAATGGGATCAAACATGGACCGTTGGGAACAGATCAACGAATTAGATTGAAGGAGGCTTGAATGTCATATTTGTTATGTTAAATGCAACAAGGTTGGGAGAGTATGAAGAATGTCAAGTGTTAGATGTACCATTGGATACCAAGACCACCAAATCCCAATGTGCAGTACCACTATCACATCAACTCCATGTAGTGAATGCCTACTAAACCATATTTTGTGTTGGTGGCAAAGATCATTAGGTTATTGTTGTTACATCCATAATAACAGGGCTACTATGATGCATAGCAGTTTGTTAGAGGCATGAGCTAGTGCTATTACATGAGCCGAGTTATGATGATTAGTGGCAGAGATACATTTTTTGAGCTATTAAGAGGATGCAGAGCATACTTCCAGTTCCCTCTTGTCATGACTTATCCCTCTATGACCCCATTGAGATCTATTGGATGGGTTATGGTTCACTTAGCAAAGCAGTAGTTGGTGCCCTTTTCCTTTGCCATCATTGAGTCAGAGTATGCTTCATGCTATATCAAAGAGGAATATATATGATTGAGTAGGTATACAATATGCGTTTGGGTGTGGTACTATTATTTGTCTCTCTCATCTATCTTAGTAGCTTTTACTTGGCATTTAGTGAGATGAGGTGGTGATCTAGTGTGTTATCATGTTATTTATTGACTTGTTATCATAGATGGTTGAATGATTATGATTGTAAGTCTTTAGTATATGCTGACTTATGTTGCCCACTTTATACAAACGTGATTATTATCCTTGATATGCATGGTGTCATCCTTCACTTCCTCCACCCATCCAGTTTACATCCATTATTAATTTTTGACCTTTGACTTATGACTTGGACTTGTGAGATTGATGAGACTTCCCCCACTTTGTCCTTTGTGCATAATGGACCCCATGTTTATTTGTGTCTCGGCTATTGAGAGTGAGGTCTCTTGTAGTTTTCAAAGCAAGTTTTTCTCTATAAAGAAAATGCATCGGTGCGCATAAATGCTAAATCTAAGTGATGCAAAAGGCCAACTGTAATTAATAGTGTTTCTAAACACTAAGACCTAAGTAAATTGAAAGTTAATAAACTATTCAGTTGTCAAGGGATGAACACTCATCCTTTTTATGATGTAAGACCATTTTCCCCTACAGGGCAACAGAGTGGCAACTCCATCAGCACTATGGACGCTTGTTGTCAGCGGAGCTAGGATGAGTCATTTTCTAGGTCCCACAAGGCTATCCAAGGCACCTACCCTTGGAAGCTGGCTAGTATCTTGTGAAATGTGAAATGCTTCAAAGTTATATCAAATGAATTGTGAAAAGGATACTTGTTAGAGTCTATTAGAGGCAACCTTACTACTCTACCCATGTGTGAGACACCACCATTCCCTAGTGTCATCCATCATGTTTATTGTCACTGTGGTGTCCCTTATCCCCTTGTTGCTCTGAGAGATCACATAGTTAAAGTCTAACAGGTCAACTCCCTTCAACCTATCCTTGTTTTATTCACTCACCCAGCTTAGCTTGGTTTTCGGTTTTGTAAGTGAGCATATGCCTAGGACTTTGAGATGAATTGCGAAGTCGTTTTAATGCAAGTCTGGCTTTGTTTATGTTATGATCACCACTGTATAAGTTGCTTATGCTTTAGTTGAGCTATGAAATTTTAATATATATGATCGAGCATTATATTTATTAGTCCCTTGTGCATACAAGATTAGTTATTTCAATGCTTATTTAGTATTTTGATCAGTGTTGACTTGGTTAAAGCCAGTTTGACCATGGTCAACAGGGGTCCCGGATGATTTTGGATCTGATGGTTCGATTTTGTGCTTTTGACATCTATTTGTATCTAGTACAATGTCCCATGCTTCAGTTGGCCATTATTTGCTCCATATCACAGTTATATTTATTTATTATCAGTTATTATGGCCATATCTTATTATGTTGGACATGTATGAGCTCTTGGATCATATTACAGATGGATACAGGGGGTTCCACTAGTCATCAATAGTGGAGTTTGGGTCTTGTTGCAGTTGCAACAATTTTCCCAAAATTCAAAATTTTTTTGGGACCCTCCTCTTATTTCGTTTTGCTCAGCTCTTTGGTTTTGCTTGATGTTTGTTCAAGGAATACTTTTTTGCCAATGCTGTTTTACGGCTCGCATTGATTTTTTGTCTGGCCGTCGAAAGCATTTGAGACTAGAATCGGAAATGTAGTTAATTGCGCGCCCGCCGTTGCGGAGATGTAGTTGAGAGACGGTTTGATCCAAGGTATATTTTCTCCGACGCGCTTTATTTGTTTTTTTTTTTCAATTGGCGGCTTTGTTGGAATACTGTTGGAACGTGTTGTCTCTACGGTTTTCGCAGTTGCAGATGATGTATTGCGAAGTTCCCCGATGGTTGTTTTCATCTCTTTCGATCCCCGCCGTTTTGATTCGCAAATCCTTGGTCTTTTCAACTTTCGCCGTTGCGGCTCTAGAAAGCACTATCCTTCCGATACGGTTTGATTTTTGTTTTCCGCTTGACCGATATTTTTCGCCTAAGTCATGTTTATTTTGACTCCGATTTTGACTGGTCTGCGGAGCTAGGTGTCTTTATGGTTTCCGCTGTTGCGGCTCTTCAACCAACTATTGGTCCGAGGCCTTGGTCTGGTGAACTCCGATGCGAAGTTTTATTGTTTTCTCCTGCCGATGCCATTGCGGACCTCATAGTCGTTTCATCATCCGCCGTTGCGGAGATGCTGCTGACAGGATCGCCGATCCCGTAGTTGTTTTGTTGCCCGATGGTCTTATTTTTCCCGCCGATTATTTGTTGACCGGGACATATATATTGGGGTTTATTATTTTTATTGTTGTTTTTGCGAATTGCCCGTGCTATCGTTATCATTTCGAGCAAAACCACGTACTCGTTGGCAGTACCTCATTCCTAGGTGGCTCCGCCATGGAGGTTTGCGGATTTTCCTCGCCAATCGCACAGCGCATTGCCAGGTAGGCCTTTATGCCCGTTCTACCTTTCCGTTCGAATGATCGAGCTGAGTTTGTCGCCCTTGGTTAGTTCCCACCTCTGCGATTAGTGGATACCTAGTTTTTCATTTTCAGCGCATATATATAATCTATGTAGATGGTTTGGTTGCCCGATGGGGGGTTTTTGTTTGTTTGATTATTAAATTCACAGCCGTTATGGGTTTGCGACCCGCACCCGACTGCTTGGGAAACCGGTGCAGACGGGCGTTACGCTGTCTGCACCAGTTTCCCCCAGTCTGTGTATGGCCATCTGGGGAGGGTAGTTCCCTGTTAGTTGCAGGAGGAGGGCGTTTTCTTGTTTATTTCAGAGATGCCGAGGTTTTGGTTCCCTAGTATGGTCGCTCGCGTTTCTTGTGGACCGGGGTCGCGTTTGAGGTTACGCCCGCTTAGGATGAGATTGTTAATGGGACGAGTTAATTCATAGCGTCGAGGGGGTGATTTGAGGCTGTTTTTCCTTGACGGGGGGAGGGGGATTTTCTTCATTTTAGAAAGGCCATAATATTATGAGTCGATTATGCAAATCTTTAGTCATGGGCTAGTTTTAGCTCTTTTGGGAGATTGGTTTTGTGCAGGAACACTTAGTTTTGAGTATTGTTTGTTCATTTTCATAGCTGCAATCATGTTTAGCCTAGACGAGGTAAAATGCTCATACAATTTGTCTCCATTCTTTGAATATTATTTAGGAATGGCTCAACAGAACCTAAAGGATTTTGTGTATGACAGGGAAATCCTTCCGAATTCGAGATGTTTAAACGACAGAAGAAGAAGGCTCCTATAGTCGAGGAGGAGCCCGAGGTTGAAATTGTCACCAAGGTTGAATACACTTACGAAGATACCAGATGCATAGTGGGTGTGGAACCCGAATATAAATGGGGGGAAGTTTACAGACTAATAACACACTGGGAGGTACCTGACACAGGGTTTGAGGAGGAAACTATATATGCAAATATAGAGAGATCTGCTTTGATGAGAGTTGCTACCAGACCTGAGCTTTTCCCGTGCTCAAAGGTGATTGGATGGATTCTGCCCAGGGCAAATGTAACTACCATGATTTTGGCCAACGTGGACAAACAGGGTTATGTTGCTTATAGCCCTGGGTACGTATCACTAGCCTACCACTTACTGGAGGCCTAGGTATACTTGACTGAAGACTGGCTAAAGACAATTAATCTGGACCTAGTCGAGACACTGAAAAGAATGCTGGTACCTGGCAAGAGTTTCAAGACTAGGCCATCAAGGGAATATGATACTGCCACTTTAAGGACCCCTTACAGGTTCATTGCCCCGATGCTGAACAGGATTTTCGGGAGAGCCCACGGTAAAAACTTTAAGTTGGGGTGGGTGCTCATCATCTTCTATGTTGCAACCCAAGGGACAGTGTTCAACTGGGCGAACATTGTATCAAACAGCCTCTCGGCCTGCATTGCTTCAGCATTAGGAGGGGTGTCCCAGAAAAAATCAGAGTTCTACATGAGCTCTATACTGATTGATTGCATACTCTGCAATCAACCTTTCCCAAACCTGAGGTGTATCTGGGACCGAGAGAGAACACCAGTCTACTCAGCCTACAAGCCACTGTGGGCACATAAGTACCACAGTCACTATAGAGAAGTGTGTGAACACTTCATTATGCCTTTATATACATTGATTTTCTTAAAAGAATGCAACTGCATGTCGGAGGAAGCATTGCAGGTTATTGAAGAATATGCGGATTACTACTTAATAGAGGATGGACTTTATATTAGAATGTATGGATGCTCCAGAGCACCTTCACTACTGCCAAAATATGCCACTGACTATGTGGTACACAAAGAGGCAGTTAGGCAGGTCTTCTTAGATGGCATAGGGAGTTTTTTATTTGAACATAAAAAGGCGACTTATCCTCCCTTACCGTTCAGGTTGGGAAGCTATAAGTTCACAAGAGTCAAGAAAGCTGATGAATCTGTAGAAGAATTGGGGAAATAAATTTCCACAGGAACGATTCCCAGAATAAAGTGGCCGAGCACTGCAAGGAGGCAAATGTACATTTTGAGTACACAAGCCACTGGGATAAAGATGAATCCATTTTCCGAAGTGCTGAAAACATAACTGCCTTAAGAAGAAGATTTAAAAAGAAAATCACTACCAAAGGCAGGAAAGGACAAGATGAACAGAAAAGGGCGGAGGAAGAAGAGGCTAGAAATAGAGATGAAGATGCTAGGAGACTAGCACAGGAGGCCGAAAGCTGGCTTAAAGGTGAGGAGGAAGAAAAGAGAAAAGCTGAACAAGAGGCAGCGAGAAAGGCAGAAGAAGCTGCCAGGATTGAAGAAGAAGAAAGGAAAAGGAAAATGGATGAGGAACTTAGGAAGCAGGAAGCAGAAAGGTTAAAACTGACAGATCAACAAGCTTCCGATCATGTAGACATTCAGGTTCAGGATGTGAGTAATCCTGATGTTCAAGATCCTGAGGCAGCTGCTAGCAGCACAATAGGACAAGCTGTTGTCCCTACCCTAAGACTAATCCATTTCGAGCAGAAGAAAGGGGAAGAGGTGCCGGACTTCAACACTATTTTTTATGACAGGGAAAGAAAAAGAATTGTGAAGAGGACCGAGAGGAAGGTCAAGACTAGGGGGCAGTCGAGTAAAATGATAAATGACACAACGGTGGTGTATGGGACAGACAAGGATCCAAGATTCACTATCAGAGTTGGAGCAGCATTGATCCATGCTTCTGAGGACAATGTGGATCGGATAATGATTGATCTTGAACAGTCAAAGAAATCTGCTACCCAACTAAAGGATACCCTAAGAAGGGAGAGAGAGGAAAGTAGTAGATTGAAAAGAAAATTTGAAGACATGCAACATGAAATAAAGTCTTCAAAAGCCGAGCTCCAGTTCCTCCAGGTAGAGAAGAGATCTCTAGAGGTTGCCCAGGAAAATCTAGAAAAACTGCAGCAGGAATGTCAGGGGCTAAGGACTGAAAAGGAGGAGTTGAAAACGATATGTGAAAGCCTTCATACAGAAAAGGATCAGCTGCTCAGTAAGATAGGGGAGTTGGAGTTACAGAAAACTACCTTGGAGGAGTCTGAGAAGCAATCTCAGGTGCAGACTGCAAAGCTTAAAGAACAGGTTACTTCATTAACAACAGCTCTAGAAGAGGCCAGGGAACAACAAGTCAACCTTTAGCCTTTCAAGGAGCATGTTCTAGCGCAAAGAAGCAAGATGCACCAGCTGTAAGTATCAATAGAGGAAGAGAGGTGCAGGGTCGTGCAAATAGACAATAGTCTAGAAGAAATTTTAGAAACTTCTTCATATTTCGTGGACAGATCACAGGACATTCTAGAAGTCCTGACGGGAAGATTAGCCAGATTAGAAGCCAATGAGGAAACCCCTGTAGATCTGCCAGCAAAAGATCAACAAGGCCTGAGGCAAGATTATGATTTATTGGAGTTTGCCATAAACACAGTCGAAGAATTCAAGAAGGCTGTAAAGAAGACAAAGGGAGCTTGTATAGAGTTTTGTAGGAGGCTTTTGATTACTTACAATCGTTGCCAGGTTGTTGCTGAACAGAGGATGGACACCTTTCCAGACCACAACCTGTTTTTGGAGATGTTGCAAAGAAGATATCAGGAAGATGAACAAAGGATTCAGCACATCAAGGCCCTAGACGAGCAGACCTTGAGAAATGAGGTAGCTCACTCCGCAGTTAGTGTACAGTTGCTAGAGGATCAACTTCACCTGAGCTCAGCCAGGATCGAAGCAATAAGAAATCAGGCCGTTAAATTTGAAATCAATATTCGTTTTTTAGAACCTTCCGAGTTCAAAAACATTGCCTCAGAAGCTTCAGCATGGAAGAAGTTCTTAAATAGTCAAGCGGGACCCTCCTCATAAGCGCTTTATTTGTTTGTTTTATTGTAATACATTATAAATTCTATAAGCACTTAATGAAAGAAAAGTGTGGGAGGTGAAGCGTTGGGGAAGCCCAAGAGTCATTTGTGGGCAGCCCAACAGTTTTGCTCTTTTGTATAAATATAGAAGAATTAGATAGGAGGGGGGCTTTTTCCCAGAGAAACTTGTGAACCACTTGTTGTAAGAGGAACTACTTTGTTTTGCAATAATAAATTACAAATTTTTCCCTGTTGGAGAAAGTGCTGTGTGGAATGTTCAAATGTGATGAAATGAACAATGTTGAAGGGGAACTACTTCGTTTTCAGCTGTGTTTCATTAACCGTGAGATCGTTCTAACTTTCTGAACCTATGTTCTTACATGAATGTTCTCTGGTTTATTCTGTGATAATTTCCACTATGAGTAATGAATGTTTTAACAGTTGACGAGCTATCTTGTCGTGTATATCTTTATTCATGTTTATGTGTTTTGATTCTAAGAATAGCTATCTGTGATTTATCATAACATATGAACAATATTATATTACTCATGAATTGATTCTCTTGCTCCCTAGGGACAACTTAGTTAGTGTTGTTTTTCTAGTTGTGTGTGATTTAGATGCGAGAGAGTCTAAGACGAGAGGTAAGAACTTGCGCATCACATTGTGACCACTCCTTGCATTCTTTATCAATCTGCATCTTAGATAGGCTCTTGCATATCATACTTAAAGTAAAAAATACAAAAATATATACGGTGGACTGGGTCGCAACCGGTAAAACCCTTTGTTTTTGTTACTTGACCTACGGTAGTTGGACCGCAAACCGGATGGATTCCCTACACCAAACAGTCACGGGCTAGTTGGGAACGTTGACTGGGGAGAATCCCTTGCTGTTGTTGCCTGCGAATTTCCAGGCCTCAACAGGTCCTTGATTCCATATTTGCAGTCAGATCACTATTCCAGGCAAAGGAAAGACACATATTGGGAATTTTATTTTCCAGCAGTGTTATTGGCATTAAAAATTCAAATAAAAAATTGACCATGGCTTACCCAAGAAAATCGATTTGGCTAGTAGGGGGCTTGGAAACAGTTTTGCAAACATCGGCCGAGAAATCGTGAGTTTTTCTGCTCGTCGATTTTTTCTCAAAAAATCGCTGAAAAAATCGAGCTGATTTTTTCTCGAGATATCGCCGATTTTTTTCCTAAGATATCGCCGATTTTTCTCGAGATATTGCCAATGTTTTCTAAGCCAAAATTTACCGAGACATTGTCGATTTTTTCTCGATTTATCCCGAGATTTAAAAAATTGAAAAAAACAATTTTTTTTTATTTTGTAAATTTGCCAATTTATTGCCGATGTTTGCCGAGATATTCCAAAACGATGTTTCCTGGACCTTGCCGATGTTTGCTACACTGCTTAGAAATGCCTTGGGATGTGTTATTATGATACTTTGATGCTCTATGGAACTTGCTACACATGTATGTCACTTGTTGGACCACTTTCTTATGTTTTCCCCTAGGGGGACATCTTCTCCTTGGAGGGTGTGCACTTTTTGATGATGATCACCATGTATATCATGTTATATCTTTATGTTGATGTAAATGGGGGCGCTTGGGGAGAATTGAGCCCCTACGTTGCCTACCATATGATACTTTATCATTATTCATTGTTATATCATGACATTATGTTGTCCTAGGGACACCTTAGAGGAAAATTGACCCCCTCTTTGATGATAGCTCATCTTATTAGTTGAGACTTTCTCCCCCTAGATTTAGTTGGATTATGATTTGATCCTAGCCCTCCATCATTTTGGAGCTAGGGATTTTGTATTGAGAGTTCTATATATTCATGAACTAATTATAAAAGGGTTTTTGGCTCTTAGATATTCGGCAATAGAGAAAACTTTGTGAAGAAATCTTGTGAATCTTTGATGAATGTTTTTGTACTTGATTGGAAAGTCTTTTCTCTTGAACATTGTGAGTAGATCTATTGTTTCCATACCATTTTTGTAGGGACCGCGTGTGTTTACCGGTAGCGACTTGGTGAAGGCATCCTTGTGGGGAGACCCCATTTCTCTCTCCCAAATTGATTTCAACTCAAGGAGTTCATTCATGCATCTTTCGAGATCATTGTGATTTTTTATGAGTTGTCTTGCATTCTATTATCTTTCTTTTGTGATTCGAATCTGACTTGTTGGGTTGTTTGTTTTTGCAGGAGAAGGGCGCATAGGGTATCTTGGAGATAAATCGATTTCAATTGGAAACTCTCAGATCTTGATTGCAATTGCTTTCGGGTGGGAAGATTGTTATTGTACTTGGTGGCCGCCATTATTCCAGGTATTTTCTTCTAAGATTTTTCATATTTCGGGATCTATTCCATTAGTCGCCTTTATTTTTCAAAGTTTAAAACCCTCATTTCCTAGAAATACTAGATCGGGTCCACATTTGGCTTAATGATTAAAAACCCAAGTTGGATATCCTCTTAAAACCCTAGAGACAAATTTTCATATGAATCAAACTCCATTTACCCCATCTTAAGGCACTAAGTCTCTGTAGGCAATTCACCCTTCTTGGGCAATTGATCATTTGGTTGTGTGTGATCTGGGTGTTGCTTGAATCCACTCAATTTGAGATATATTGCATCCAGTAACAATAGTAGGTGCCATTAATCAACTAAAACCCTAGTTTGTGTCCATTCTCTATTTTATTGTCAAAACCCTAGGTGGTACAAATTAGGTATTACTTCTAGGCACTTGATCTCTCTAGATATAGTAATTAATCTTCACTACAGGGATATTTTATTGTGGTTGATCATTCTCTCGATTTATAAGCCTCTCAACCCATACTTAATTTCTCAATCCCATAGTCTTTCTGTAGATCTAGGGTTTACAATTCAAGGCATCATTGTTTTATCATGGCTTAGGTTTTGCTTGTGTGTCTTGTTTTTTCTAGTTGGCCTTCATTGGCTAACAAGGGTCTCCCCCTTGATCTTGCTTTTATCTTGATCTAAAGTGACAGGATCCCGTCCGGTGTGACAGCTACTTCATTAGTAGTGGACGAGGCCCTTGCGGTGTCACTTGGTTAGCTGCCCCACCTCTACCATCCTCGATAGGATACCTTTAGTGGCAGCTACATCTTGAGTGATAACAATTATATACCATATGCACCACCCAAAAAAACATATAATCAATATACAATAGACCATAACAACCACCATTACGAAGCAAAGCATATCTTATATCAAAAAAATTGCTAAGGGCTTCAATACATGCATGCCATATGTGATTCATATCCCAAGTTGTCATGTCCCCATCCCAATGAGACTAGTAGTTGACTATGTTTCACCCACCTATTAGTTCCCTAGGTTGGGAAGGAGGCACTAAATCTTGCAATAAGGGAGCTATGGGACGCAAGAGAACCTTAGTTTGTCATTTACACATTAAATTGGGTTATACAAATAATAAATAGGGAGAAAATAAAGTGGCATTGCTTCATAAGGACATTTGGAGGTTCATGGAGACCTTGGGTGACTAGATTCTTCCTTACATATGTCATGACTTAACCCCAAATTTGAAATTATGAGTAATGGAACGTTCTTGGAAGGTGAAGAGGTGTCAAGTAACATATCATGAGCCCAAGGATTCAAATGGGTGAAGAGGAGTAACTCCCCATAGAAGAGGAAGAGGCTAGGAACAAACTAGGTGCCACTTGGAGAGAGATTCCCTGCGTTTTATGACAACAATGATGGAAGATTCTATTACAAGTCAGACCTGATTGCAGACCTATGACAATCTGACATGTCAGGGCTAAAAATAGCCTCTAAGAGGGCGCACTTGGGGCTTGGTGGCAACAATTTGAATTTGGATGAAGATGAAGCGTTGAGGAGAAGGACAAGTGTCATGGAGGTTACTAGACATCAAGGATGAGTTGGAGGAAGCCTATGGGAGTGAATTCGACCTTGGAGGGCCTCAGGATGGTTATAAATATATGTCATGAGGAATGAGAATGGCTTTTGATCATTTGAGAATTTTCCTTTGGCATTTTGGAAAGCACTAGCTTGTCCATTGCACGGTGAGTGCTCACTTACCATGCTAGTGAGCCAATTTTGAGAGAATGAGATTCTCATCTAAGTTGGTTGTGGGAGAGGCCACCTTGACCACTCATTTGGAGCTTGATGGAATGTTTCTACTGCAGATAGGAGGCTACTACTGTTCGTGACCCATCTTTCATCCCATTCTCTCAATCCCTACTTCAATATATCCATATTTCTCTATGATGGCACACTTGTGTGAATGGTGGTTGCGCCCCATTGAGTCCAGTTGATGCCCAAGCATGGGTGAATGATTTATGGCTCTGTAATATGTCCCTCGTCATCTCTGTAAGTCAAAATCAGAAGAAATACATATGAAAATGTCCACATTTCCAAGCTTTGTTGTGACTAGTTTCCATGTGTTGATTTCCCATTGCAATTGAGTTGTATATCTGATGTATGATGCGACTTGGCTCTGATATTATATGTTGTTAGTGAGCGATTACAATGCTTTTAATGGTCCATATTCATTATGCTCTATTCTGAACCATTATATAAACAAATTGTGAGTCAAAGTTGAGCTTTTACATGTCATTTCCCTCAAGCAAATATCACTGAATTTATGCATTCGAATATGAATCTTCAAACCTTTGTTGCAGAACTCTTAACCATACCAAATTACAGTAAATGAAGTCTAATAACAGTCCCCATACTCTGTTTGACAAGTTGGGAGGGTCGCATAGGAGTTGGAGAGCCATTTCTGCTCACACCCTAGGGGGATTTGCACCATAAATTGCTAGTAATTTTACATTTTTTCCAATGTTCCCAAATCGAGTTGCAAATGTCTATAACCTGTCATAAATTTATCAGAGAGTCCATTCAGTGGTCCTAAGACTACCCATATCAGTCCCTACCAAATTCGAGACCCTCTTGTGCCATTCGAATCCCCTAGAGTCAAGACTAGTCAAGGCAAATTTTCCCCAAATTCTGCCTTTGTTGGGAATTTTCGAATTGGGTCATTACACAAGTTCATTGCAATATAAAGTATTTTCATTCACTTGAACAAAGTTCAAAGAGGTTGTTGTTGTGTTCATAGTGATAGACTCCTAGACATTCATGTCTAGGAGTCATTCTTTTTTATAAAGAACGATCTCACCATTTCAAACCAAACCAATTCAAAACAAGAATGAGCATAATCATCCCCTACACCAAGGATTGTTCCAACACAGCTAACAATGTGAGACGATCAATGAATAAGATGCATGAAGTTATGGCGAAACCATGATCAGATTGATTTGCTATGTAACCACAAAAATGAGCCACCATAGTAGGATTAAAAATTCACCAATATCCACAAGACTCCTTGTATCATCATCTTTTTTCAATCATGGCATACTCCTTGTGACTCCAAGTACAATCTAGATGATGGGACACCTTTGTTTTAAAAGGTCATCAAAGAATCGTCAAATAAGGGTCAAATAAAAAGACCACATAATTAGGGCAATTCAGGTCATAGGCCATTACGTAATAAAATTTTGCAAAACTTTGTGATTCAACTCTTGTTGACTAGAAATGAATTCAACAATAATCATCAAATACATTAGCATCAAGATTGAGGAAGGAAGACACTAATAGGGACAAGGCAATTTTAATTGGATAAAGGAGACTAAATTAAACTTGAGGATGCAATGCAAATGAGTGATGTACTTGTAATATATTTTGTGAAATTTTATACCCTTATACAGCTTTTGATTAGCAACAACTATTAATGTGTTATTTAGTTAATTATTGAACATTAATTATTGAAAATACAATTGCATAAGAAACCATAAATGCACAGCGGAACAACAAAAGGCAACCACTCAAGATAGACACAAGGATTTACCCTGGAAACCCCGGTCCTTCGAGGAAAACTAGAAAATGTTTGTCTTCTTCTTATTGTAGGATTTTGTTATAAAAACACTACAATAGTTCTTTGGATAAACCCTCCAGATCTAGACAAAAGCGCACAGGAAGATGCTCCAAATCCTCTCTACAAACTGGATAAACAAACCCTAGATCCACCCTGGATCCAATAGACAACAAAGAAGTAACTCTTCCCTGGAAAAGTTGTGATCTCAAACTTAGATCTGGACTGATCACTACAAGAGGAAGCATGTCTCTTGCAACTGTGATACTGAACTCATAATCTAAGGTTCCTTTTATAATCTCACACTCATGCAAATACCATGAGTAATACCATTTACCACATAATACCATGGACCAACTAAAAATCATTTACATGAGGTGTTATAAATCCACCTTTACAATACATGTCTAGAAATCACCTTGACTCCTTTTATGTTGCTAGACAACCCCAACATAGAAGTACCTACCGAGCTACAAAAAGTAACATATTTATGGGGAAATTATCATAGAACTAATTGTTCAAGATTTTCCTTTCAAAGATGAATCTGTTGAAGATTCACTAATGAAGGAAGTTTTTATTGAAGAGGGACTTGTTGATGAGCTTATTGAGCTTATATGTCAAAGGTGGACCTATCGAAGTTCCTCTTGTTGTCCATGTACATGTTACCATGTTGGTTTTGAACCCGTTAATGTTGCTCCTTAGAGGTTCTTACCTCAGATTTCCCCACAGATCGTTCACAGGATTAGTTTCAAAGGCCTCTTGGCTTCTCCAATCAATGACCGTCTCCCCAAAGCGCCTCTCCCCATTCAGGTACTTTCTATACATGTTAGGCCATCTCTTGCTAACTAGGCAAGAGCTAAACCAAGCCATTAGAGAGGACATCTACAAATTGTACATCCAAGTCACTTGGACCTCACCTCTGAGAGCTTGGGCCCAAAGATGTCTTTTTATCTAGAGCACTTCATGGAGTTGTGAGATGGCATCATCGTTTGACTCCCATACACATGTACATTGTAGACACTGGATGCACTCACTCAGGATCCCTTTGGGCCAAATTTGAGGAGGCTCTCATAGACTTTGGATGGAAACCGATGACCATATTCCTCAACCAGATAGGATTTGCCAATTGTGCCACCTACATGAGTTGGAGATAGAGATGCACCTCATTTTCAAGTGCCCCTTCTACTATGAGATTAGAGGGCACTGCAACTACCTCTATAGGAACTTAGGGAGCTCCCTCTCCACAATCTTTCATATTGCGTTCAAAGATTCCTAGCTCGCTTCATCAGTGATATACTTAGCCACAAATCTCGGTTCTTGCATGCCACGCCCTACCATGTGACTACTAGGACGATCACCTCACACTTTCATGTTTCCCTTTCAAATTGGGGTAACAAATGTCTAGTGGATCTTTAGAGTATTTCAGACCATATGGTGGTGAGACCTCGGGTCTCCCCTCAACCCCCCTTCGTGGGGGTGCTTGACCAATATTCTGGAGGCCAGTTCAAAGATGTTGGACCAAGACTCAATGCACACATCATCATAGTGATAGTTAGAACAACTCTAGATAGATTCATAGTAAGGCACCTCTCACCCATCGAACTACCCCGCAGCTTTAGAAGAGCAACCAAGGTTCTATTTGGAGCTTCTTTCCTTCAACCTTGGATGGTAGAAGAGCAAGGCTCCCTCACCCCACATGCCCCCAAGGATCGTACAATTGGATTCCACTGTGTTGACCAACAACTCCATCAATGAGCCAATACCCTAGTCACTCCGCCCACCCTCAATCATCAAGGCCAAGAGACCTCTCTCTCTCTTTCTCTCTCTCTCAACACCATGGTGTCGAGTTTATTAGTCTTAGACTCTCACATTGTATCATTGCACCTATGATGCTGTTATTTATCTTTTGGCTAGATCTTTTGGTTAGACCTAGTGATTAGCTTAGTTAGACAGTTATCTATGCTGCACCTTTTCTTTTGCTTTCAGCATTACCTAGGAGTAGCTTTTGCACTCCCACATTGGATGTATCTTTTAGTCACATTGACATTCTTTTGTGGTCAGTTGTTGGACATTTAGAAAATTATCTTATCTTTATCTTATTATGTCTTCACCATTGGTTGCTTGGCACATGCAATGTATCTCCAACTGGTATGACCAAATGGCAATTTGTGAGTTTCTACTAGTATATGTATGCATATGAACAAACTACAAACAGATGAATGTTTATCTGTTTATACAACGATATACAGAGTCCAGATACATGTTCATATTTATACAATATTAAGAATGTTTTTCACATGTATATGGTGTATATATCTTTTTAGAAACACACATTTAAATATACACACAAAGGCACTCTTCCAAAATAGCAAATATTTGCTATGGACAATATTTTTTGTGAAGCAGATTTGCCGATGCCCTGACAAGTAGTTATCTGAAATATATTTGTCCTGAGTTCATACTGACCAGATTGAACAACTTGTGAAAACTGCATTCAACAATTTTAACATATGTCATTAAAGTCCTATCATATGTCTGGTAGCATACATTAGACGGAAAAAGGAAAATAATTCAGTGGCTTATCTGTATAGAAATTCAATTCTTGTGTGGTTCTTATTGAGTGACTTTATTGTGATTTGCAGGTTTTAATGCACCTGTTGCTGGATGCTTCTTTGCTGTGGAATCAGTTTTATGGCCTTCATCTGCAGATTTTTCTCCTTCACTCACAAATACAACCTCAATGGTGATACTGAGTGCAGTAATAGCATCTGTAATATCACAAGCTGGCCTTGGTTCAGACCCAGCTTTTACAATTCCTGTATTTGATTTCCGTTCCCCAGCAGGTAATTTTCATGGTTGATGCTTTTTCATGCAAATTGTTTGAAACCAAGCCTTGAAGGCTTTCCTTGTTTTGAAATAAAAACAGGTAATGCATCTTAAGTGGTCGGAAAAGGCTCATCTCCCAGGTTTCCTTATGTAATAAATGATTTGTTTTGCAGAACTCCCGTTGTATCTACAACTTGGGATCCTATCTGGATTAGTTTCAGTTGTGTTGTCTAAGACCACAACATTTGCCATGACAGCTTCCAACGATCTACTGGAAATCACAGGAGTTCCAGCTACATTACTGCCTCCTTTAGGGGGCATATCTGTGGGTTTAATAGCACTAGCATATCCTGAAGTTCTTTACTGGGGATTTGAGAATGTTGATATACTGTTGGAATCACAACCATTTCAGAAGTCCCCGTCTGCTGATTTATTGCTTCAGTTGGTTGGTGCAAAGATAGTAGCAACATCTTTGAGCCGTGCATCGGGACTAGTGGGAGGATACTATGCTCCCTCTCTTTTCATCGGTGCAGCATTAGGATCCGCATATGGGAAGCTTGCTAGCTATGCTGTGACTCATGCAAACCCATTGTTTCACCTCGAGGCATTAGAAGTAGCACCACCCCAAGCATATGCATTGGTATGTCACAATATTTTGCACATAAATGTTTTTACATTCTTCCATGCTTTCAGACAGCTAGTGAAAGAAAAACGATTGAAATGAAGGGGCACGATCCATGTTGCCTCTTTTGGAAAACAAAGGGGGAAGAGAATGTATGATAAGGTGTCCAGTAGAGAGAAGGAAAAAAAATTCAATATTTTGCTTTCCTACAGCTTTTGATATCTTCACTACTTTCATCCTAATAATTAAGTTCTTCGAACAAAAGTTTAGTTATGCTCACTTTTTACATGTTGAAATAGGATACTGTTTTCCTAAATATTTTAGTTATTCTGTAAATTAGATTTCCAAGAAAGAGAGAGAGATAAGATAAGATTTTTTAATTAATGTTCGACAAATGACAATAAATAGGTCAATGAGACTGCTAGGTACAATAGTGTGAGATACAAAGTGGGAGCACAAAGGCCATTCCTAGAAAATCATGATATAATAAAAAATAGACTATGCTGTGGAAGATCAAAGTTTTAAGCTTGATAGCATGGAGCAGGGAAACAAATTAATAGTGCAAGTACATGCAAGTACTACTGAGAGCCGAAGACCAAAAACACCAAAGTAACCAGGGGGGATGACCCACCTAGGGAGTGATCAACCTCCCCTAATGTTCTCTTCTAACATTCGAGGTTGTAGGGAATAAATTCCTCATGATGACTGATCAGACGAACTAGACAAATAGGAAGATCTGGTCTGAGATATGTCTGTTGTCAAGATGTTGCAACCTAAGGACGAGATTTAGAGGAGGCATCCTTAGTCTGACTGCTGGTACTTTATGAGTTGTCTGGAGATTTGAGGCAACATGTCTGTAAGGGTCTTGCTGGTCGAGCATGGAAGGCCTCACAGATCTAATGGTTAATGTAGTGCTGCTGTCTGCTTGTCTCTTGGTACCTTTGTCTGCTAAAAGCACTGGAAAGAAGTTGTAATCGCCTGGATGGGGTCTAGTTTGGGTTGGGGTCGGTATAGTGAGCAAGATCTAAGTTTAAAATATTCCCTCATGTACATTGTATAGTACCAAACATTTATGAACTACAAAATAGAAGAAAATGGATAGAGAGTTCTGGGATTCCCTAAAAGATAGAAAACCATGCTCTAATCTTGTAGTCAAATGACTTTATTAATGTCTATGCCTAATGTCTAATTAACCATTATTATTCTGACATTTAATTTGACACCCTCCCTTAATGGTCAATCTACTAACTACACCAAGGTTATCCTAAAAAAAATTATATTTGTCAAGACCCAAAGACTTGGTATAAAAGTTTGCAGTTTGGTCCTCTGTTGGACAATCCTAGAGCTCAATAGATCCATCCTTTACAAGCTATCTGATGAAGTGACAATGTATTTCAACATGCTCAGTACACTCATGGAAAATTGGATACTTGGCTAGTTTGAGCACCTCTTGATTGTCATAGAACAAGGGCGTTGGCTTTGTCTACTACATCTTCATATATGAAAGCACCCTCTTGAGTCAAATTGCCTCAAGTGCTCTTTTCACTACTCGATATTCTGCTTCGGTTGGTGAAAGGGCTACTGCATGTTGCTTCTTGCTGGTACATGTAATTGCCGAGGCTGTAAACATATCCAGAGGTAGATTTTCTATCAATCACGGAACTTGCCGGATCTGAATTTGTATACCCAGGTCCCTCATAGCTTAGGGTCTTTGCTTATGCTATACAGAATGCCAAAGTCAAATGTCCCTTTCACATATCTCAACACCCTTTTCACTACAGTGCAATGTTCTACTTTAGGTGTTGTCGTGAATTTGTAGATGAAGTTCACAACAGAGCTTAAATTAGGCCTAGATGTTGTAAGGTATATTAAGCCCCCACTAGTAGCCTATATAATGACTCATTAAATGCCTTAGGGTTAGTCTTGGCTGAAAGCTTCAGCCCTTTCTCTATAGGTGTGCACAAGATTTTGCAATTTGTCATGTTGAAATTGTTAAGAGTAGACTCCTTGCATATTTTTTTTGTGAGAGAAAATTTTGCTACCTATTTGCCAAACTTCTTCACCTAGGCAGTAATGTAGGATGCCTAGATCAATCATGTCAAAATCTTTACTGATATTAGATTTGGTCTATTCAATAGCACTCGCCTCATTACTTGTAATAATGATGTCAATTGTATATATGACCAGTAAAATGATATCATTATCTATGCTTTTGATGTATAGATTGGAATCTGAATGACTCCTCTATAACTGTTGTTCATCCAAGTACCTATCAATTTTAATGTACCATGCCCTTGGTGCCTACTTCAAGCCATATAAAGCTTTATTTACTCTCCATACAAGATGCTCCTTCCCTAGAACCTAAAAAACCATGTGGTTGATACATGTCGACTTTTTCCTCCAAGTTTCCATTGAGGAAGGCACTCTTCACGTCCATCTGATGGACCTTCTAGCCAAACTATGTTGCTATGGCTAGAACTAATCAGGTGGTGATCATCTTTGTTAAAGGAGAAAAGGTCTCCTTGTAGTTGATGCCTTCTCGATGTGAAAACCCTTTTGCAACCATATGTGCCTTGTACTTATCTAGTGTGCCATTTTCCTTGTACACCCATTTGCAGCCATTCTTTCCTACCGAAACATCTCTAAGATCCCAAGTCTGATATTTCATTAGATTCTCATGTTCAGTTGCCATGGCCTTCTCCCATTCAATTTCACTTTTTCCTCCTCCAACATCTATGGCTCATAAACTCCCTAAGCATTGACCATTGGAGCAAAGTTGACAATGTTAGGGTTTTGCTTGCTCTTGCCTCTTGGTGATCATCCCTCGATCATTTCACCCACCCAAACATCTCCAATGGTGCTATGCCACCACTTTGGACTTTTCTTGGCGTCTTCCTCATCCAAATTAGTGTTGTCACCATGACCAAGGCTACCTATACATAGGTCATCCAATTGTTGATTGGGTCTGTTTGCACCAGAGTCTGGAAACTTTATCGGCCTAGGAGACTCCTTGAAGCTTGACACTTGAATCCTTAACCATCACAAGTTGCTCCACGATAATTTTGATCTCTAAATAGTAAAGAAGCTTTGAAAGGCCCAAATTCATCATCAAATACTCTGTTGAAGCTTAACTAGTTGGCGTCAACAACAACCAACCTGTAAGCTTTATGATTATCGATGAACCTTGTGACCGTCAATTGCTTTCTCTTTGGGTCTAACCTGGTTCTTTCTCTTTTACAATCTGGGTATGGGCAATGGAACCAAAGACCTTAAGATGACTGACTTTCAGCTTCCTCCCAAACCATGCTTCCTCTGGGTTCTTTTGCTTCACTGCGATCATTGGAGATCTATTCAATAGATATACTGTTGTAAACATTGCCTCAACCCAAAACCTGTTTGGAACACACAGATTCTCCATCATACCCCTAACCATCTTTGTGATAGTGCAGTTCCACCTCTTGACCACTCCATTCTATTGTGGAGCATAGGGTGTTTTTATCCCATGTTTAGCACAAAAGTTATTGAATTTTTTTAATAGAATTATCTGCCATTATCGTAGTTATGTAAGAACCTAACTCTTTTTCTACTAATGCTTTGATCTTTTGGAATTCGTTAAACACATTAGATTTCAATTTCAGAAAGTATGCCCACATTTTTCAACTGTAGTCATCAACAAAAAGAAGGAAATACCCAACACTAGTGATGGCTGCCATATTCATCTGTCCACAAACATTTGCATGAACTAGTTGAAGGACAAGTGGCATGAGGTGTATACTTCCTTGATGAAAGATGGTTCATTCAAGGAAGCATTTTGCTTGAGAGAGGGACATGTGGCATCCCCTTCATCATTGTTTCTCTATTTTGGGCATATTTGTCTTGGAGAGCCCCATGATGCATTATTCTAGTATTTTTTGGGGGGATTAAAAAATGGATCTAGAAATATTTGTTGGCTCTTTCAGAGAGTTTTGTGGATCTAGATCCCACTAAATGATATTCTATTGTAAAGGAGATGGAGCTCAAATCTATATAAGGATTTGCTCCCTCCATTGTTATTCATTGTTGGATTAATGAAGAACACCTCTTTTGGAGCCTAGTTAAGTATCTTATGAAGGTGAATGTGGTTGTAAGGGTTTCTATGTAAGTGTAGCTTCCATTTTCTTCCATATTGATGAATATATGTTCATGGAAATTGTTTCTAATTCTGCTGTACTAAGGGCTTCAGTTTAGGGAAACTATATCATTGGAGAAGGTTGGATGAGGTATGTGGTCACATATATAGTAGTTGGGCTACTTTTCTTCCTAAGCAGTTCTGAGCAGTTCTTCGAGCCAGTCCTTTACTATGAGATCAACAGATGATGAGCCACCAGTTGATGACCTCCCACTTTCAGCAGATCCAGAGCATCCGGATTGACCAGTTCTATACCATGACTGAGCCTCATGACCCCAGATTCGATGATTGAGTTAGTCATTTTTCATGACCCAGAGCAATGATTATTACAATGCCCATGATATGTAGCAGCAGCAGTTGTTTCAAGGATCCTCAGATTTGTTTCAGATCGAGTGCAAGTATATGACCCAAGTGATATTATGGTTTTGTGCATATGGACTTTGATGTTGCTTTGTGGTCTATTTTAGCAGTGAGACTTAGTTGATAGTGGTTGTATGTTGGTGATACTTTATGTTGGTCTTACTTGGAATCTAGAGTATAAATGATTTAGTTGTTATGTCTAAGAGATTCCTCTGTATACTCATTGACCTTGCCCTATTTGTATTATGGATTTGGTCATTTCCCTTTAGGGACACAACTTGCTAGTCTTGGCACCATCTTCACTATCTCCGTCCATCCGTTTCCTTCCCTTGTTGTTGATTAACCTTGACTAGTGACATCTAGGATCCCCCCCCCCCCTTCACCTCTATGTTGGAATAGGTCTCCATGTCTAAATTGTGTCTTGGTGTTGGTTTATGTGATTCTTGTCACAAGGATGGTCTACCTCTAGGTCTTGAACACAAGTAATCTTACCAAAGAGTGTCTTTTGACACTAAGGCATCAGAGCTTAAAGATATTATAAATGGATGCCTGCCAGCAAAACAAAAGTGTCTTTAGACACTGTTGCAAATAAAGTATAAATGTTATAAAATAGTCAGTGGCCAAAGGATGAGCACTCATCCATTGTATGATGTAAGGCTCTTTTTCCCCCACAAGGGCAACACGGCGAGGAAAACCTGCCGTGGCTATAGATGCTCGCTGGCAACGAGGCTAATCCTAAGTCATTTTTTGGAGCCCCGAAGGCTTTCTAGGGCACCTGCCTTTGTAGGTTGGCTATTAGCTTGTGTAAAAGTGAAATAAATGTCTTAAACGTTGATGGCTAGAGGATGAGCACTCATTCATTGTACAATGTACGGCTCATTTTCCCCCATAGGGAAACACGGTGGCACTGGCCCCCAAAGGTCATGTCTTTGTCATTTTCTGGAAGCCTAGAAGGCTTACTAAGGCACCTGCTTCTAGAGGTTAACTAGTGTATATTGTTGTGCAAATAAATTGCTAAAATTTTTGCTTGTCTAGAGTCTAGTGAAGCCTTCTCATCAACCACCCATTTGTGAGACATTGCCATTCCCTATTGTTCACCTAGTTCAACTTATGTGTTGTGTGGATTCCCTTGTCCTTTAGCCTAGATGCTTATAGTGTCAAGTGTCAAGTCATTCCCTTGGCCTTACCTAGTTTCATTCACCTTCACCCTTGACTAACAAAATGGCTAAATCTATAAATGAGTATACATTGGAGCTTCTTGTTTAAAGCAACTGATTACTTTTTATTTAAATTATATATATATATATATATATATATTGTGCTTATACTCGCCAACAGAAGCTCTTTGTACTTGAGTCTCACTGTTAGCATAGATAATTGGTCATGCATGTCCATTTGTTGTTTGCAGTGTCATAGTTTAGCACTTGGGTCATCATTTGATCAGTCTTGACTTGGTCAACCCGGTGTTGACCAAGCCATGAGCAGGGTCTAGGATGAGTTTTAGACAGATGGTTATGGATGATGATTATTTATGGTCTATCAATGACCATTAGACATATTCATGCTTCAGATAATGGTTTTCTATGATGGCTTGTATTATTTTTATGATTATCAACATTTATAGGTTTTATTATTATTATGGTTCTAACATGGATGTGGCCTCTGATGTATCTTTATGATGGACATATTGTGTATGAGTACTCATTCCTAGTTGATTTAGACATTTTGTGTTCATTGGCGCAGTTGGTTTTCAGTTTCGAGCAATTACAAGAGAGATATGGGTCTTTCAGGCATTTTACAGCAGATTTGCCCTGGGAAATTAAAAATAAGACACAGTGCAGATAACGGTGAGATATCCTAGGGCGCCAGAGGGAATCTTGAGGTGTAGCCAGTCGATTATACCATACTACTATGGTGCCAGACCCATCCGTGCAGTCATTTGGCTTCAGTTGTTGGTCCCCAGTGAGATATTGGAAGTTTTATGTTCCCGAGGTAGCATTTTGATGATGAAAAATGGCTAATGAGGAAATCGATTTGGGAAAATGAGGCAGACAAATGTCATGGAATTGATCTGAGGCACATTGTTTGGGTCACCTTCATCATCCGACATCAGCTTCATTTCACCCGGGGTCCACACTTCCCGGTTTTCTTCAGATTAAGGGCGTTTTGATGTGTTTTTGAGGGAGACATCCTAGTGATTTTTATCACTCTTTGATATTATTTACACCACACCTTGTTGTTGTGCCATGGGGACATGCTAGTGAAGGATGTTATAACCCCCTAGCCCCACCATGTGCTACCTTGTGGTTATTTGTCATTTTTATGTGGTGCGCCCCCTCATTGGGCAATTCTAGTAGTGCGCCCCCCTCTATTATTGAGTTGATCCGTGTATGATGTATCCGGCTAATCTTAGCCGTTGATTAGATTATTTTTATCTTTTGATCATGACCCTTGATCTTTTGGATCTAGGTTTTATGTACTTGAGAGATCTATATATTGAGATGCTCTCTCATTTGTAAAGGGACTTTTGGCTCTTTAGCTCTTGGAATAATAAAAAATTTTGCAAAACCCTCATAGGCTTTGTCGAATGCCTTGTCTGAAGATTGGAAAGTCCTATTCTCTCTAGCATTCTTGTGGATCTATGCATTTCTAATACTTTTTGCAGGGTGTTGTCCACTTGGTGAAGGAAGCGATTTGGGTAGGGGCGCTATTGTGACTAAGTTCCATAACATTCTCTCAAGTCGCCACTGATTCAGGGAGTATCTTTATTGTGTCTTGCGGCCATCTTGATGTTCTTTGATTTCTTTTCTTCTTCATTTCATTTCTCTTTTTGCAAATTGATTCTTACATTGTAGTTCTCTTTTGCAGGAGGATGGAGTGCTTGGCATCTTGGAAGGATAGCGATTTCACTTGGAGAGGCATGGAAAACGCTCGTAATTGACCGGAGAGGAAAGATCATCGTCATACAAGGCTAGTAGCGAGTATTTCCAGGTATGTTTGCATTTGTTTTATTTTTCTTGGGCTTAATCCAATTGTCACAACCAAACCCTCATTTTAAAACCCTAGTTTTGTAGATCTGATAGATCGGGTGAGTTTTTTATGACGACCATCAAAACCCGCTTGGATATTGTTGAATAAACCCTAGTTCTCAAATTTCATAGAAATCAAACTCCATTTGCCCTGGGATCTAGCACTAGTCTCTCTAGGCAGGGATGCCCCCTTTGGGTGGGTGGCCAAATCTTCAAATCTATCAGTTGAGTATGCTTGAACCCACTTAATTCTCACAGATCTATCCTTCAGGCATCTTGATCTAGTCATCCCTTGCCTTGATCTACCTTTTTGGGACCACTTTGTTCACTTTGCATAAACCCTAGGTGGGTCTCATTAGGATTTCCTTATTTTTGGCTAGATCTCTCTAGATCTACATTACTTAAGTCTTTGTGGTATTTTTCCAATCAAGTTGGGTCATTTTCCCTATTTTCTAAGCCTCCCCAACTTTGCCCTAACCTCTATACCACATTTCTTCTCTAGATCTAGACTTCCTTACTCATTATATCTCCTCTTTCATTCATTACATAACCTTAGGAGTGTCTTGAGTAGGTGTGCTAGCCTTCCTAGGCTAGTAGGGTCTCCCCCTTGATCATTCTCTGGATTGATCTAAAGCGACAAGATTCTGTCCGGTGTGACAACTACCTTTCATCCGTAGTGGACGAGGCCCTTGCGGTGTCACCGGTTAGCTACCTCACCTCTACCGTCCTGGATAGGATACCTTTAGTGGGTAGCTACACTTTGTTTAATAACAAGGTCTTTCCTATTCAATCCTTTTTTTGTTTTTAGTATTATACTATCTAGTTGACTATTGAATAATTTATGTTTTGCCATTTCTTTGAAAGGTACATGGTGTTTTCAGCTTGAAGTAAGATCACCTTTAGGTATTAAGCATGTGCATAAATAGAGCACCTTTGTAAGGGCCTACAATCTTTTATTTCTAGCAATCTTATTTTCTATTTATAACCGAGATTTTGCATGTTGTAAAAGCACTTCTCACCAACTCCATTCATCTATTTTTCAACCCTCTTTGTTTCATTTATTGACTCCATTTTCCCAAGTTGGATAGGCACTAGTCTCGATCCTCCATCACTTCGTTTTCTTATGCTACAATTTTCGTTTTGCCAAAGCTAACTCTTCATATCACTTTGAGCCTCCATTGCATATCTTTAGTGATCCTACTCTAGGGAAATCCCCCTTGTTTTGGAGGAGAGCGACCTAAAGTGAGAGGGCATTGTTGTAGTGATAGTGAACAACGCCTCTTAGTTCTCTTGGGGTTGCACTTGTGCTTTGGGGATTTTATCACTTTAGTGCCATTTTGGGCGGTAACAAGGCTATAATAGAATTCATTTAAGAATTGCATTATATGGAATCTATTTTCTTGGGACTACTTTGGTGCTATTGTGCTAAAGGGTGTTATCCATTATATTGTACTCGAGTATATAGTTTCCTTGTTTTAGAAATGCCATGATTCATTAACAATCCTTGTCTATGTGTTACCCTTTATTCATTTCATCTATTGGGTTCTCTTGTATAAAAAATACCACATAAGCTTTGGATAGTGAATTGGCTACTATTTTTTCATTTTCCTACTTTATAAGTTAGTTTTGGTTTATAATATATCTACACAAAATATTAGTGACCACCTATATTGGTTGTTTGTAAGTTCACTTTTGAGAGGAAAATGAAGTAAAGGTTTATAGAGAGTATAACTTCAATTTCATTGTTCAAGTAATGTTGCATGTTGTGATTGTGTGAATTGTTGCAACAAATTCTTGGTCAAAGATAAGATATTTGTGTTTAATACATGTCATCTTTTTCCTTTCATATGTTATTACTTTGTTATTTTGGGTCAGAAGTGATCCCATAGTTTTTCCGCTTGCATCCATGATTCCATGTGAAAGGAAAGAGGTTTGGATGGATCTAGCAATATTAACAATGGGCCTTCAATGGATCTTTTATGTCATTCTCAAGTGTTTATTGTTATCTATTAATCACAAAAATGATCAACCAGATCAAATTGCAAAGTGTTTTAATTCCTATGTTAAATCTTAATTTTTTACCTATCTTGACTTGGGTCACCACTTACAAAAACATGCGTATGATATATTTGACGATTTTACCTTCCTATGACTTTTCCTTCATGACTTAGTTAGTACCATCCACTCTTGATGTATTGCCTTAGACCTACTTTGCCACTTGTTAATGAACATTTATGTTCCTAGAGTTTGATGGCATGGTTGTTGCCAGTTGGTGATTGGGAGATATGGCGATTGATGAGCTTAGATGTTGTTGTTGGATGTGCATGGCCCAAGGTATTAGGGGGTTGGCATGATGGAAGTAGCATGGTTTTTTTGTTCAGATAACGATTTTTTTCTTTTTTATTATTATTTTGAATAGGGGAATCGACAATTGGGGCTGGGCTGGTACTCGCATGACACGGAGTCCAAGGATCCATTCCTGCTACCACTATACCCCTAGGTGCTCCACACCAGCCCGCAAGACATGGGACACAGGTAAACCCGGGTGGTATTTGATCTCGTGACCTCCTTTACAACAAGTGACTTCATATCAAGCGATGCCAATGAGCCACACCCGTTCGGGCTTAAAAATGTTAGGAGGACATGGGGGTGGCCTTTGATCCACTTATGTGTTCACGGGTCACGAGATCATTTAATACAATCTCTCTGGGTGAAGCCACACGTTTGACCATTACCTCAAGGTGCCCCCATGGCTCCAGGTAAGGCCCTAATTGGAATTGAACCTTGCCCACTGGTGAAAAACTCCCCGCTCTTCACCAATGGATCCAACCCCTTTGGGCATTTTGTTTAGATAACATTGTTTTGCTACATTACTATGACTTTACAATTAGAAATGCAAAAGGCAGAAAGGTATATACAATGGACTTCATAACCTCTTCTTTAGAGCAACTAAAACATAAATAAAAGTAGACTACCCTATGCAATCCAAATATTGGGCATCCTTTGTAAATTTTCCTTTAAAGCTCAAACTAGGGCTAAACAATATATTTAATTTGTTTACTGAAATAACCACACATAAACTTCTTTACTAGTATGCAGCGGAATATAAAAACTGAGAAACATTCACAACATCACATCACAATATAGACACTATTATTTTGGGTATGGAAACCCTCGGAAAAATCCAAGATGGGAAAACCAGTGCAGCAGTCAGATATGGAATTTATATTTTCAAGGTATGGAACTTTTACAACCAGTAGGTAAAATACACCCAACCTGGCAAACTGAAAACCTTAGCAAAATCATCGAGAAACCCAGCAGCAAAACACTGTTGCTCTGCGCAGCTGTATGACCCAACTGTATGGCCCTGCGTTAGCAATACAACCTACTGTACGGAATCCGTACAGTTGCTGACGTCAGCAGTACTGATCCATACGGTACTGTACTACCGTTGTACGACACCCTTGTTGCGTGTGACGCTTCTCCTCTGCACGATTTGTATGGTCTTGGTCTGGCCTAGTGAACCTATCGTGAAGCTACTCCTCCGTCTTTTCTACAAATCCCTCCGTCCGACTTCTCCCTGTTTGTATCCTGTCTATGTATGTGTCCTCTCCACCAAATGTCCTTTTAACTTTATTGGCTAAGCGAAAACCTTAACCCTCACTATGGATATATGGTGAGATCCTCTGACGAAATGACCAAGATTAGATTAGTCATTACTTAAATATTTCACTTTTCACTTTAATAAAGTCAAAATCAAATTAGCATAATTAAACTATTTTCCTAAGTCAAAACTTAGGAGAATCACTTTAATAGATTTGGCTTCCAGTTTAATGTCTCTCTAGCATGCAAGGACACATGCAATGCTAGAATACCTTCCTTGTTGCTGCTTTCTAACATCTTTGATCAACAAAGCTCCTTTTACAAAAAGTTGATGAAAAACCTCACCATTCCACATTGAACTGAAAGCGAACGAAGAGCTAACCTCCTCCTCAAAAACATATTTGCACCTAATTTCCACAAAAAAAAATACCACCACTATTTGTAAGCAATGCCAAAGTACAAAAATAACATCATCAACAAGAGCATGGCCATCCCCAAACAACGCAACCTGCTAATGCACTTTGTCATGAAGAAGCACCAAGTGATGATCCTTAAACCAACTCCAACAACACTTAGCAAATTGGCATTCCCAAAAGATATGCTTAATGGCCTCTAGGTGCTAACAAACAAGACATAGGCCATTTGAAAGATCAATCATGGCCAACCTGGCCTTAGATGAAATCCCCTAGTAAATGACAAGCCAAGCAAACACCATCAACTTGTAAGAAATTCATACAGTCCAAACACTATGCAAACACCATACCCAATGTTCTGATGGTTCCTTAGATACCCAACAAGCATTAAAAACCGAAGAAAGAGGATGTCTCAAATGAAGAAATGAATAGAAATGATGAAAGTCATACTATAGAAACGGATGACCAAAACGCCACCCACAGTCCCTCCACAAGGGCCCTAACATACCAATGTTCGCCTTAAATAACTCGGACTATGGAGTGAGGGCATGCAACTTCATGATCAAGAGATGATTAGTGGTAAGAATCCCATACTCTTGAGTAAGTGGCCTCTATTCCTTCTAGGAACAAACATTAGGATCCCATAAATCTTGCTAGAAGAAGATGCCCTTCTAGTTTAGATTGTGTTCTTGAAAGCATGAAACCTTTGCCTTGCAAACCTCCCACTGTCTCCAAATCCAAATCAATTGACAAGTTAAATCCCAACCAACCCAAATTCTTTCCTAATGCCACCACACCAACCCTGCAACAACTTTCTAAGCTTACCAAATGATCTTGAAGATGAGTGAGCCCAAAATGTGAAAGAGGTGGGGAGTGGAAATATTCTAATATAAATCAAATGTTGCATGAATGATTCCAAGACATTGCATTCACATTAAATGGTGCCAAAACAAAACCCAGCAAGGCACAAAATCCTCTAGACATTGCACCACCCACTTAGCCACCAAAATACTACCCTGTGATGTAACATCGATTAAACCATGACCCCCCTCGTCCTTGGGCATAGTGCATACATTCTTTAGAACGAAAGGAAACCTCACTTGCTACCATACTTTGACCATAAGTAACGCCTCAAAAGTTGCTCAAGTCGCCAAAATTGGGTCCTTCTAGGGAACCAACAAAGACATAATGCACATGTGAGGCCTAAAGGATGTGTCCAACCACAATCAACTTCTTTGCAAAGGGAAGGTCTTTATGATGCCAAAGACATGACTTATTTTGTAGTCTCTAGAGACACCAATTCCACATTGCAACCTATTACGCTTCTACAATTTTCAACCTTCCAGCAGGCCATTCGGTAGAAGAGGGCTACAAAATTTTAAAAGGCCAAGTGTGGGGCTCTCTTTGTATGGTTGGCCATAACCGGACTCCTTGGTTCTACTCTTGGAAGTACTATGGCTTAGTGGCATTGCTAGCTACCCCTTTATAGGTCTTTTAGTCCTGGGGTTGGTGTCCAGGGCTTCCTAGGGTGGACCATTGGGTCACATGACCACCACGTTTTTATTCTTTAAGGGAGACTACGTTTCATCTAGGAAGAGCATCCCTAGTTCATCACCCCTCTATCACCCCACTCGGACCTTTCCTGCAACCGTGTTGACCTCTCTAGCCAAAACGACCCTATGACGTCATCCTTTTGATCAAGCCTCAAGCTAATGCAAGGGGGACCTTGAGGGCTTTTCGTCACTCTAGGGTTAGTTGGGGCATGACGTCCCCCTTGAGTCTACTTCATCAAAGTGAGGCTTTAGCTTGCTTATCTTAGCATATTTTATCATTTTATGCTTGTTTCAGGGTCTAGTCCCCAACATGTGGGTGACATTCCCTAATTTAGTCTTATTTTAGATTATTTTAGTATTATTATTGTTTTAATTTTAAATTGACAAATTAAGACATGTAGGCTTGATAAAATTAAAAGATTGTGATAGGATGGATATAAATATTCTATCAAAACTCATTTGTAAATCAAAACTCATGGGATAAGACTATGTTTGATCTTTTACTCCTCTTGTATGAGACCTCCGTGTGATGTGCACCTCTTGGAGGGTTTCTTCTTGGCTTGAATGGTGAATGAAGGTCGATTTACTAGGTTTGCTTTGCACATGCAAGTTTAATGTTAGAATGGTTGGTGAACTCATGCACAAAGGATGACCTATTGTCTTTTATTTGCTCACCTTTTGTTTAGTGTTGGTAAGTCTATCTCTATCTTTCTATTGAATGGTGCTATTTGGTGCATTCTCCTTGTTTAGATAGGGTTTTTTGCCAATATTTTGTCAAATTTGTATGGTGGAAAACATCCTCTTGAAGGAGTTTTCTTTGTATCAAGCCTTGGATTTCTTCTTTTTCCTTAATTAGGCCCCTACAACATACCTACAGGTTGTTGTTGGATACCTAGTTTGCAAGTCTAGAGAATCTTTCCAAGTAGGGATGTTGATCATTGATCCCTTATGCCTTAGAGGATGAGACAAATCATATCCCTAAAACAAATACTCTTTTTATCTTCCCCCAAGGCAAGTCGTCCCAATCAATTAGACAAGTCGGTCCAGTTAGGGTAAAAGTCGCTTTTGTAAAAGTGTATAAATAGAGAGGCTAGGTGCCTCATTTACTCACTCACTCAGCAAAAGCAAGTTTTCCTACTCAAGGAGAAGTTTGCAGCACCAGAGAGAAGCAGTTTTTCTGGGGTTTTCTCTTAGAGAGATTTTCTCTCTCTCTCTCTCATTCTTGTATTCTGTTCTCGAAAGTTATCATCTCTATACGAAGGTTGCTGGGTTTTTCCTGATTGGGTTTCTCGGGATAAACTCTTGTGTTCTTTGTTCTTGTGCTTTGTCTTTCTTTTAGTGATCCTATTGTTCATTAGCAATTAAGTTATACTACCATAAAACTAACATTGTATCAGAGCAATTCTAGAAGAGCCCATTGTCGGAAGTTAGGGTTTGGCCTTCGAAGGCCTTCCCTCATCAATTCAACAGAAAAAGAGTTGTAAAAACTTCACTCTAGGGAAGGCGCATCTTTTGGTAAAGGAAAAATCAAATTCTGAGAAGTTTCATTTTTTCACCTAATTTCGTTGTTGCTGCAGAAATTAGGGTTTCAATTTTTGTGCCGATTAGTACACAGATTTGGCTCAACCTCACCTTCTCTCAACTCACCTTGATAGGGCGCATCTACCTGTAAGGTCAGTTTCACTAAATTCCAAAATTGAATTTTGACCTAGCTTTTGTGAGGGTTTCTCGTTCAGATTTGTAGACAAGATTATTGGAATGAAGGTTGAAGATCATTTTGATGGGGCTACAAAATTCATATCTTGGAAGTCTAGAGTTCTTCTCATCTTGGAAGAGAATGATCTCTTGAAGTTTGTTAATGAGAAGGTTTTAGAACCAGAAGCTGAAGAAGACCAGTTCCAGTGGAGGAAGAATGATGCCCGAGCTAGGAGATTACTAGTGGACTCAGTCAAAGACCACTTGGTTCCTCAAATTTCACAAAAGAAGACAACTAGGAAGATGTTCAAAACCCTAAGGAGGCTATTTGAGCACAGTAGCATCAATGTGGCTCTCACATTGAGGAACTAGCTATCGAACATGAAGATGACCAAGTCTGAATCAATTTCCTCATACTTCATAAGGATCACAGAACTTAGGTAAAAACTAAGATCCAATGGAGAACCTATTGAAGATAAGGAGCTTGTCATGACTATGCTAAATGGGCTCCCACCATCTTGGGAATCTTTCATCCAAACTATCAGTGGATGCACCAAGTTGCCCAAATTTGACAGATTATGGGCAGATTGCACTCAAGAAGAGACGAGGATTGCAGCAAGACAAAGACTTCATGGCACTCTTCCTAAGGAGAATCAAGCATTCATGGTCCATGCCAAGAAAGGAAAGGGAAAGGGAAGAAAATTTCACCACCATAAGCATTAAGGTAGAAGACCAAGGCCTTATTCAGATCAACAAGAAAAGAAGAAGGATCTATCGCAAGTCCAATGCTTCGAGTGCAAGAAATATGGTCACTATGCAAACAAATTTTCAAGCTCAAGCAAAAGGAAACATGAAGCCTCAACAGTTGATGTAGAAGAATATCGTCATCACAAGAAACAAAGGAGTGAATCTCAAACAAAATTCTTCTTCATATCGACACTATCAGGTACTGTTCCCACCACTGGTGACATTTGGCTCATAGATAGCGGTGCTTCCAGGCATATGACTGGATATAAAGAAAATCTTTCTGGAATAGTTGAGAAAGAATCTCATCTCCGTGTTGTACTTGGAGAATGTGCCAATTATATTGTGAGAGGATCTAGGGCTACCTCACTTCAACTAGAATTTAAAGACATTTTACATTTAAGTGATGTGCTCTATCTGCCAGGTATGAAAAGAAATCTTGTCTCCATCTCTACCTTGGAGGACAAGGGATATAAAGTTGCATTTTCAGATGGGAAAGTGCTTGCTTGGCACAAGAACTCAAGCATGGACGCAGCGAAAGAAATTGGAGTAAGAGAGGAGATCCTGTATTGATTGAGCACTCCACTAGCTCGAGCACTAGTTCACGACTCCACCAACATGGGTGAGCTATGGCACAGAAGATTAGCTCACATCAACTATAGATCTCTCCCAGCATTAAGAAATATTGTGACAGGTCTACCAACACTTCACATGGACCATGACAGAGCTTACAAGGGATGCGCACTTGGCAAAAATACCAAGGGATCCTTCCGAATAGTGAGAGCATATCCAAGGATATATTGGATCTAGTGCACTTTGACTTGTGCGGACCTATGACTGTTGCTTCGCTTGGAGGTTACAACTTACAACTACTATGTAACATTATTGACGACCACTCACAAAGGACATGGATTTACTTTCTCAAGTCCAAGGAATCTGAGGAAGTGCTTAGATAGTTCAAAGAATTTAAAGCACAAGTCAAGAATATGTCAGGAAAGAGGATCAAGACTCTGAGATCAGACAATGGTGGAGAATACACATCTACAAAGTTTAATGATTTCTACAAGGAAGCAGGAATTAAGTGGGAGCTTACAATTCACTACAACCCTCAATAAAATGGGGTTGTTGAAAGAAAGAATCGAAAAATTGTGGAGTTAGCCAAAGCCATGATACATGACCAGAGTCTACCGATGTTCTTATGGGCAGAAGCTTCCAAAATAGTTGTCTATGTACAAAACAGATGCCCTCATAGAATCTTAAAGAACATGACTCTGGAAGAAGCCTTCATAGGAGTGAAACCAGAAGTGGGCCACCTTCGTATCTTTGGTTGTCCAGTCTAGACTCTACATACATGTGCCCAAGGAGAAAAGGACAAATTTGGAGCCTTCAGGAAAGAAGCGGACTTTCGTGGGATATAGTGAGTCTTCAAAGGCCTACAAAATTTACATTCCAGGATCGAAGCAAATTGAAGTCAGCGGACATGTGTCCTTTGAAGAACAAATGGCTATCCGAAAAGGAAGAGGATGTGACATGGAGATCGTTGACAATGAAGATATGAGATCATCTCCCCCTTCAGCAGTTCTGAGGGAGTTTTGAAAGGAAGAACTGATTGACTCCATTGATCAAATTGAGCCAGTTGATGCTCCCACAAACATTGCAGTTGATCGAAAAAGGCCTAGATGGGCACAATAGACATTGTAGGATGCAGAGGGGCATGAAGCTCCACATGGAACTTTTCTGGAAAGCAAAAGACCTTAGAGGTTCTCGAGTTATGTTAGCATTGATGAGTCACATCATTGACTCAGAACCGAACACATAGGAAGAAGCATCCAGGCATCAAGTTTGGAAGGATGCCATGATGGAAGAATATCATGAAGAATGATGTATGGGAGGTTGTACCAAGACCTGAGGGGAAGTCAGTAGTGACTTCCAAGTGGCTTTTCAAGATTAAGCATGGAGCAGATGGTAGTGTGGAAAAACACAAGGCTATATTTGTTGCCAAAGGATTCTCTCACAAAGAGGGAGTTGATAACAACGAAACATTTGCTCCTGTGGCTCGATATACTTCCATTAGGACCATTATTGTTGTTGCTTCAGCTATGGGATGGAAGTTGCATCGGATGGATGTCAAAACCGCCTTCCTCAATGGTGTTATCGAGAGGAAGAAGTGTATATTGAACAACCAAAAGGGTTTCTTGCCCATGGAAAAGAGTCTCACGTATGTAAACTGAAAAAGGCCTTATATGGACTCAAGCAAGCACCTTGTGCTTGGTACGGACGGATAGATGGATACTTGGCGAGCTTGGGATTCACCAAGAGTGATGTAGATCCCAATCTTTACTACAATATTGTGGATAATAAGCCACCGATTTTAGTTCTTTATGTGGACGACTTGTTTCTCGTAGGTAACGGGAAACTGATTGAATGGTGTAAGAAGAAGCTTGCCTCTGAGTTTGAAATGAAGGATCTCGGATTGATGCATTAGTTCTTGGGACTAGAAGTATGGCAGACGCAGAAAGAGATTTTCCTAAGTCAAGGAAAATACACCATTGATATTTTAAAGAGATTTGAAATGTTGGACTGCAAGTCCATGGCTACTCCAATGGATGCAAACCTGAAGAAGTTAAGGGAACCTGCTACAGATTCCAATTTGATTGAACCCACCATGTATCACCAATTGATTGGATCTCTGATGTATCTAACGAACACCAAAACGGATATATGTTTTGCTGTAAATACTCTCAGCCAGTTTATGAGTAACCCGAGGCAAATTCACTAGGTTACCACAAAACATGTTCTCAGATATTTACGTGGCACTATAGGATATAGACTAAGATATGCTTCAAGATGTGACTTGAGATTGCAAGGATTTTCATATTCAGATTGGGTTGGATGCACTGCAGATAGGAAGAGTACTTTCGGATGTTGCTTTAATTTGAGTTCTGCAGTGATTTCTTGGTGTAGCAGAAAGCAGACCTCAATAGCACTTGATACTACAGAGGCTGAGTATATGGATGCCAGTACAGCAGCTCGAGAAGCAGTATGGCTTCGAAAACTCCTTGCAGGATTGTTTGGTCAGATTCCAGGACCAACTATGATTCATTGTGATAACCAGAGCTATATACAGATGTCAGTGAATCCTATGTTTCACATTAAGTTGAAGCATATAGAGATTCGATATCACTACATTCGTGATATGGTGCAGAAAGGTGCGGTTGAGTTACAGTATGTTCCGACAGATGACCTGATTGCAAATGTTCTTACCAAGCCTCTTCTCAGGACAAAGTTGAATACTTTCACAGAAGACTTGGAGTAGAAGAAAATGCATCCCTCTTGGAGAGGGAAAGATGAGATAGACATCTACATTGCTTTCACACCGGTGCCTCTACTCATTCTGGTTCTTAACCTGGTATGGGAAAAATCCCATCATCATTTCAGACAAGCAGGTAATAGATGGTCGTGTACTTTGATGCCTCTACTCGTTCTAGTTCTCAGCCTGGCATTGGAGAAATCCCATCGCCAGTAGAGACGAGCAGGTAGTAGATGGTCATGTGCATTGGTACCTCTGCTTGCCCTGATTCTCAACCTAGTATGGGAGAAATCCCATCAGCATTTGAGATGAATGGGTAGTAGATGGTCGTGTGAAGCATGTCCTGGTTCTCGGTTAGAGACGAACTTGTAGTAAATGAGATAATGATTGTTGGACTCTCCGATGGACTGTGTAGAGTTGCAAAGACGATGGATCTATTGATGGACTAAGTGGATCAGATACATGATGACACCTCTCGATGGACTGAGACTATGTTGACAATCTTCAGTATGTATAGAGATGATTGAGACATATGAGATGTACAGATGAGACCTAGATGTTCGTGATGCTGATGATGATCATGTCCGAAGAATATCTTCCTTGTTGAGAGGGAGTGTTGGAATTTGTACAATTTTAGAAGTTATTCTTATTGTACTTTTATTGTATTTCCTTGTACCTCCTATGGGAGATTATATTGATATAAACCCTTGAAAGAATCAATGTAAACCTTGGGGAAGATTACACAAGAAAAAGAATAAAATTCAATATTATTTTATCTTTCCCCAAGGCAAGTCGACCCAATCAGTTAGACAAGTCGTCCCAGTTAGGGTAAAAGTCACTTTTATAGAAGTGTATAAATAGAGAGGCTAGGCGCCTCATTTACTCACTCACTCAGCACAAGCAAGTTCGTGTACTCAAGGAGAAGTTCGCAACACCAAAGAGAAGCAATGTTTTTTGGGGTTTTCTCTAGGAGATATTTTCTTCTATCTCTCATTCTTGTATTCTGTTCTCGGAAGTCATCATCTCTATACGAAGGTTGCTGTGTTTTTCCCGATTGGGTTTCCCAGGATAAACTCTTGTGTTCTTTGTTTATGTGATTTGTCTTTCTTCTAGTGTAATATCTCGACTTTGACCCCTATTGCATTAAAATTGTACATGATGTAAATATTGTTATTAAATCATGGTGAGGAGCTCAAGGCCAAGGCCCCACCATGGATTTAGCGTTTTATGTATCGGCAATTAAAATCGATGCATATGGTTGTCGTGCTAGCCAGACACATTATAAAATTGAGACAGCATGTAAATATGCAATTTAATAAAATACCCACAACTAGCTATCCAATGCAACAAGAGATGGGGGCATGATTTCACAAGGAATAGGGAGAGAAATTATTCAAACCCTTGAGCCAATAGTGTAAAGCCAAATGTTAATGGGAGAACCCATAAACTCTCAACCACCCATTTTGTTTTATGCACCCAATCATTTAATTCTTCCAAAAGTTGATTGAGGTAGTTAATGCCTTGGGAATGGAGGAGTATGGCAGTCAATTTCGTATTGGGGCAAGCCATCAGTTTTGGAAAATCGTATTTTGCTTATGGGGAAAGAAAACACCCAGAAATTAGTGCTCAAACCATTCCTCACCCATGCGTTTCTCTTCCTCACGCAGCTGGAGCTAGCTGGGGCATTTCCCTCATGATTTTCTGCAATTTCCTTGAATTCGTTTTTGTGTTGCACAAAGAATGGGAGAAGAGATTCGCGATTTTGGGGTTTATAGAGGTCGTTTTTGCACCTGCAATGCCCAAGAATGTTTGTTGAAATCGAATTACTCTCCCAGGGTTTATTTCCCCATCTACCATTTTGTTTTGGTTGCCAGGACGTTTTTCCTTTAGGCCAGCACTTCTATTTGTTGTTATGTACATCCATGTTTTGGTCTAAACTTATAGGAGTGGAAGAGGCCCAGAATTGGCTTGATAAACCTAGTGAAGAGAGGAACCTCACAAAAAGATCAAGAGGGGTTGGCTAATCTTCTATGCACACCCTGAAGAGCACTGAAACGGAAGGTATGGCCTGAGGGACTGTGTAGCAGTGAAGGGGATACTTCCTTGTGTTGGGTGTGCAGGTATTGTGGAGGCCAAGCTAGATAGATCTTGTGCAGGTGTCCATAGCTCTGTGGTTGAGCTCACTAGCTTAGCAATTCATCCTTTCCACTGCCTTAGCAACCTGATAAACCCAACTGTAGATTGGCTTGGCAGAAACTTGATGTGTATTTGGCTATGTGTGAGCCTGTTGTTCCCTTGTTCCTTGTGGAAATCATGCCCAACTCAGGGGTGGCAGTTGTGCTTAGAGATTGATGAGCACAACTGGCCTATGGTTGGGTGGAACGTTGCAGCGACATAGCTACTAGTTGCGGGGAAGCTCATTTTCAAGATAAGTGCTCTCTTGTATATTCTCTGCAATGTATTTGTTTTTCAACTATTATGAACATATTGAATGCTTGAATGAATGTATTTGCTTCCGTTGTATTTTCATATGTTATATATCTGCATATGTTTTTATTTCAATTCATTTTTTTGTTTATGTCCATGGGGCTAGATGCCCAGTTGGATAGACAGATAGCAGTTAGTCACGTCCTCTCTCTCTGGGCGAGAGGGGAGGGGACGTGACACTAGTGATCCTATTGTTCGTTAGCAATTAAGTTATACGGCCATAAAACTAACATTATGAGGTGAATGGCATAGACTCTCCCCATGGATACAGAGAAGATGATCGCATTTATTTTTGATATTGGAGACATTATTTGGCATGTGCACACTTATGGTGATTGCATACATGGTGAATTTGTTATAGTGATCTTTATGTAATCACTTGAATCATTATGTTGAGTGTGGTCATTTTGGAGCTTTGTTGAGGCATTTGTTGGTTGAAAGTTGTTATACTTTTCTCTAGTTGCCTTTGTACCTTCGGTTGTGGTTGACTTGGTAATATTCCTTGAGCATGCCTAGTTTTGGGCCCATCTCCATCATTGGGTAAGTTGTATTTGGTTCCACTGTAATTTCGTTGATTGACTTTTGGATCCACTCTTGTATCAAGCTATGTACCCTTGCATGGTCATGGCACCTATTCGAATGTTGTATTTCTTCATAGCATATCCAAGATTTGCATTAGTGTATGGGGTATAGTTGTTTGGCTGAAGGCCTTTGTTGTCTTAACTATGGTTTCTATGGTGCATTTCTACTTTGAGTCATGCCCCATGTTACATTTGGACCTCAGCCTACGTAGTCCATTGTTGTCAAGTGTTTACCTTGGAAGCCTACGCTTGGAGCATACCATGCATTTTAGAATTTGGCTAGATCTCCTTGCTGGCATGAATGATGTGATCTTGCCTTGGATTTTGTGCTTATCTTGGGTGATTTAGCATCTCTGATGTTGGGTGGTGGCATAATGGCATTTGATGAGACCCATCAATCCCATGCATTTAATGAAATTTGTACCTCTTGATGGCTTTCATCTCGGTCGACAACTAATGGTGTTCTTCATTTGGTTGGCAAATTTGGTGGGAGATTTCCTCTTGCATGCATTGAGATCAACAACTCTATCCCTCTGTTATTGTTGTTTGGTGATGATGGTTCGTTGATGATTTAAGGGTTTTGAGACTATTATAATTGTTTTTGCCTTGGTCCTGTGTTCTGTAAATGCTCTAAGAGATGTGTGTAGGGGTATTGGCCAACATGCCCACCTGTTGTTGGCCTTTTAGAGCTCAACCTAGAAGCTTGATTTGAGCCCATGTTTCCTGCTATGTGAGGTCAATGTTGGAGTTGGTTCGCCCTTGGTGTTTTTTATTGGCTTCACATAAAAGGTAAGTTTACCCTCGAATTGTGTTTATTCTAGAAATGTTTGCATGGTTGAAATGGTCTGGCAATGGTTGACTTTGCACCTTTTGGTTCTTTGCTCATTCATGGACATGCTAGTGGACTATCATGGAATTCACATAAGGATTTTACTTTCGAATCCCATGGACATGCTAGTGGACTGTCATGGAATTCACATAAGGATTTTACTTTCGAATCCCATGGACATGCTAGTGGACTGTCATGGAATTCACATAAGGATTTTGTACTTGATCATATTGTGTCCTTGTTTTTGCAATGATATTATTTCTTGATAATCTTTACCCTCATGCCGTTCTCTCTTTATTTCATCTATTAGTTTTCTTTATTTCAAATATATTGCATAGATAGCATACAGGATTGTGGTCTAGCGGCAAGCAGCAAGGTGATAAGACTTGTATCAACACATAGACCCAGGTTCAAAACCTTTCAAGAGGGTGCGGATGAGGCCAGGTGCAAGTCCTAGGTGTCTTTGCCACGCCCCTCATGACACGGAGCTTAGCCAAAGAGATTCAATTAGAAGTATTTCTCAAAAAAAAGGGTATATTGCATAGACTTTGGAAAGTGTATAGGATACTATGTTTTATTTCCCTGTTTTATAGGGTAAGCTTGCTATGCGACTTTCCTTTTAAAGAATTAATTCATGATTCTAGATGGTTTAGAGGACAATTTTAACAGTACATTTAGAGTTGTATTTTGAATAATTAAGGTGAAACTTTATAGTCCTGAATTCCGCTTTTCACTTTTCCAGGTAGGAATGGCTGCTACACTTGCTGGTGTTTGTCAGGTTCCTTTAACTTCAGTTTTGCTTCTATTTGAGCTGACACATGATTATCGAATAATTATCCCATTAATGGGTGCTGTGGGTTTTTCTTCATGGATTTCATCAGCTCTTACAAGAAAAATGAATGAAAAACTGAATGACAAGAAACCGATATCTTCTAATGTCTATAAGAGAGAGAACAAACAATCCCTGGAAAAACCATTGTTTGTCTTTCAAAAATCCGAAAAGTCCCAATCTAGTTCAGTGGATTTATTTCAGTCTTTACCTATGTCAAAGGAAATAGTTCTACATGGAAGTAATTTGTGTCCACTTGAAAGTTCTGTGTATGTGGAAAATCCAAATTTCAAAGAGGAACAATTCGAAGACCTGATTCCTGTTGCAGCAGCAATGCGAACCCGCTATGTTACTGTTTTCCAATACACTTCTGTACAAGATGCAATGGCTCTTATGCTTGCAGAGAAGGAATGGTGTGCATTGGTTGTAGACAGTGACGATTATTTGAAAGGAATCTTGACACTTGGAGATATCCAACAGTATGGCAAAATGGCGAGGGCAAGCAACAAGCTAGTTGAGGTAATAAAATGTTCGTCTCATCTGGGAATATCTGGAATTGCCCTCATAGTGCCATTATTGTTGAAAAAGTTGTTGATTTTTCCCTGTTAACTCAAGTATGTAAAGGTTTAACATATTCCACCCTTAATCCGTAACTCATGTATATGGATATATATATTATAGACTGAAAGGAATTTCAAATTTGGTTTCTTTCACACACATGATAGTTTACCTTTAATGTCCTAGTATGTATGATATCTAATTCTTTGTTCTTTGAATGCTTGTATACTGCCACAACATGATTTGCATGCTGGTTACGATTCTTGTACCAACTCTATCTTTAACTTACAATGTTTTTATACCACAAACTTACAAAATCATCTTCATGATAATAGCTATTCGTATGCCAACTCTGTCTCCAATTATTGAAGATAATGCTCATACAACAGACTTGTAGACCTGGCTCCATCTTGGTAGCAACCAGTTTCTGTGTTTCTTGTTGTGTTTTCTCTTTTTATGAGATTCACAAGTGATTGTGAAATGAACGAAGTTCATTTACTAGCAAATATCCAACAGAGGAGGGACAGTAAAGAGAAATCCATATAGGACAAATAAATATATTTGATAATGATTGAATAGATGATAAAATGATATGATTACAATGACCTCCATGACGGTATATGTACACATGGTTGAATGGTCGTGTCTTTTTATTAGGATGCGACACTTCATTAAGTACTGTTTATTATTAATATTATCACTAATTTTATCATTATTGATATTTACTAGCATAGATCCATTTTAAACCCGGATCTATCAAGCACCGAGAGGGATCCAATTTTTTTAGGTGTACATTTTTTTACCATTTGGATCTCTCGGTAATTGATAGATCTAGGTTTAAAATGGATCTATGCTAGTTTATATTTTTATATTTTATTTAAGTCAATATGTAATTTATATTTATATTTTTTTATTTTTTAATATTTTTTATTTATGTCGACTAGCATAACGTGACAGGATCTCCCCCATACTGAGCTGGAGAGCACCTCGCTTCCCTCGGTGCAATTAATATATATTATTATTAATCACATTGCCTTCCCTTTTAGAAATGCTTTGTTCTCAAGGCATGTTTATGGAAAAAAAAAACCTCTCTTATTCTCACTCTTAATGCTTTCTCATGATCCTCTGTACTTGTTGCTATGATAGTTGATGATACAAGATAATATGAATTACGAAGCATTGAGCAGAATTGTCTTACTATGAAAGGGTTAGACCACCCTAATTCAATCTTCTGCAAAATTGTGTAATATTGACTTCTGTGATTTGGGAAATAGATGAGATTTCAAACTTGAAGTTCTCTTCAATATATTAGGATTTTGACTTAGTTTTGCCTATTGATTAGTTGGTTGATGACCTTTATAATTAGGATGACGATAAGACATCCTTGTCTCTTGTGTCATACTTTTGGAACCTTCATCTTTTGATACTCTTGGTGATTCATTGGTTGATAAGATTTCAATTGGAGTTGTAGTGGTTCCTTCCTCCAACGTCTCTTTTTTTACAATGATGACTATCCTGATTCCACTGGATCAGCCATTGTTTCTTTGTCAACTATCGATTCATAATTGATCAATGTTCCTTGTTGGTAAGTTGCTCTAACTTGTTTTTTAGTAACTTCTTATCATTCTTTAGCTTCTTAATTTGTGTAAGCAAGCTTTGATTATGAACCCTTAAGCACAAAAGATTTTCATTGTTCCTTATTTGTGGACTTGATCCATAAGGTCCTGGTTTTTTTACTGCTCATCTTTTAATCTTTTGATTTGTTCAAGCAATCTCTGATTAAGGTTCCTTAGGCTAGAAGCTTCTTCATCTTTTTTTTCGATAACTTATTTTCAATCTCTTGATTCTCCTGTGCTGATTTATGATTGCACTGCATGTTATCCTTTGACTTCTTAATTTGTGCAATCTTCTTGAAATCTTCATTTCTTTTTAGTAATTTCTAATTGTGATATGTCTCATTTTTAAATTCCATGATTTGCGGGAGCAACTATCAAGGTAAGAATTATGTTTCTCTACTATCTCATGTCATAAGGAATCCATTGTTTAATAATTATATGTAGACTCTTGTAATAAGTGAGTACATGAATGCAAAGGTCCCACTAAAATGATCTGGTTCAATTGCTTCTTTTCACACTTTAATACTACCTTGATATGCCTCGATACTTTACTTAGCCTTTGGTAACTCGTATATATATATCAAGGGAAATTATCCTAGGGCAAACCTTCAAGCACTTCCCCTCATTTTGAAGATGGTACCCAAAGTAAACCCTAGATTCTTCAGGGCACAAGGTCAAGTCAACAACAAGGCTCGAAATCATTATGACAATATACCCATTTTAGCTCAATATCACTTGCAAGAATAGCATCTAGGTAGGGAAGATATCACTCCATCTCACAACTATTGAAGCTAAACTCAATTGATATATATATATATAATGCTCTTTTTGAAAGTAGCATATAATATATGTAAAAGAGTGATAAATATATATAATAACTTGTAAAATACTTTTGGCACTTATTATTAAAATCGCTTTTCAAAAGGTGTCATAAGTACATTTGTATTCTATTAAAACCGTCTTTTAACCTTCTCTAATTGACTCTTGTTTCTTTTGAGTTGCCAACCATTGGCTTTTTTTTTTCAGAGGTCCAACCATTGGCTTTGTCTTAATGTGGTGCCTTTAAACTTTTACCCTTGGTAACTCAAATAAACAATAAACAAAAATGAATTGCTTGTATCCTTAAAAGTCACGGTGCTTCCTTCTGTCACAATTAATCCCTCTTTCCTCTATTGGAAGTGCAGCTACTATCATAAAATCTATGAATGTTTGGATGAGAATGAAACCCGTACAATTTCTTATACAATAAGCTTTCACGACAGCTAAGTCCTGACTACTTGGCGGCAACCCTTGGTAAGAGGTAACGTTGGAGTGTAGTGAACAACTCCTTACGACTGGACGGTGAGGCGGCTGTTGACAGCGAACAACAATCACCTGGGCGGCTGTGTATTAAACCACAACGGGATGGACAGGGTGTATTCTCTAGTGCCTTTTTACCAAAAACCATGGTTGTATTTGATTGTGGTGTAACTGATTTTTTATACCAATTAACCCCTTTTGATGCTAATTAATCTCTTTAGTATGCCTCAATTTTTTTCAGTAGTCACGATTTCTATTGTTTTAATACCAATTAATTTAACTTCTCCCAATTACGTGGTTCTGAAATTCAAACACCACGATACATTCTAAAATTCAAACACCCCGATTATTACTTGGTATCTACCAGTGGTAGTTATGGGATTTTCAACCACGATTGGTACCTTTATTCTTGTGACCGATGCTGGTGCGCGGGAGGATTCAGATGGATCTAATGGGTTCGTCCGTGCTCAAGCTAACACGGAAGGATAGGGATTCGATAGAACTGAGTCTTTCAAACCATTTTTTTTTAATTATTTTTAATATATTTTTTATCTTCACAGAATAATTAAAATAGTAAATGGCTTAAAGCCCATCTCTAAAAATTATTAGAATAATAAATGGCTAAAAGCCAATCTCTAAGTAGGCAACGGAGTATTCTAACATCATTTTTTTTAACTTTAATTGGCTAAAAGCCCAGGTGTGGTCAAGAACCAAGATCAAAGAAACCTTGAAAATTTATGTGGCCAAAAGTTCAAACGAAGTTTAGAAAAACTCTAAAAAGTGGGGGTGGCCAAAAGTTCAAACGAAGTTTAGAAAAACTCTAAAAAGTGGGGGTGGCCAAAAGTCGGATGAGACAAAGAATGAGAAAAGTTTGTGGCCAAAGGCTAGATTAAAAACGAAGCTCTGATACCAAATAAAATGAACAAAGTTCATTTATTAGTGAATATCAGAGGAAAGAACAATGAACAAAAATCTAAATAGGACAACTAAATATATTTATTAATGATTGAATAGGTGATAGAATGACATGGTTACAATCAATCATTCAATGTTTTAAAACTTGGACTTGAAATCAGCCAAGGGTCAAGTCGAGCTTGGGCTTGGCCATGACTAAGGCCAACTTGAATTTAATAACTCGGTTTACTAAAAAGGACATAAAATATTAAAATTGTAAAAATTATTGTAAAAGATTCCAAACAAGAGACAAAATATGCGAAGTATGCTCATGTATTACCATCTATAAGGGTGAAAATAGCAAAATGGCACCAAATGCAATACATATGTGAAACAAAATACATAATCAATAAAGCTTTAAATGGCCTCTAGAATCCAAAGCACAGCATGCTACAAGCCTACAAGGTACTAGCCTACTACATATCACTAATAAGCATGATCAATCATGAAACCTATTACCATGGTTGGAAATGGGATCCTCAGCATGAGCTATGGGACCATCCTCTGGCATGTCTTTTTTTAATAGGTCTATATTTCATAGGTGGCATGTTGTCGAAGAGTAGGGTGACATTTGGCATCTTTTGATGGTTTAGTGGACTTGTCTTTAAGTTAGTGCAGTTGAGTTAATTGGAATTCTGAAAACTGCTAACTCTGTTGAATTTTGGATGGGATGTGAAATTATATTTTCATCATATGAGGTTCAATGAGGTTGGAACCCCTCTCAAACATCCTGAAACAATTAATGATAATGTTTCCCTTTCGACCCTTTTACTTCACGAATTTTATATTGTCGTTCCAGGTCAGCTTCTGTCACTGTCAAGCAAGTTGTTTCTAGAAGGATCCACATCAACGTTTCCTTCCACATGTGCGCCCTGGTCAGACCCACATCAACTCTGCTGAGTTATGTTGAACTCAGTCAATTTGATCGGTTTGGTGCCGAACCAGCCAAGTTAGACCTTGACTCAACCGGTTTAATACCAAACCAATCGGCCGAGTTGGTTTAAGGACCGGTTCATAACCAAGGGGAGCCAACTTGGCCGAGTCCGAGTTGACTGGTTTTTAAAACACTGGTTACAATGACCTCTGTGATGGTATATACACACATTGAATGGTCATGTCCTTTCATTAGGATGTGACACTTCATTAAGTATTGTTTATTTTTAATACTTAATATTTATCATTATTGATATTTATTATATATATGTATATTAATGTTCATTACATATTGCATAAATATTGATAATGTTAGCACCTCGTAACAAAGAAATGGTATTTAGAGGAGTTGTTCAACTTTGAGTTAAATATTTGATCTGGTTTGTAAATTTCTGGCTACATTGTTTCATTATTCATGTATATAACTCAATCTTAATTCAGGTTGAATCTGCTTTAGAGGTGAAGCTTCCTGGATGGTTGCTTTTAGGACGCAATTTTTGCAATTCACTAAGCATTCTTCTGGTTACCTAGGTTCTCACTAAGATGTAAAACTCCCAACCATAGACGTGAGATCTCAAGGGTGATCTCAAGGGTGACTCTGATAAACTATCGACTATCACCTCAGTAACCTTATCTCTCTCTTTAGGCTAGCTCTAATTTCTAGTTCAAGGGGATTATCCCTAAGGCAATCTAAGTCCCCAATTAATAATGAATAGAGAGAGTGCTTAAAGGACTTGGGGTAAATTTAGTTTTAGGGTTTGGCTGCAGCAAATTAATTTCCAGGTTTACACATGCAAGATTTCAGCCTATTTAAGAATGATAAAACATCAATATTCTTAAGCTAAAAGCAAATTTGATCATTAAACTGGAGGATTGAAATTACATATTCACAAAACAGAATTATAAACCCTATTGAAGATGGGTAAATAAAGTTAATGAAGTTTTCTAGGACTTAATAAAAAATCTGAAATATGATATTTCTTCTGGTAAATTTCAGATTGTTAAAACAGAAAATAAATATTATTTTTATGGTTTTTTTATGGTGGTTGAAAGAGGAAAACTAGTGCCTAATTTCCAAATTGGGTAGATGGAATCAAATGGGCTTTTAAGAGGGTTTTTCATCAAAGTACTATTGTTATAAATGACAACAAATAGCATATCAGTTTAAACCCTAAATTGCTGGACAATTTTATCAAAGATTTGAGAAAGGAAAGAGCCTTAAGGTCTACTTTCAAGTCGAGATCCAATGAGTTATTTTATCAGGAAAATAACTAGGCAAGAAAACTAATAGATATTGCATGCAAAGGTAATTTCCACAACAAAATAACAAAGAGAACTAGAGAGAGAGGAACATTCACACCTAGTTCACTTTAATGGTGAGGCTTTACCTAGGCCTTGAAATTACAAAGCTAGAAATCTTAACACATGAGAGAGGTACACACAATAACACAATATGATATTACGAATAACTAGTGCAATTATTACATAGGAGTTCACCTCCTTATATATGGTTATTCATGGAGCAAATCATTTCCACTTATGAATGTGGGATAGATTTTCCTTATACAAAAGTACAAAAACATAACTAAGTCATGAGATGAGTTTAATTACAACATGTAATTCTTATATCCTAAAACCCCCTCTTAAGGATTACAGTACTGAAAGCCAGGCCAATTGAAAGAAAACACACATTGACTAAAAACAAAATATCAAAAGTAATAAAAACCAAACATTCTTTCAAAAGATTCTTTGAAAACATTTCTTGGCCTAGGTAGAGCTCCATCAAGTTGCCTCATAACCCTCGTGAAGGTGGAACTCCCAAGTTGAATTCCTAAGTGCCTGGATTCCACCTTCCAAAATTCCCGAATTACAAATATCCTGGATTATTGGACAACCATTCATGTTCAGCTACATTCCTAGTACTCCATGAAGTTGTCTCATGACCCTAGTAAGGGTATAATTCTCAAGATTCTTTCAAAACCAAACTATCTAAGCAGCCATCCATGTTGAGCTTTATCTACACTATATCCCTTCATGTCTTCAAAGTGTGGGATTCTTAAAAGTTAAAATGCATAAAATGTTATTTCTTCAGTAGGATCATCACAATTGTCTACATCCAGTGGATCTTCAACAATGGCTACATTAGCTACATGTGGTTCGTCCTTGAGCTTTCCATTGAGAACATCATTGGCTCAAAATCTACAATTCCAAGTTGTATGACCTGTTTTCTTGCAATATTAGCATTCCATCTCTGCCTTGTTTTTAGTTGATCTACTATGATTGTATCTTGAATATAATGCATGAGTCTCAAGTTGAGAAACATCTTTTGCAATGGTTGTCTTTTCTTTAGCTAAAAGCGCGACAATCATGTCTTTTAGAGTTTGTGACGAAATTTGACTGAGAGTAAAAATAACTTTGTTGTATTTAGAAGGCAGATTGTTTAACAAAGTGGCTTTGCCATTCTCTTCCTCCATTGTAGCTTTGACTTATGCTAGTTGTTTGATGAGAGATCTCAAATTGCTTATGTGGTTAAACATAGTGACTTCGACAAACATCTTGAATCTAAATAATTGTAGCTTCAAAGAAAATTTCTTATTCACCGCTTTTGCTCCAAATAGTGAATTTATATTTCCTTGGATGATGTTTCCTAATCTACATGATATAACTATGAATCTGAGGGGGCAAGGTCGATAATAGCTTTGGCTTTATCATCTCTACTCCGCCATTCCAATATTTTATTGGGATATATAGGTGATTGTCCAATCCCTTTGATTGCTCCCCTCGAGTTTTTTCATCAGTTGCATTTGGACTTTCACGTTCTAGGTGTGGAAATTGGAACCATAGTATTTCTCTAGAATTATTTCCATGTGTAACATCCTAATCAATAGAAAAGGTAAACTACTATTTTGCTTGATCTGAAAACTCATTTGTAACCTAATTTTTGTTGAACTATAAATGTATGAATATAAATTAACTTTGATAAACCCCAATCTTTAGGTATAACCCCTCTAAAACTGGAAAAAAAACATTATACTTGATTTGTTGCATGTATCCATGTTGTAAGAAAATATGCTAAAAGGAATTATAAGACAATTAATAATGATGATGAATTGAAGTGCTAAACCTCCCTTTAGCATTTGATGGTTGTTATCTTGATAGTGCGGCTCCTTCCCTTCATGGCTCCATAAATATAAAAGGCGACTCAATGATTCAACTCCTTCAATATTGCATGGCAACTCCTTGATGGCATTTTGTGAGAAACTAGTATTTCTATTAAGCCTTTTATGATTTTCTAGATCATCATTCAATGCAAGAGAAGAGCATGCTTAACTTTTCAAGAAAAAAATAGATCTCTTATCTGCATGACTACTCTTAGGCTTGCTCCCACTGTGATACCATATTACTAAAGCTAGAAATCCTAACACAAGAGAGATACACACAATAGCACAATATGATATTATGAGTAGCTGGTGAAATTATTACATAGGAGTTTACCTCCTTATATATGGTTATTGATGGAGCAAATCATTTCCACTTATGAATGTGGGGTAGATTTGCTTCACACAAGAGTACAAAAACATAAATAAGTCATAAAGTACATGTATTACAACATGTAAGCCTTATATCCTAACACTTGAAAATCAGCTTTATCATTCACAAGCATTAGCATCACATTCCAGCAATATTCATCCACAAGAAATCACCTCACATTCAAGAAAGAAGCAACATTGTATTCATTCATCACCTTCAAAAGATCCTTCATTTATCCTCCAAAAGATATACAATAATGCAATAATGCACCAAGAGGAGAGAAATTCTCATAAATCCAACCATGAAAATAGATGAGGAAGGGCTGCTCTTTTTATAGAGTCTAGCTCAACTTCCTTTACATTCAATTAATGATTCTCATTTAACCTATTCCTTTAGACAATTCAACAATAATAAATAAGGAGTTGGTCAAGAACCACCTCAAAAAATAGCCAAGAGAGTAGGGCACACTTTCTAGGTGGTCGAGTGATTGACCAAGCAATGTTCTTCATGAAATAACCAACAGTTCCTTCCTTGTGCGCCCTCCAAGAGAGAGAATTGGTTCACACGTGTGCAAGGCTCAAGGTGGACAAGTTTGAGGTTTGACCAAGCAAGAAAACTCCACAAATGATACTTTATTCCTCCACAAGTGCACTCTTCAAGAAAGAGGAGAATCCCACATGTTAAAAGGCTCCAAGTGTGGATGAGTTAGCGTTTGACCATCATAAAATAGCGCTCTTCAAGCAATGTGCCCTCAAAAAATGTGCAATGAGGCCCTTCATGTGGCACAAGTGTCTCCAACCAAGCGCTTGGAGCTAGAGTGCTACATAACCAACTCTTTGGCACTTCATTCCATGTGCAACCAACTTCCCACATGTATGAGTGGAATACATCAATACTTAATCTAGATCCTTACGAAAAAGTGTCAAAGTACTAAGGTATTCCATCTCCATGAAGATTTATCACAATAGAACTTTAGAAACCGTAGAAAAATTCCCTTTAATTAATCAATCGACTCAGAAGTAAATTATCAACACTTTAAGCCTTAGGGAGACCCTAAGTTGATGGGTTCCTACTCCATGAAATGTACTAAGTGTTAATGGCTAAGCCAAAATACGCCAAACGTGACAACATTGTCAAGAAGGGGAAAGCACCACATCACCAAGATATCAATTGTTAGGAATATGCTCTCTCATCCATCAGAATGCCATGAAAGGATCGCATCCAACAACTATCAGCAGCAACCACAACATCAAATCAATCAAAAGAGAGCAACATCTCTTAAGCCAAAACTCGCATGTACCCCAGTCTATCAAATGAATCACCTTGCAAGCTGGATCTTTGTGATAAAAATCATGTGTAAGCCTCATACACATGACAGGTAACAGACCCTAAGATCCATTTTTCCTTCTAAGGCATCCTGCCTCATAATGTTTCTCTCTTGTAAGAAAGCATGGAAAGAGGAAATGGGAAATTGCTTTTTCCATGGACTGACTTTGGAGTTTGAGCATGTCAAGTCTTTAAAATGATTAGAATCTACAAAGCAATTCAGAATTTCATCATCTTCAGTTATTGCACTCTAATTGATATTTCTTAACAGGTAGGAACAGTCCCAGTTTCTGAAGTGTGTACTTCTTGGAATGGTGGAGGCAAAGGCTCAGAATTGCTGACTGTGTTCCCTCATTCAAGTCTTAAAGTAGCCCGACGGCTTATGGCTGTCCGTGGTTTGCGTCAGCTGCCTGTTGTGGGAGAAGCTGCTAGTCAAGTGGACCGAATGGGACCATTGGTAGGACTATTAGACAGAGACTGCATCAATCTTGCTTGCAGGTGGATTTTCTTGCTAGTTTTTGAGATTATTTGTTTTTGAAGTAGTAAATGGCATGGTCATGCGCTGTTTTCTCCACAATCCTTTCTAGTTGTGTCTGATATTTTTCTGAGGCTATAAAAGGGCTTAATGCAAGAAAGGTTTCCTGTTGGGAGCAGCATTTCTGCTGCAGAATATAGCACTGCTTACACATACTATATGTTTAAATTCAGGAGGAGAATGATATGTGTACTGAATACCTCATTTTAATTATCTGATTTGTATATTTTGTCGATTTACATTTTATGATTTTATCATGAGCTAAAGCCTTCAGTTTCTTTCTTTTTCTTTTTTCTTTTTTGAAAAATGCATATTAATCTCATTAATACACTAAAAATGATACATTATATTCTGACATTACATGTGAGCACCCCCTCCCAGCACAAGTGAGAAGGGTCAAAATATCTGCTTTGCCACCCATTGTTAGAGTCTCCAACTCTTTTCTGAAAATGCCTATCTTAGCATGATAGCGAATTACTAAATCTAATTTATAAGCTGACAAGTCACTCAAGCGAAGCATATTAGCATCTCCCTCAATATCTGTTTTGCCACCCATTATGACAGTTTCCAACTCTTTTCTAAAAATGCCTATCTTAGCCTGATACTGAATTCCTAAATCTAATTTATAAGCTGACAAGTCACTCAAGCGAAGCATATTAGCATCTCCAGTAAAGGTTTCCCAGCTGTGCCCTTTCCAATAGAAGGAGATGCCTCTTAATTGTATGGTGTCCCATATACTGTCTTGTTTTTTAATCATGCACTTGTCTCCAAGATGAGCCCTTTATAATGAATTGGGGCATCAAAAAGTCTGGATTACTCATCTTCAATCCATTCCCAGAATCTTTGGGCTACCTTTCATTTTCACAAAATATATACAATTATTTTGGTTTCTCGCAAATCGCATAGCAGCGATCTGTGAATTCACAGTGACAGAGCCCGTCCTTGACCACGGGGCTATTGTTGAGAGCTAGATAACCAAGCACCTTGGAGGTAAAAGGTGGATGAGCTCTCTAAACATCTCTGTACCTTCATACATACCTGACCTCACTATCTTGGAAACGCCATCTTTTGTTGAGCCTATCATTTAGTGAGAAGCAAGGGTGAATCTTAGGATAAAGATCTCTGTTTTGACAGCTAAAAAGGTACTTTCCAAGTTTCCATAGGGCCACTTCCAATCCTTCCATACGCGCCGTAGAGCTCCTAAAATCATTTTGAACAAAGAGGTGCCTGGGACAACTTTACACAGAGGTAAAATGGATGCTTTGTCAGTTACCCGTAATCTTTGAGCATGACTAACTGATATCCAAGGCAGCCAATGTCCAGTTTTTATCCACAAATATGCCCTCGTGTGATTTGTGAAAGCCTTTTTCTGCAAACCTTTCAGTCTTTCCCAAATAGGAAAGTATGAGGCCAATCTTTCCTCGATCTATACAAAATGTCCAAATTGATCTTGCAGCCAAGGGCCATTCATTTCTGGAATCTTCAAAATGACACAACAAATCTTTGGAGACCATTTGCCGGGTTTGGTAGGTCCTTTGCAGTGCATTGAAATCGGGAATTATAAGGCTGTCGCTCCACCAACAATATCGGAGTCCAAAAAGGCTCTTAAGGTGGTGGCCTATATGCACAAAAATCTGAATATGATGGCACACCAAAGTTTGTTGAGAGACATCCCCTTTAATTGCTCTCACAAGCCATTTAGCCACCAAGACTGCACCCCGAGTTCGAACATTTGATAGGCCAAGTCCACCATTCTTCTCAGAGAGAGCATAGTTGTCCCGACTCCCAAGTCACTAGAGGTGGCCCCATTTCCCTGCCTGCTTTTGTCACAAGAATTTTCTTAGCAGTTTCTTTAAATTTTGGTAGCCTGTACTAATCAGGAAGAGACACAAGGAATAATACATGTGACCTGTAGCTAGAATCCTTTCTGCAATAGTGGTTCTTTCAGCTAGTGGAATATCTTGATGATGCCACTTCTTGAGTTTTGTTTCAAATTTATTTAAGACCCAATCCCACATATCCTTGACCGTTTGACAAATTAATTTTTTCCTCGTTCACGATTGACATTGTAGCTCTCACAAAAATGCTCAAACATTGCAACATGCCTTCTATTGAAGCTTGAGTAAGTTTTGGAGTGAGCAAAGTCCTCAACAGAGTGCAGATTAAAAGGTTGTCCTCCCCTAGGTGTTGATTTTAGGTTGCATACACATTCAACAGTGCATAGAGTTGGAGAGGAAATAGAAAATAGAATTTTATCATTGATGTTGTATTGGACTTAGCTCACACTTTCTACATCACCGTACATAACATATTTATAGCACCCCTAGTAGGTTATAGTGATTTAGCTATCTAGCTCTAATCTTCATACTAGATTGGTCAGATGTTACTGACTACATTATACAAACATTTATAATGCCTACCTTAAATATTATTGGAGTGTTCATATTTTTTTCACATGGAAAATATGGATTCTTGTTATTCACAAAGAATCAAGAAATCCCCGTTACATAACATGTCAGGTAGTGAGATTTGAAACCGGGCGGAGAGTATAACAACATTCCTCCCAGCCACCCAATCTGTACTCAACTGACAAAGAGTGTTCATACTCCAACACCCCCTCTTGACATGAAAATAATATTTTCCAGTTTTCTTCCTCAATGCAAAAGCTCAAAAGTTCTTTTCAACTCAAAAATTTTACAAAGAAGAAATACATCTCAACAACTAAAATATGGCAACAAAATTTGATTGTGTGAAGACTGCATATGGATCCACCTCCATGTACAGAGGCATCTAGGTAACTAACCGCAATGTTCGCTAATTCTCCAGGAAGGTAACCTAGGCACATGTCATGGCTTCACCCTTCTCTTCTTCTTTAGATCCGTAACCCTCCATCTGAGCTCCATCAGATTGCCATCACCTGTATATTGAGGGTACAAGTTATAACAAGGTATGTAGCATTTCCACTAGCTATGTGCCCATGTGACCTGGATGGACCCCACTACGACCATATGTGTTGACAATGCTATCCAACTTAATACTTCCCAAGGAAAGATTTTCTATGGCTTATGATGATGAAATATGCAATGCATTAATCAAAATCATGCAATGTATGATCATGGATTCAACTAAGTCACAATGTGCACCGTTATCATAAATATTAAATACCAGCATAAATAAGGACATGGAATCAAACATGAAAATATACCCTTTCATCCATGCAGTAATGGAGTTGTCTAAATATTCAACGATTTGAACTTTCCTGTTAAAATGGCCGGAATCCAGAGAAAAAATCTTCATAATTTTTCATTGTTTTAATTTCATTTTTTATTGTAAAAATGGATTCAGCACTCTCAAATGTCCCTGTTTCACCCATATTGAGCAATCTCAACAACTTATATATGCAATTCGAGCAATTACAACCAGATTTTGAGCCAAAATGATTAGAAAAATGGTCCAAATGGTCGAACGTTTAGACTACTCTGTTTCTTTTAGGTAATTGGGCAAACTACTCATACCAGTCCTACAGTTGGAAAAGAAGGAAGTTGAAATGTAGTCAAACACATTATAACCCTTCTGGTCTAGGTTCTTGCTCCATAAAGTTGCTACACCCTACAAATTTGTACTAGGTATGCAAGTGCTAGTCTTTTTCCTTGACAAACATGCAAGTTGCAGTCCCAATTCTGGCAATATGTGGGCCACAATCCCATCTCAGCGTACTTTACTTTTAGGTCACATTCGCAATTATGTAGGTTGTCAAAATTTTATGAATATATGTGCACCGTCACTACTATTCCGAACATTTAATGGAGGTCACCCTCTTCAAATGCTGATCAGTAACCTATTTCTCTAGACTTCCCTCCTTAATTCGCCTAATTAATAGAACATGGGGCCACTTTCCTCAGCATCATAAGTTCACACTACATTCCAAATTACGCTCCCATAATGAAGGCACTACAAAAAAGGAGGTCACTCCTTTTTTTCACCCCAAAGACTAATAAATAACTGTGTAGTAGCTCATTGCCTCATTCGTGTAAAGAGATGTTGAGAGTGACAAAGTAAATGAGACAAATGAGATGTTATTTACAGTGCTTTGCCTTCGAAACTCTCTTGACTATAACGTAACGATTTAAGTTAAAACACCAATCAGGCTTTTCCTACATGGAGCTATCTTGATTAACAATAACACCCCCAATGGAGCCAACATAGAACCTAGCGCCTAAGTGAGGCATGCCATTTTATATTAATTTGGACTCGTCTTTATTAGTTAAATTCAATACAAATTTAGTTGCATGGTAAGTCAAAACGAAGAGCTTTTTACTTAAACGAGCTTTTCTGATCCGTGCGGCATATATGTGGAAATGTAAGTTACAGAGATTTATTTGAATCCCATTTATAACTTAGTACTTATGCAATATGACTGAAATGATTGATAGCAGATTATTATTAACCAGCTGAAATGTTATGACCCTCTTATTTTCCGCCAAGAACAAATCGTCTTTTACTTTGGCAGGAATACGCATATTCAGATGTTTGTGTTTTGGATTTTAAAATTTATTTTAGCGGATAAATACTTTTGGGTGTAGTACAGATTGTGGTGAATTAGATCTACAGTTTCTCAATTACCCCTTCTTGTCGCATCAAAAGTGCCTGCCCCTTTGAAAAACATTTCCCTATAGTACATGAATTCTCTCAAGGAATTAGACTTGATTTCTTATCTCTTTTTCTCATTAGATTTTGTTGATTAGTTTCATGAGAATATGTTTTTGCCAGCTTAATTACGCCCACTGCTACTTATCGTATGATGTTTGGATCCTTCCTCTTGCAGAGCTGAAGTAACAAAGTGGATTGTTGGCCTGTCTTGCTCAATACAGGATTCTGAGGCTCAATAATGCAGCATGTTCCTTTGAATATTCAAAGAGTATTCTTGAAAAATATTATTGGATCACAAACAGATACAGCATCAGTTGGGAGAATATGGATTTTGATTAAATCAGAAGTACTACGGTGTATACTATATCTCCAGTAAGAAAGATTAAATTCCTAGTTTAATCTAGAAAGTATAGTTTAAAACACCAATTGATTATAACAGTATTGGCAAAGCTTGTATATAAAACGATGTTATCCTGCATGATTTCAGGGTTCTTTTTGTCTACTTGTTTGATGTTTCATATTCCTATGATTGTGATAATAGAAAGGGCTCAATTGTAGGAGCTCGTCGCCATGGACCATATACAATATCAACCATCTTAAACTTTGTACTTGTAAATGTAAGTTCACACTGGAAGAGCAAACAGGGTTATTTAGTGAGGCACTTACAAATTACAATCTATTGAATAAGCATGCTTATCATGTTGGGTTGGCTAATATTATTGTTGTAGTTGGTCTAATTAGAGAATCGTTGATTAATTTGTTAGTGTCTTGTGTCCAAGCACTGATTCGTAAGAGCAAACAGGGGTTTTCAGTGAGGCACTTACAGTCTAATGAATAACGTGTTGAGTAAATGTTTCATTTGGTTAATATTATTGTTATACTTAGTCTAATCAGAAAATAATCGATCAATGTTGGAATCGCTGATTAACATTCTTAGTGTGCTATGTGTCCAAGCACTAATTAGAGTTGGAGAAAATTTTTGTGTCCAAGCACTAGTTAGTGTGCTGAGCACTAATTAGAGTTGGAGAGATTTTATGGGATGGCTATTTAGAATAGAATCTTCTTTGTGTATCATTGTAAAATAACTATTATCTTTTGTTTGATATATATATGAAGTACAAGGACATACCACAACTTTATTACAAAGTTGGAAGAAGTCAAGCACTCTAAACCCTAGCTAGGGAAACCATAGGAAAACCCTAGCCACCAACTCCCCAAGCTAGGAATCACTCCTAACCAGAGCTGGTCACTCCACCAAAGACCCTTAACAAGCTAGCATCAACATCGGCAAGCCCTCCTTCGCAAATATACCAAGCTTGTATCGCACAAGCTCTCCACACTAGCGCTCTTGTCTTCCTTAAGGCTTACAAACCCTAGCAATTTTGCATCACACAAGTACATGGAAAGACAACTAGCAGTAGCCTCTAAGTCTACATGTCCATCCTAGGGTTTGAGTCCTCAAATCCTAGATTTTAAACTCTTGCATCTACACAAGCACTAAGACCTTCATGGAATATAAAAAATACAATAGTGGAGTCTTCTTTGAATGAAAGCATCTCAACAAGCACAAGATTCATTAAACTAGGCTCTCCATGATCTTGCCCTAACCTCCATGTATCACACAAAAACAAGGTTGCAATCTCATCCAAGGCGCTAGCTCCTTTCCTCATGTCTTGTACTAGGGTTAGAACTCTAGTGCAACAACAAGAACATAAGATAAACCATGATCACCTCCACCATCATGTTTACATAACACAAACCCTAACATCTCACAACATCAATCTCTACAAGAACATTCAGATGTCCCTCTCACTCTTCTTGTCTTTTCCTAAGGTTTACTCACTAACCCTAGTGTCTTGCTCCCTACAATACTCCTCCAAGACAATAAAAAGATAGAATAGAGTACAATGATCATAATGATTACAAGCTCTCTCTCCTCCCTTTATGTATAGCATAAGTGAGGAAGGATAACATGAAACACGGACTTATGTCCATATAAGTAACCAACAAGGCAACTTCAACTTGGAGCTCTCTAAAATACAAAGATTTACGAGTGTCATAATAAGGTTTATCCAACCCCCAAGATGAAACACCCTCCAAGCATGATTCACCTAAGGCTCAACACCCCTCCTCCAAGATGGTGAGCTCTCCAACAAGATGTTAGTTCAAAACTTCTCTTCCACACCGATATCCAAGTGTCCTCATGTAATGTGTTCCTCCTCTAACTGTGTGCCACGTCCTCTTATCTTCCTAATGGTCTTCTCGTATGCGTTGATGTGATTACCATGCTCCAATGCTTCGCTTCAACATATGTGTCTAGGTCCATGCCACCTCCATGAAGTATGTTCCTCAACACAAGCATCCTCAAGTCAAGTGTTTAATATCCAAGGTGTATATCACATGGTCTCAGGAACCTAGGGCTAAGTGCCCTCCTCCAAGTGCTAAGTGTTCTTCCCCCTAGGTAAGTTCAAGCAACTAACTCATTGTGTAGTGTGTGCCTAATGGGTTAGTAATCATGTCAATTGGGATGACAACCTCCTAGGTAAGGGTGCCATGCTATCACTCTAACTAAGGCCAAGCATCCACCCAAACTGAGCCATAATTATGTCCATGAAGCATTGTCAAAGGACTTGCGTCAAGTGAAAACATTTTTTGAGTAACATCAAAAGCTAACACTCATTTACGAGAAAAATGTTTTCATACCACCAATCAACTCCCTTTGAGTAAGTCAAAAGACATTCAATTGGTCTACATTTATGTAGACTCAAGTTCAAAGGGTGAGGACTAGCAACCTCATTGCCATGTCTTAGTTCCTTTTGTCCAGATTTTATGTCAATCTTATAATAGGTGATCCTCTTGCCCAATTTCATTGAATGGGCCGCTACTCAATAGTTTTGCATCTTATGGATAGCTTTTGTTATCCCTATAGTGATGTATCAAGGCCTTTGTGGATAGATAACTATGTGAGAAGTAAAAGCAACTATGTTATTAGTTTTGAAAACCATAAGCAGAACCATCATAAGTTCAAACTATAGCCTGGAAAATATGTGTTTTTTGTGTACTAATAATGAATGTGTAGCAAATTTACAAAAAAATGAAGACTAACTTTGTCAATGGTATTCCCTATATCGAAGTGTATCATCCTTATTGAAGTGTATAATCCTTATGAAGGATGCATTCTTAGGAAATGACATAGGGAAAGCTTCTTGAATATAACTTGGAAGGCTAAAGATCACCTTGCATTAATACAATCAAATTCTGATGGTCATGTGGAAATTGTGTCTAATGGGAAGGCAAGGTACTTCCTAGCTTATATATTTTATGATTATTCTAGGAAAACATTGATATAATTTTTGCAAGAAAAATCAGAAGTCTATGCACATTTTGTTCAATTTAAGAAATGGTTGAAAAATAATGTAGCCTTTAGATTCTCAACTTCATACCAAATTATGGAGGAGGATATAAACCTAATGAACTCATACACTTTTGCAAGATGAATAGTATAAGGAGAGTAATGGTATACTCCTCACATGAATTGTGTCCCCAAAAGAAAGAATGGAGCAATAGTTGAAATGGCCAAGTGTATGTTGAAAATGAAGCAACTTAGTTGAATGAGCTTTGTTCTAAAAGTGATTCACAAAATAGTTTACACTTCAAACATGTGTCTTACAAGAGCTTACAAGAGCTTTTTTGGATTTGAATCCAAAGGAAGCATGGTAAGGATAATAGCTTAATGTTGCATTCATGAGGATATTTGGGTTCATTGCAAATGCATATACAGAAAATAAGGAAAATTTGGATGATAAAAGTATGAAGTGCATTTTTATTGGATCAAGATAAAAAACTAGGAGTTATAAGGTATTTGATGCCATTAAGAAACAAATTATAACAAGCAAAGATGTGATTTGTAAATATGAGTAGGAATTCACTAACAAGTATAGGTTCAAATTGAATTAGGGAAGAACGAAGTGGTTAGTGGTGAAGGATTTAGTTTTAAATCGGCCAAGGTAGATGAAGTCAAAAGGAAGCCCAAGTGGCTAGTTAAAGGTCATTCAGATAGTGATATGTTGGACATAAATTTTGAGAGAAGAGTTATTATATCACAAACCAATGTTAATTGTGTCCTTGTGATGCAAGTTAACATTGTTATTAAGAAGCATCATGGAATGAAACAATGGAAACAAAATGTAATGCCTTGGTAAGAAATGGTACATGGGGCTTGATCAAATTACTTAGAGGAAAGGATGTAATCAATACTAAATGGGTATATAAAACTAAATATAACTAAAATGGTACATTGATCGACCCAAAGCTTATTTAGTTGTAGGACATAATCAAGATGCTTCATTGATCATATAGTAAATTGATTACACAAAAATCGTTACTCCAATGGCAATGGACATAATCAAGATGGTATTTGTATTGGTTGCACATTATAAGTGAACAATTTATCATATGGATGCTAAATCATCTTTCTTGAATGGTTATGTTGATGAGGGAATTTATGTGGAGTAACTAGGATTCAAAATTTCAAGGAAAAAAAGTGTGTTTAAATGTTGAAGAAATCCTTGTATGGACTTAAACAAGCTTTGAGAGTATGGTATTCCAAGAGCGATGAGTATTTTTAGGATCATGGGTTGATTAAGAGTTCATTTGAACCCAATTTACACATTCTTCGGTCATGATAGGGAATTCTAATAGTAGCATTATATGTTGATGACTTGATTTACATAGGGAATAACCTTGAATTGTTTTCGTATTTTAATTCACATATGATTTTAGTGTTTGAGATAACCAATATTGAAGAAGTATGGCAAATATGCAACAACATTTTCATGTCACAATCCAAGTTCAAAGTTGATAGTACTATATATCAACAATTAGTTGGAAGTTTGATCTACCTAATTACGACTCAACTAGATATAGCTTTTGTAGATATTGTGCCTTTTAGATTTACATAGGGTCCTTAAGAGGTACCATGGAGAAACCAAGAGAATTACAAGGTTGATAACCAAACTCCAAACTATAACATAGTATGATTGAAGGTGTAAAAAATAACTAAATTAGAATCATTTTCATTTAATAAATTCTTCTTACAAAATTTGAAGACAAACTCATCTAATAAATTCTTCTTACAAAATATGAAGACAAACTATGTAAAATTGCTTAAATTATTTCTGTTAACATTATCAATATTTGTGCCCTTAATGTCTTAAAAAAAAAATTTACCAATCACAATCACATAAATGGAGTTCTTTGAACCACATGGATTAACAAATAAATTGATATTCAATAAGAAGTGTTGAGGTTGTGCAAATGCTCCATATGGGTATCGAAATCTTTTAATATATTGTTATTCTATACCAAAATATAATTGTCTTATGTTTATATGATGATCTTTTTGTCTACAAGAGTGTCAAATTTATTGCTACTTAAATGCTTGTAGACTATAAGCATATGTTGGGTAGTAGTAGATCTTAGTCTCCTTAATGTCTAACTAGATTAAGAGACACAATGTATGGTTAACGATACACTTAGTATCAAGGTTGAGAATTTTCTTTTAAATAGAACAGCAAAATCTATTTAGCGCGGTTTTTTTTCATGTGGTTCATGCCCCAGAGATCAGGGTCGCTACATCCAAGGTACTTCCTTGTTATTCTGTGAGGAATGTGGGGAGGCTGAACATTGTCTGAACAAGGGTGGATCAACAAGCACATCAACAAATTCCTATTAAGAGCACAACATGTCACTTAAAAGGATTGAACCTGGGTGGAGAGGGTAACAAACATTCCTCCCAACCAACCAAGCTACGTCCGATGGATGCATTTAACACGAGGTTGTAACATCATTCAACAATCATATGTGATGTACAAATTGATTAACCAGATGGGAGAGCTAATACGTTACAATGCAAAATTAGATTCACTCAAGCTAGAATGGAATTATCCCTCTAATGGATCGAGTGATAATAAAACAAGATCTACTCTATCACCCCTCCTAATGATGTAATGTTGTTTGATAAATAAGTTAATATCTCGTGATGAATGGTTTCTTATTAGAATTAAGAGTGGTATTGTGGCCTATTGGTCACATTGAGCATAAATGTAAATAGGCAATAATTGTTAGAATATCGAAGAAAGTTAGGATTTGAAAAGACATGGCCATGGAAGGCCAAACATCAACTAATAGATATTAAATGAATAGTAAAGATTGAATGATTGTCTCATTTTCAAATAAGTATCTTACGGTTTTCCATTTCCCACTTCTCTCATTGGTTTCCAGCATGAATTTGTATTCTAAGTTTATAAAGGCATCAAAATTGGTTAGGTACAATGAACTTCATCTTCGTTCAATGGTAAAGTGGGGGTGTTTCATAACCATACAAAATTTCAAATCCTTTGAGTCCATCAAATCTCTTACGGACATGTACATTCGACTCATGGGCCATCTTACACATGCATGCAAGTTGTTCATTGTGAATGGGACCAACTACAAGCCTTGAATATATACCCCATGATCATGACTTACCTTGGTGTGTTGGATCTAGTATATTCAACATGGTTGTCAATTTGTGATTTTAATGTTGGTATATGAAAATGAAGACAATTTTTATCCAAATGGAGTAAAGGGATTACTGGAAGATAGTGTATCTATAGCGTATGCTTATAGGAAAAATGAAGTCAACATTGCGAGAATGAAGATTAACATCATTTCTTGTGAGTGTAAAATGAAAAATCGGGTTTTGAGGCTAGGAGGCAACTAATTTTTTGGTTTGAACTAAAGATTCTAACATTATAAGTACCATACAAAGGGGATATTATCCCCACATAGAGTCGTCGCCCATTACCTTTAGCAATTTTTTTAGTTCCATAAGAATGTTCATAGTGTGGGTTTTTGATGATGTAAGATCAATGATGAATCAATGGATGAATAAGAACAATGGTGTCCCATAAGTGAAGAACCATGCTACTTATATGTAATGAACATTATATGAATTGTGATGTTGTAGGAAGGTGATATGCTAATTGTTTGAAGCATGTGCAAGTGCAAAAGGCTTATGGATTGAGTTGAAACTAAAGCAACCCAAGAAATGCTAAATGAGTTTGGAATTTAAAGTTAATAGAGCAAAAGGCATTGCAATGTGATATGATCAATGATGAAGAATGGATAAATAAGAACAATGATATCCCATAAGCGAAGAACCGTGCTACATATATCTAATGAACATTATATGAATTGGGATGTTGTGGGAAGGTGATACGGTAATTGTTTGAAGCATGTGCAAGTGCAAAAGGCTTTTGGAATGAGTAGAAACTAAATTAACCCAAGAAATGTTAATTGAGTTTGGAATCCAAAGTTAACAGAGGCAAAGGCATTGCAATGTGATACTCGCCGAGAATAAAATCCATCAAGAAAATATTAACATGCTTAGAGTCCAAGTCAAGTTCATTGGATCAAGAGGGGAAAATGGAAAAACTAGCTAAGTGGCAAGCCATTGAGCATAGAATTAAAATAATTATCTTCTATGTGCATTATGAACAAATGATATGAGGTGCATTTAGAATAATCATGTTTCTAAGAAAATGATGAAAGGAAAGAAACAAATCACGTAAGTGTCATCCTAACAAACAAGACTTATGAGAAGACAAGACCCTTAACAAAACAATGAGCATGAGAATTAATATTGTAGAAAGCTCAAGTATGGTTCATTTCTTTGACTAAATGATGAAGAAGAACAAGAAGAAAAATTGGCTATGCCTAGTGAGAAAAATAACCTTTTCTTAAAATATGTGCTCTATGAAAGAAGGGTTATGATAAAGTTGATAGAGAAAAGCATGTTGAGCAAAGTACCATTTGCTTGGAAACCATGTACTCAATAAGAGAGATTTAGAGGTCAGTGAGAAAGCATCAAGTAAGGGAAAACATTACTACTAAGCAAAGGACGCACAAAAGCATTGTTCACTAAGCTACTTGGCCATTGAGCAAGGGGTAATTAACGATTGAACAAAAGAGACATACATATATGCTAATAATTAGTTGTTTCCTTTTAAGAGCCTAAGCAAATCTATAACTACACTAGGATTTATGTGGTAACCTTAGGGGGTGATGAGGATGGAGAATCCAAAAAATATGGAAGAGAGCATGGAAATTAGGGAAGAAGAAGAATTGGTAATTGTTATATGTGTGATCGAAGGTGTTCTAGAATGAATTGAGTAGAATAAACAATTAAAGATTGTTTTCTTGACCTTGAAGAAGAAACCAACATGGATGATCCAACAAAGCTCGGAGAGATCATTTTTAAATACTTTATGGTGATTAAATGATGGCTAGAACCTGCAAGCATTGAGAAAGGACAATGATGTTGTATAATGCATTTGAAAAAACAAGGAAATAAGCCCAAAATAATGGAAGGTCATGAAATAAGAATGTAGTGTTAATGAGTAGTGGTAGGGAAAAAGGAATCAAGTTTGAAATAATGAAACTTGGAGAAAGAAGGTAGTTGAAGAAGTAGTGATCATTCTAACTATGTCAATGGAGAAGCAAGTAGATTGTCTATTTAAACACGAATTTGAGATTTCCAAAAAGTTGGATATTTGGTGTCTAATCCATGGGATTCCTGAATGAACTCTTCGTGCTTATTCTTCTTCTTTTAAGTTCCATATTTGATGTATTAGATGCCACATTCATTGATGACATTGAATCATTTGATCTCAGTGTCTATAATGTGTGTGTGTGTGTGTGTATGTGTGTCCCTTAGGTGATTGAGCTTAATATGAGCATAAAAAATGACTCACTTGTTGGTCCCTGGATGCTCATTGTAAATGGATTAGATTGATCTTTGATTTTTCAAACTTGGCTATTGTACTTGTAGATATGATTAATGAAACTCTTGAGTTATTTGTTCACTTGTCTCTAAAGATTATTATATTACTATGTGTGAATTTATTTCCACTTATGATTTGGATGTATGCACTTAGTATTGATATGATGTTTGGAATACTTGATCAAACAGGGGTCATGGAAAGTGCATTGCTCCATTAGATTTCTTTGCCCATATGAAATCGGACCCTTGTTTTTGAATGATTGGCTCCATTGCACATTTGATAGACACTAGTCCTGATTGATTTTGGGTCATGTAACAAAGAGATATTGTTGTGCTTCAAAACTAAAATTTGTTCAAAATGATGAATTCTATCATCTCACAAATTTTGGGAAGTTTAATTGTCTTGTTCACAAATCCCCCATGAAGATTGGCACTTACTAAAGAGATTGCAATGAGGGTAGAGACATGGAAATGGGTTGCTACAAACATGGGATTCATAACCAAAACTCTTGTTGTCCAAGGAAGTTGCAATGGCTTATTTTTTTTCCTCCCACGTTCTTTGTTATTGTAGCTGATTTAGGGTGTGAGAAGTACACCACAGGGTTTAGGAGAGTCTACACAAGAGTGGGAAACATGTGTATGGTTTTAGGTGGTGATTTTAATGTTGAAATAATTATGCATTTCAATTAATGGTTTGTATAGGAGTCGAGAACTCACAAAAGCATTGTGTAATTCCCCATGGCCATCGAGCAACTTCTTGGTGTAAAATTTCACTAACTTGATGAGATTGATCTCTAAGATGACTTGATCCATCATCCATGCTATTGAATCCATGATTAACACATTTTCATGGATTCCTATTCCTTTTAATTAAATGAGGGGATTTGTTTTAATTAACAGTGAATTTTAATAGTTGATTCAATGCTCTATTTTGCACATTATGAATTTATACAAGTAGAGGATTGCTCGTAGTGTTATTGAGAATGACAACAAAGACAACATTTATGTAATCCTCTTTGTTACTCACAATGATATCTTTCATTGATTGCTTTTTTCCCATCATTTACATGAACTTCCAGCATTTAATTAAAACATAGAAGTTGATTGAGTTGATTTGCATTTTAATTGCTAGTTATGGAACTTCATGTGAATTTGCTTCTTTCATATTAATCGTGTAAGTTGCCAATGTACTCTCTTATCATTTATCCCTTCTATTATTTCAACACTCTTGTTGTTTATTAAATGTCTAAGAGAAAGGGAGTGTTATTTTGATAGAGATTTTCTCATAGATTGAGTTGTTGGAGATTGTTCAAGCCAAAGAAAGCACCAAGTGTTTGTAACCCAATGCATATGTTTGATGCATTCCTTTAAGCATGAATGAAAGAGTATAGATAATGTTGTTGTGTGAGGTTTTATTAATTAAGCCTCGTGATATGTGAGTGCAATTTCTCATATTTATTTTATTAAATATATATTATTCACATGTGTAAACTTGTTGAATAGTCAAAATTAGGAGTTAAATTGAGTTGAAGATTTATTCAAACTAAATAGAATCGTTGAGTAGATGAAGAGTGATGAAGCGTGGAGGTTAAGAGCCAAAATCATTTGTATAAATAGAGCCTCCTCTTTCAAGGAAAATAATAATATATGGCTAGGAGGAACTTGAGAGGTGGAATTTGTAATACAAATTTCAAGATCCATTGGATAGATATATGTCGTCACACATATCTATGGTGAAGAAATGTGTATGTTGTTTGCTACTTTCTATCATGGTTGGTTTGTGAGTATTATCCTTATGAATGTGTATTCATTGAGTTTAATATCATATATTCTTTTTTAATGCATGGTAGATTAATGAATATAAATTATTGATTTATTGGTCATAAGTGGAGTTTATTTCCCTTTGTTCACTTTTAGTGGGATGTAATTAGGTAATTTTTTGGCATATGACTGGTGTGTTGTGGACAGTCTTTTGACCACTTGGTAGGTTGATATGATTACGTTTTTTATAGTTTTTTGTTGGGCAATCATAAATCTTATATCTGATTAGTTACGCGATGTACTTTTTTATTCTTCTTGAATAACAAAAGTACTTTTTTTCTATTGAAAATTGATTAGTTTATTGGTTTATGTAACTACAATAGATTCAACATTGTAGATGAATGGAAATGTGAATTTCAATTTTTTAATAACTTCATTAAGCCCAATATCGAGCTTGATATTTTATTATTGTTATTTTATTTTTGTAATTTTGTTTATGTGTTCAAACTCGCCAACAAAGCTTATTCCAAAAAACCTTTAAAAAACTAAAAATACAAAAAGGGTGTGTTGCAACATAAGTTATAAGAACCAAAGGGTTGAGATTCTTAATTGGTTGTCTTCATCTAATGAGTTCCCTATGAAATTTGACTCGAGACATTTTCCCTTGTCAACATGTAGCATCCACACCCTTGGTAACATTGAGTTAGGTTCTCGCATCATTAATTCAACTTCATATTTGACAAGGTTTTGGTGAATAGGAGACCATATAAGGATGACCTAGTGCCATTTTGAGGGGTCATGTGACCATAAAAAAATCCCAAATCTATGGACCATGAAGAACTCACATAACACAAGAATGATGGACCCACCTTGTATATAGAGCCTTTGTCATCCCTCAAATATTCATGAGATTGATGGTAGGGATGTTATTATCGGAGTTTTTGGGAGGATTTTGGGAGAGATCCTACAACCCTACTAGACAACCATGCTTAAAGTAGGCCAATGGTTGAGATATTTGTGGAGGAATACATAAAGAGAGGCCCCACTTGAACTGATAATTAATCTAACAATGTTGCTCACCAAATGAGGATATTACATATGGCATATAGTTTTTAATTTAAAATCAAGGAAAGCTACATGCTAAATTTAGATTGTTTTCGTCAAATAAATGATGTACACCTCAACCAGTGATTGACATGTATTTTCTCAAGATGTTACTAGGGTATCATAAGGGGCCATTATGTTTTTATCAAAAAGTGAGGATGGATGAGTTAAGGACTATAGGGGAGGGAATGATAGACTTCGAAAGGAAATCGACAAACATGGAAGAAATTAATGAAGGAGGGAATGAACCAAAAAAATAAGCGAGGGAAGAAAACTAAGTGGGATTTTTTTCTACCATGAACTTGTACATTTATCCAACCCTATACCTTGTAGAAGAGTGTGTATAAAAGTAAACTTTTCAAACTAAAGGAATTGTGTATATCTAGGTCGAGGACAATGTGCTCAAATAACACACGAGTAAAACAAAGCCCTTGAACACTTGCTTTACATGCTAAAGTCCAAACCATGGAAATTGGGAATTCCCTCTCATGGTAAAAATTGTTACTCTAATTTCCAAGGAAAGGTTTACTCATTGAGCTCAAGTTACAAAATTGTCAATGATGAATTGGATGAACTCAATTGAAAGCTTCGCTTCATCCCCTATCATGAGGAATTTTAGATCAAGCGACTAAACTTTGGTCCTTTTTAAAAGTGGACAAATTTCATTATGCAAGGGGATCCTAATCTCAAGCCAAATCGCACTAACTTAAATTAAGGGATAGGTTGACAAAACATTGTTTAAGCATTTGTGCTCTAAATAAACAATAGAAAAGTCATGACCTTCAAATCAATTGAAGAGATCATATTAACTAGCAAGAAGGTATTGAGATATTCCTCAAATTATTAGTTTTGTATAAAATATTGGCAAAAGCCCTGGTTTTGTGCATCAAGCATATCCTATTGAAGATAGTGCACAATAAAAACCATTTTCATCTAAGGTAAAAACATTTTGGATTTATTTATTTATTTTTGACCATGGGAACCAATAACACACCAATAATTGATCAAGGTTACTTGGGCAAGGCATAGGTTCAAATACATCATTTTGGATACTGTTATTTTTATGGAGGAATGAAATGGACATGCCTAGGCCTAAATACCCTTTTCATTAAGAGATATTTTAGAAGGTCATTAATAGTGTTGAATGGTCCTTCATCTTGACCATGCTTAAGGCTATTGGGTCTTTACATTTATTTTTTGAACATGTTGATACATTGTTTGCAAATTGAATTGCCTCTCTATCCAATAAATGTTAGATTCTAAGGAGATTGGTCAATTTTGGACAATTCACGAAGCTTGTCCCTTGGACCTTGCCTTTTATGTCATGCATGTTGATGTCTTGGGATATTTACTTAAAAGTATAATGGCTCGGGGTCTTATTAAAGTTAAATATTGGCTCTCTTGTCAATGAACATTTTGTTGATAATTGTTTCCTCACCATTCTTGAGGACCAAGCTTTAGGTACCAAGATTCAATGAGCTAAAACACAATGTTATATAAACAAAGCCATTGAGTCGTCCCAACTTAGTTGGTTGCTGATGGATAATCTTGGCTCTAATGCATAGAAGTGTTTAAATATGTTGGGATCTCATTTGCATTCTAATGCTTTCCCAAATAGCTATGGGACATGATCATTCAAAATATTGACAAGAAAATTAGCAAAGGGATAAACAAAACCTTAAATTTGAATGTTAATTTTAGACTTGCGTGAAAGTAGTCGCTTCTCATGTTTATTCTTCTTCTTGTGGTTACCTTTTAGCGCCTGTAAAAGGATGAAACAAAACTATATAATTTCTTGTGGGAAAAAATCGTTTGGGAAAAGACTTATTGAGTCATTTAGAACTTGTGCTACCTCCCAGAGATTAGGGATGGATGGGGATTATCAAAACTACAATCTTGCTTGAGAATTGTGTGTTATATGGATTATTTGAGCAATTTATGGGAAGGAGGTATGCAAAGTATTACTAAGAAATTGTATATCACCTTTGGTTCTTCACTCAATCAAAGTGCTTGGAAAGACTTGAGTCTACTTTTTTTAGTTACCTATACCCATTTAGAAGTAAAAGGAACATTTGTGGTTAAGTGTAATTAGAAATCCTTGGAGAGTATGAAACCAAAGATTTGTTTGAAAGTGACTCACTCAATAAATATTCTCCTTCAACGAGCATTTGAGTGGCAACCAATATCAGTGTCTAATGGTAAAAGATTGGCAAAAGGTTCCTACTTCTCAACCTGATGCTTCTTTTGACAAAGTGTCAACAAAGTCTCTGACCTTTTTAATTTCTAGGCTCGTCATTGGTATATGTGTTTACTCTCAAGGTGAGATTCTATCTAGCCATCCTAGACATATTAATTTCGAAGCATGTTGAAGAATCAACCCCAAATAACCTCTTCATTAAGCCTAACCTATAGGTGTTTGTTGCTTGGTGAAAGGGTTGGAAAAGAAACCGATCTAAGACCTTTGAAAATATATGAATGATAATGCATATATGGTTGTGTCTAAAGCAAATTTTGGATATGAGACTTAGTAAACTTTCGAGACAAGTCAAAATAGAAAACCTAGGAAAGATTGCTGCCTAAAAGGGTGGATTTCTAGTACATAGACAAATGGATGTACTAACTACAAAATTAGGATACCAATCCTGTGAAGATTTAGTAAATTCATAAAACAAAACTAATGTTTTAAGGTTTCATTTCTACCACGTACATGACATTTTGTTTTATTACCTAGTTTATTCTTCTTTTTTTGGAATGTGTAAGTCAAATGGAATAGTTTTATGTTATTGATGACTTTTTGCATTTGATGTTTTCTTTGTATTGTTCATGACATTGTTGGATTATTTAGATGGGATTGATGGAGCATTTCACTTTTTCTTAGGTGGAATTGTTGATGTTTCTCCATGGTTACAACATCGAGCAACATTTTACAAACATTCTTCCAGAGAGGTCATGAGAAGTAACCAATGGTTGGTAGAGGATGGCCTCATCGTAGCCTTGATTAGTCACGAGAAAGAGTGATCTATTCTATATTAGAATGAGTTGACTTGTTTATTTGACAAGGGATTTTATCCCTCGTGGAATAAACAAAGTCTAATCTAAGGTTGAATCTGACATAAGCTCTAAGAAGTGTTTGGGTCTTCTTAGAGTGGGGTCATATCAACATTAGAGCTCTATGGGTGAATTTGATCTGGATGTGAGGAGATGAACATCAACAAGGATAACTTTTCTATAATGAAGAAATAACAAAGAAGGAAAGACAAACCATTGAAGAAGTGCCATATAGCTCTAAAGAAGTCCAAAAAGAAAATGAAAACAAGAAGATAAGTCAACTTGAAATAAATAAAAGATGAAGATAAAAACTAGCAAGTCAGCCCTAGTAAAAGTGTACAAGTCATCCCATTGAGGAAAACTTCAAGTGAAGATAAGAATATAAATAAAGTGCTCTCACGCTTCATTTTCACATCCATAATCACACATCTTCTCTCTCTCCTAGTGTGCAATTTCATCCAAGCATAGCTACAAGTCAACGGAGAAATTTTTGGGCGATCTTATTGTATTGGAAGACTTGCTACCCTTGCTAGGCTTTCTTGTGAAGGAGTGTGAACCTCTCTTGTGCTAGGGTTCATCTTCATGATTGATATTCTACTTCATTTGGATTGATTTCTTCTAAGAAAAGTTTGTTGGGTTTTCTCTCTATTGGGTTTCCTAAGGTAAATATTTGTGTCTCTTATGCATAGAAGTCTTTCAGTGATCCTTGTTTTATTTCTGTTGTAAGTGAATGTTGAAATTTTCAGTGTGTAATTATGCAATGATAAAAGTGGGATGATAATCATCAAGATCTGAAAATTGCACCGCTAAGTTAAAAATTCAACATGGTATCCGAGCAGTATTGAATAGAAGCCATTGCCAATGACTATTTATGCCCTAATCTAAAAACCAGGGCTTCCAAGTTTGGACATTTCTCTCCAAAAATTGGACTTGAAAGTAACATTTTGGAGCTTTCCCTTGGAGGCCACACTTATATGTTGAAGCAAATTTCATTTTGTGAAAATTCAATTTTGACCTAATTTCTATCGAAATCGAGGAATTAGGGCTTATAGTTTTGAATTCTTCTCGACACAGATTAGACTGCAAAAATAATGTTTTGAAGGTCTCCTCAAGAGGGCACATTTATTTGTGGATTCAGTTTTCACTTTTGATGAAGTTCAGTTTAGACCTGCTTCCTACTAGGGGTTTTTGTCATATTTCAACCTTTATGAAGATGGTGTCCAATATTAAGAAGAAGAACACAGGTTGGATGGTGTGCAATATCTTTCAGAGGTCAAATGCTGCAATTGTCACTCATTTGGTTACTATGCTCATAAGTGTACTCGAGAAAAGAAATGAAAATGCATTATCAATTGATGTTAAAGAACTTCCACCTCAGAAGAAAACAAGAAGAAGACAAATTTGGTGAAGACTACAGATAAACTTCTGAAAGAGTACTTCTAAGTACTCCAAAGCTTCAACGTAAAGATGTTTTGCAGAATATGTATAATTGACAATAATGCCAAAGGAATTCTTTCATGCAGTGATAATAGTCCAAAGGGGATCTTGGACCTAGTACATTCAGAGACATGCAGACCAACGGGAGTGGCATCCTTGGATGTCTTCTTCTACTATGTATGATCCTCTCCAAAATACATGAATACCTAAGACGAAGACTTCAACAAGTTCCAGGAGTACATGGCTTGACGAAGAAGAAGAGTGATTTTTGTGAAGAGGCAGAGATCAAGAGGGAGTAAACAAAACAAGTAGAGATGAGTATTTAATGTTTTGTGCAATAAGTGTTATTTATTGAATTGTTTTTTTATTGATAAATAACAAAATTGTTTAGATTAGTGCTAGCTAACCCTTGTGGACATTTCTATCATGTATTGCAGGGTAGGTCCATTGTGAAGACTGTGAAAATATACCCATAGGAAGATGCATCCAATACGACAGTTATGCTTAGATAAAGTGTCCTCACCAGATATTGGGGGGGACAAGACTCCTGAGGTAGAATTCATAGGATTGGATCCTTGGTTGTCCAACATGCACCCATGTGTAAAGGAAGAAGAGGATATCCTTTAGGAGATCTAGACGATTTCATATAGAGTTTGAAAGTGAGGAGCAGGAGGCTCAGAAGGATGAGAGTACATATCCCTCTAATACAACAGATCATCCTTCAAATCAGTAAGAGGAGACGGTAGAGCCAGTAGAGTCAGTAGATCTACCTAGAGATGTTGTAGTGAAGAGGCAAGTATAGCTTTGAGATACTTTGCGAGATGCAGATAAAGCAGAGTGTCCAAACACAGAGGGAGCATAATACTCAGGTGCAGATGGAGTAGGGAATTCCAACACAGAGGGAGTATCTGCAACACAATTTATTGACAGTGGAGGATGTTCCCAATCAGGAGTACTTGCCTTGCCAAGAGGAGGTTGGATTCAAAAGGATCTTATCCTAATGTATTTGGAATTAGAGGTGTGGTAGAGACTAGATTAGATCTTCCTCGGTTAGGGGAAGTGCACAGTTGATACCTTACAAAGATTCAAGATGATGAACTGCAAGTTCATGATTACACCTATGGAGGAAAATATGAAGAAGATAAGTGATTCTACTTCAGATTCAAATTTGGTGGATCCCACTATGATATCAAATCCGAAGAAGTTGAGTGATTATGCTTCAGATTCATATTAGTGGGCAGTTTACTAGATCTTTGATGTACCTGGTTAACACCAGACCATATATTTACTTTGCAATGAACACCTTGAGCTAGTTTATGGTTGAGTCTAGGCATGTACATTGGGTGGAAACAAAGCATGTGTTGAGGTACTTGCATGGTACAGTTGGATATGGTTTGAGATATGTCTCAGGTGGTGAAGTGAAGTTGCAAGGTTATGTAGATTATGACTGGGCAGGGAGTGCAGTGGATCAACCATGATATATTGGTTTAGCAGGAAGCAAAATTTTTCCACACTCAGTACAACAGAAGCAGAGTATTATGCAACCAATGTTGCGAATTGCAAAGCAGTGTGGCTTCATAAGCTTCTTGCAGGATTATTTGAGCAGGAGCTGGAGATGAACTTGATACACTATGACAATCGAAGTTGTGTCAAGCTTTCCAAAAATCCAATGCTTCATGATAAGTCAGAGCTTATTGAGATCAAACACCACTTCATCCAAGACATGGTGTAGAAGGGAGCAGTGAAGCTCTAGTACATATCCATGGATGAGCATATAGCTAATATTCTCAAGAAGCCAATGTCCAAGGAAAAGTTTGTATACTTCACAGATTGAAATATTTTGCATTCTCAACCCAGTTTCAAGTTTGGTTTTTCACGTGCAGTTTAATGCCCAAACCCCATAGTTGTAAAAACTCATTACATGCATGAAAAATACATTTTACTTGAAACGCACGGAAAATTTTCGACTTTTAAACAACTAAAAGATTTATGGTAGTAACACTTTCAAACTAAGAAAATTTATGATAACCACACACACATAAGTTTTACTCAGTGATTTTTGACCAAATTGGTCCAAGATAAAACCCTAAAGGGAAAACATGTTCAAAGATGAGAAATTTTATTATCTTCGAAGACAAATTACGAAATAGAATAACAGTACATATCTCCCTTTCTTTGTCGAAATTTGTGCCATCGTCTCTTTGATAGTCTGTTGTGCGAAATTCCTTGAAAATTGTGTTGTACGGTCTTGGATGTGTGGCTGTACGGACCTCGAAATATGAGCATGTTTGCTTCCTGGAAATTTGTGCATGTTTTCTGCATGTACGGTCTGCTATACCCTACTCGAAATTTGTGCTTGCCTTTTACCTCAAAAGTAATTCCAAATCAAGTTGTACGACCTGCAGTAAATGTTAGTATGACCTACAATACATGCACCTATCACTTAAAAAAATATTCTCGAATTTTGTGCCCATCACTAATGGTTGTACGATCTGCATTAAATGCACCAATTTGTCTTGCGAATGTGTCCTCCAAAAAACTCATCATTTTCTTCTTCTCTCTATCTCTCAAGAAAAACCCTCTTCTTCTCAAATTGATTTCTCTTATTCTCTCTTGCTTCTCTAAATCTCTTGGTTCACAATGAATCAATGCCAAAGCCTTTTCACTAGTTTTGTTTGAGGTAACCAACTCCTTAGAAATCAAAGGCTAAGATTAGATATTGACTTGATGAGATCTATGGCCCTCATTAAATGCTCAACTTTTCTCATCAGATGAATTTAATTCACATCACTTAAATAATTAATGAGCAATTAAACATTTCACCTACTTTTTATAATCTCATAAAGTAATAATTAAATAAAATACTCATACCTCCTTTATAAAGTGATTATACAAATAAAGTACATCATGCTTTATAAAGTACTAGGGACCACATTTTAATGTTCTTGCCCACCCCAAGGCATCACAAGTTGAACAACATTTCTTTGGTACCTTTTCAACATGGACAAGCTTGGCGTGATAGAGAATTCCTCCATGAGTAAGAGGGAGTGTTGATGGATGAGCAACAAACATTTATGTGAGATGAATGACCCAGACACTGTGCAAGATGGTTTTACAGATGAGTGGCATACTTCACATGAGGTGAATGACCTAGACATTGTGATGATCCTACATACGAGCAACATACATTCATGAGAAGTGAATGGCCAAGACACCGTGATGGTTCTATAGATGAGCAACATCAAGCAAACATTCACTCATTAGGCTATGCTAGTGGTGAATGGCCCAGACATACAGATGAGCTGCATCAAGCAAACATTCACTCACGGGGCTATGCTAGTGTTGAATGGCCCATACATACAAATGAGTTGCATCGGGCAGACATTTATTCACAGAGCTATGCTAGTGGTAAATGATACATTCACTCACAAGGTTATGTTATTGGTGAATGGCCCTGATATAGTACATATCCGAGATGGATTACGGACATTCTCACCAAGTGCAAAGCTTGGAGTGATGTATAATGTTCCCCTTGCTAAGAGGGAGTGTTGATGTTTCTCCATGGTTGCAACATCGAGCAACATTATGCAAACATTCTCCCAAAGAGGTAATGAGAAGTGACCAATGATTGGTAGAGGATGGCCTCAACGTAGCCTTGATTAGTCATGAGAAGTGACTAACAGTTAGCAAGACTCGAGATGCTTACTCTAAGTAAGAGTGCTTCGAGAAGGAAGCTAGAGGTCACATTGCATGCTCTGAGAAGGAGTGCTCTAAGAAAGAGTGATATATTATATATTAGAGTGAGTTGACTTGTTTATTTGACATGGGATTTTATCCCTTGTGGAATAAACAAAGTCTAATCTAATGTTGAATTTGACATAAGCTCTAAGAAGTGTCTGGGACTCCTTAGAGTGGGGTCAAATCAACATTAGAGCTCCATGGGTGAATTTGATCTGCATGTGAGTTGAACATCAACGAGGATAACTTTTATATGACGAAGAAATAACCAACAAAGCAATACAAACCATTGAATAAGTCCCAGATAACATTGAAGACATCTCAGAAGAAAATGAAGACAAAAAGACAAGTCGCCTTGAAGATAAATAAAAGATGAAGATCAAAACTAGCAAGTCATCCCCAATAAAAGTGTACAAGTTGGCCCCATTGAGGAAAACTTCTAGTGAACATAAGAATATAAATAAAGTGCTCTCACACTTCATTTTCACACTCATCATCATTCATCATCACACATCTTCTCTGTCTCCTAGTGCATAATTTCAACCAAGCATAACTATAAGTGAAAGGAGTACTTTTTGGGGGTTCTTATTGTATTGGAAGATTTGCTACCCTTGTTGGGGTTTCTTGTGAAGGAGAGCGAACCTCTATTGTGCTAGGTTTCATCTTCATGATTGGTATTGTACTTAAACTGGATTGGTTTCTTATAAGAGAAGTGTGTTGGGTTTTCTACCTATTGGGTTTGTTAGGGTAAAATCTTTGTGTCTCTTGTGCATGGAAATATTTCAGTGATCCTTGTTTTATTTCCGATGCAAGTGAATGTTGAAATTTTAAGTGTGTAATTATGCAACGATAAATGTGGGATGACAATCATTAGGATATAATTTTCAAGATCTGAAAATTGTATCGCTAAGTTAAAAATTCAAGAGGGATTGCTTTGATGTTATTATTGCAAATTCATACCAATGCATTCCTTCGTGCTTGCAATGATGACAATCAATCCAATGGCATGACATGCATGTAATTCCCTTTCTACAAGAGGAACATGTTCAATTTAGGTCAGCATATGGCATGGAATCCATTTTTACTTCTAAATTCGTTATATATCTATTATGGCATACAAACCATTTTTTTACCACATATGACAACATTTTGCTGGCAAGTTAATGGTTTGAAGACCACACATACAAGTTCCATGTGGTGTCATGAACCTTTGACCTATAGTGCACATGGGGAGATCGCACGGAGATCGCCATGTCACATTGTAGACTATAGAATACTAGATAGATTAGGCACAACTTCACTCTATGCTTGGCAATATTTATCCTCAACAAACTAAAACTAAGCCTTTAAATTACAATGACTTCACCTTTTTTCATATAACCTGATCAAATTTGTTCATAATCCCTAATTAACATCGTGCATTATTTTGGAAGATACATTAATAAGCTTGAGAATGATGTTAGACCAACTTTAAAAGATAAAGAAGTTAAAAAAATAGATTTCCTAGGATAAAGTTGCTATGTAATGTTAGGATGAGCTCTGAGTGCTTAGTGCTTACTTCCGTATACATAACTCAACGATAGGGATGGGAAGAGTAGGTTTCCCAAAATAATATCAATATAAAACTAAGTTTCAACACACTAATAGTTTATTTAGGATTTTTTCTGAAACTATTTGTTAAAATAGATAAAAATGTTCAAATTGAAGATGTAAAGTTGTAATGTCACACTCCATAGCCAATGATATTAGAATGAGAGAAGATATAGTCACTTCATGGCTTTCCTTGAAAATGTAAATTTGTAATGTCACACTCCATAGCCAATGATATTAGAATGAGAGAAGATATAGTCACTTCATGGCTTTCCCAAAGTTATCTAGATGTTATGTGTATTTTTACTTTTTAGAATCATTTTATCTTGAATCAAACAGTAATTTTTGATTAAGCAAATGAATTCAATCCCTTGAATTATGCAATTCCAACCAGGTATATTGCCACTGCAACAATTCGAATTCCAGCCGAAAAATGGCCCAAAAGATGGTGAATGTTATAGAGACCATTCTCTTCCGAATTTCCAAATTGAAAGCGCGGGAAATGGGTTAATCATCCTCAATATGCTTGCAGTTGCGAGAACACAGTGGATACTCACTGAACTGCTTTCGTCGTCATGACGATAGGCGGAGGCGGAGGCGGAGGCGAAGGCGAGAGAAGAGATGGGTTGGAGGAATTCTTGTCAACAGGCATTTATCGAATTCCCAATGGAAATGCCTTATTCCTCGATCCTGTTCGCATACTCAACTCTTGCTATACTCATTTCTCAATCTCTCCGTCTATTTATTATGGCGCTCGCTCTCTTCCCCACCCACACATCGACCCCCCCCACAACCAGAAGGACGAAGAGGAAGAGGACGGCCAAAACAAGAAGGAGACGAAGAAGCCGCAGCGTAAACGAAAGAGAAAAGCTTACAGTCTGAACGAAAAGGAGCAGATCGCAGAGAAACGCCACGAGGTTTTTAAAAAAATGTTAGGGTTAGAGTTTTAATTTGCATTTCAAGTGTCAGGGTTTTAATCTAGATATAGAGGATGTGGTACGGTTTTAACATTTGCAACACCTGTTGTGTTATTGTAGTGTTTTAGTTTCGAATTGCATGTTGTGTGAGGGTTTTTTTTGTATTACATGTTGTGTTAGGGTTAGGATATTAATTTTGCATCGGTGTGTAATAATTAATCATACTCAAAGAACAATACATATTGGCAATTGATCCTGGATGTCAGTCTGGATTATTTCTTCTCTATTATGTCTGCTTATCATCATTTTTTTATTTTATATTTTTTGAAAGGGCTTCCTTCGAAGTCAAGAGAAGCATTACAATTGCTGGAAGAGGTCGGGCAACACAAGTGGCTGGCTTTCACTGAAAAAACGGCTCGAGAGGGACAGACTATTGAACACGAGCACTTTTGTAATTTTTCTCTTAAGCTGGCACGATAGGGGTACCCTTCTGTCACAATCAACTAGGAATTTTGTATATCTACTTGACTCTACTGCTTATTTGTATCTCTCAGGCAATTGAACCCTGGTAGGTGGCCTGGCATGCCTCCATGTTCACTGCCGAATCACAACACCATTGATGACATGGTTGGACCTTTTATTTTCTTTTGGCCAAATAAATAGATTTTTGTTATATTATATTGGAAAATATACAACAATCACTAAAATAGTAAAAAGCTTCAAGAGTTTTCCCGCTGACATGGCTGTAAACATCAGGCTTTCTTCCTGATACATAACTCTTTGATCCAAGACCAGGCCATTCACTTACAGTAGATCAATTAAAAAATCAGGAAACCCATGCTTATGAAAAATCAGGGAACACAAACTCAACTCAACGTGGCAGACTGACTGACCAAACCTAAGTTTGATCGATTTTGTCAGAGAGTTTTTACTCTGGTCCCCATCTTGAACAACCAAGTCATTTCAGGAGACCAGACTCAGAACAACATCAAACTGGTCTTTAGCTTCTGAATTTGGAAAACACCAATAAAAAATGAGAGTTCTGTCTCTATTGGCATTCAGGGTAGGACTTCCACTAACACTGTAAAGACCCAGGACAAAACGATTGAAAGAATTTAGACACCAGACATTTAAAGAGAAGTCTGACCAGCAAGGCTTCATAGAACTTATCTTGAACTACTTGGTCGATTGCTTTGTGTCTCAGGCATTTCTTCCTCAATCTACAGAGGCCTGTCATGATACTCTTGTAGTGATATGTTTACTTTACTAGATAGAGCTAGCTCTGTTGACCTTTGTGCCTCCTGTATTGTATTATTACTGTGACTTAGTTCTGCATCTGAACCTCTGATGATGTTCAAAAAACGTGCCCTTTCCAGCTTTACTTTGTAGTCTGCTTCTTCCAATTTCACAATATGTTTGGGCATGGTCCTAAATGCTTTGAACATGTTTTTCCATACTTGCTATAATAAGTGATTTCTTTATACCTATTTTTTACTCATTGCGACAAAAGCTTTGTCAATCTCTTCCTTTAAAGCTGCTACCATGTTGTAGACGTTTCCTCAAGCTTCTTGGGTTTAACTTTAAGGTAAACACCCCCATTCCCTCTTTTTCATGATATCATTATAGAAAACGCCCTTCGATTCTCCCATTACTCCTTGTGGCCTAAGCTCTCTAGGGACAAAACCCTTGAACTATGTCACTTCTCTTTTTGAATGGCTCTTCCTCCTTGGACCATGGGGTCTCCCTCCTGCAAACTACTAACCTTTTAATTTTTTGAGAATTTTTCTTTCTTGTCTAGTTCTTCCTCACTTTGGATTTCCTGTGGCTTTTGGATGGCATATTTTGTATAGAGAACATAGTTACTGGAATCGGAATTGACAATAATTGGGCGCGGCAAAAGGGCGAAGAGTTTGAATCAGATTGGGAAAAAATCGGCAAATACAAAAAATTAAATATATACACATATTTTGAATTAAAAAAAAACAATTTTCATAGATATTCAAATAGCCATGTCCCTATACTGCAAGTTATCAATAGATTCCAAAAGATATCTCAAGATTGAGTTCAATTTTCCACAATCTATTAGTAAAAGTCTGTATCTATGATTCTATTATTCATGTGTCTTGTGTGCTGGAGTAGAGATCCGACAATGCTGATCTAATTGGAGCATTAAATAGTCTGAATCCCACATCTGAGAATTCAATGTCATTAATTATCATTAATTTGCTATTTTTCATTTTTTAAACTTTTAAACGGAAAGAATAAAACATTTTAGAAGAAACAGAATAATAACAATTGCAAGGTTTCATTCCACTTAAAACAACTTTACACGTGCACACTAAGATGTTGGGTCACCCAATTCCAATCTTAATGTAAACATGATCGACTTGTCTCCACCTTCAGAGAAATTTGAGAGCATCTGTTGAGAATCTACAACCAATGAAAGAAAAGTTGTCGCTGCCGGACTGAGTCGTAGATGTCAAGATGATATGGTGAGTCATGAGTCGTGAATGTCGACTGGTGATGGTCGCTGCCCCTTCACACTGTTCAGATTTCGCTGTTGTCGCTGCCGACTACCCCTTGACACTATTCACAATTCAAACTGACCGCTTTGTAGATGATATGGTGACAGGTCACTTATCCTTCACACCAGCTAGAAGAAAACACTAGACGCAAACAAAAACACCCATTGCAAACGAAGAAATGAGCAAAAAAGGAAAAAAATGGGATTTTATAAATTTATGGGCGGCGCTGACCCAAAAATCGTGATTCAAACTCGAGTAAAGATTTAAATCCCAAGTGAAACCTGTGTTGATCGGGTCAAAATCGGTCAACCCGAGTAATAGTCGAAAAAGTTTAAATCAGATTATTTAGGGCTCAATCCCGATTTAAATAGGGAAATCGTGTTTTAAACCGTGATTCCTGCTACACTGATAGAGACCATGGATGTTGATAAAGCTTTGTCTCTTGCCTCTTGGCCTTTGAGGCAACAACTTCTTCAAATCCTTGACATAATTTGATTTTTCCATTAATCCTCTTGTCCCACATTGCATCCACCACCCCTTAAGATGACTTGGTGGTTAATGTTGATTGATCCAACCAATAGGAGATGGGAGTTATCAATCTCTATTGAAAGTTTGTATCAATCATTACCTCGTTTTCATCCCTTTGTCCCACATTGCATCCACCACCCCTCAAGACAACACGATGGTTAATGTTGCTTGAGGTAAAACAAGTGGCATGACACCTTTTCTTGAATTGTGTCCCCAAGGGATTTAATCAATATCAAGCAAACCCTTAAAACCATAATTGTAAATCTGATCTTACTTAAATCAAATTAATCTCAAATGTCTTGATTTATTAGATCACTAGGTTTATCTTCCAATTTATCCAGCTCGTTAAACTTGATCAAGATATTTGATCGAAGTTTCCTTTTTCTTGTAGTCTTATTTGATATCTAGTATGCATTACATATTGATAGCATATTTCCTTTGGCACCCACTATAGTTGAACTTCTAGGCCCCATCAAAGGTTCTTTGTTATTCAAGAAGTCTATCAATAACTTCCTTAACTTGTTAGTGTTTTGAAACCCATACTTAGTTTGAACTTAACCTCTTCCGTTAAAGCTTCCATTTTGGCATGGCTATTTGTATTTGATCCTAGGTACTTGAAATAGAAAGCTTTGACTCATCCTTTGGAATCTCCCATAATTACTTGCGCACTTGCCAAACTTGGGTTCCCCATTGTTGCCCCATTGAAAATGAATATTATTTAGTGATCCTTGGGTCGTAACCATGCTTGGTGGGGGGTGGGGTCAACCCCTTTCATTGATTATTCTTTATTAGGAATCAAAGCTTTTTAATTGAACATAAAATTTCCTTTTGTTTTATATTTTGTGTGTTGACTTTCATGTTAATCTTTTGGTCGCTTTGAGTGTTTCACCTAGGTAAGAGAATGCTTCGTGGGATGCAAAGGGATTGTGGTCTCCTAGCCTCTTTGTTTATTTTTTAATTACATTTGGGGAGCTTATATTGGGTGTATTCTTGTCTTGGGACAAATGCTAGGGAGGCACTCTTCTTGAAATGATAGTTGCGCATGTGGCACATATTTGACATCTTCTACAATGGTGCATTTGTTGAGAAGGATGGGTGCTTTTCATGGGTGGAGTTACCTCTTTTGAGGAGGGTGTTAAGCACTTGGAGGTGTTGGGTGTTTGGGCTTGAGAGCATGTAACATGTAACCACCTTAAACATAGTTTGAGGAAGAATGCTTGCGTTGAGGAGCCTTTGATTGGAGGGTGCACCATCTTGGAGGAGCACTTGACTTGTGGACACCTAGCTTGGAGGGCGCACTACCTTGGGGGTTGGACAAACCCTAGTGTGACACGTGGACACCTTGCTTTGGGGAGCTCTCTATTTGGGGCTTTGCTTCTTGACTTAGTCAATATTTGAATGTTGACCTCCCTCACGTTAGTCTATATAAAGGGCAAAGAGTGTCTTTGTTAAGAGCAACTTTATATCTTAGAGATTGATAGTTGGTGTGATTGCATATTACTCTTTTTAATAAGGTTTATTGCTTGTGGGATGCTAACACTAGGGTTCCTTGCCTTGTGAGATGCAAGTGTTGAGTATTGTAGCTTATGGGATGCAAGTGTTTGAATCTTATAGCTTGTGTGATGCAAGTGGAAGATCTTGGGTTTTGGTAGTTGGTGTGATGCTAGTTTGTTTGGAAGTTCCAAGGATTGTCTTGTATAGCTTGGTGGGATGCCTTGCTTGGTATTTGTATTATTGGTTAGGTTTGCAATGATTGTGGATGCCTTTGCTAGGGTTTGGGATGCATTGAAGAGTCATTGCTTGAGATGAATTGGAAGGACTTGTATTAGCTTCAGATGAGTTGAAGTATTGTACTTTATCTTCATCACCGTGATAATATAAAGTGTAACATTGCTATCCTAAATTTTGGGATTGCAAATTTGACTTTTAGATTTGATTTTTCTCATGTATTGAGCAAGCTTTGTTTTTGTTTTAGTTTGCTAATTTATTAGAACAATGAGGTTGAATCCTATGCTATTTTTAATGAACTTTCAAACATGATTTGTTTTCGTTATTTTTCCATTGTAATTGCAGTAATTTTTAGACGTGTATTGAGATAGATCTTGCCCTCTAAGGGATGTTGAAATGACTTATGCTTGAAATCTTTGTTGTGTCTACATTCTTCATTTTGCTTCGTAGTGTTGGGTAGATTTTAAGTTTCTTGTAGAGTTATTGGAAAAATAGTTTAAGCATTAGGGATGAAAACACTATGAAGTAGATCTGTTACTTTAGAGAAGTGAGGTGCAAATTTCAAATTGGGTAGATTTTCAAAATTTCCACATGGTATCATAGCTTGTTATGTAGAAATTGCTCTATTGTGAAAGAGGGAGTTGAATATATTAATAGTGTGATTGGGTATGAAGCCATAATTGTTCTAGGGATGGGAGTTGTGATCTTCGCTTGACATAAGTGACTGATCTACTTTACTCGTTGGTTGACTTGTTGATCCAGATTTATAGGGATGGCTACACTTGGTCTTCGAGAGAGTGATAGGTTAAATGCTTCCAACTTTACACCCTTTGAAATATAAATTGTAGATGTTGTTGGAGGAGGTTGAGCTTTGGGTGTTTATTGCAAACAAGGTTACCAATTTTGCTTAGTTGGCCTTCATTCTTGATTTAGTGAAGGACTATTTGATCCTTTACATTGTAGAGAAGAAGATAGAGAAGGCGATGTATGATAGTTTGTACCAAGGTGTGTACTTTTCTCATGAGACGTAAATTTATAAATAAGCTTCGTGTCATCTATATGAGTGACAAATGAGATGTAAATTGATGAAGATCATAGGGTTGAGAAATTAGTTGGATACCATAGGCGTGAAGGTTTTAGATGAGGACTTGGTGCCCATTGCACTAAATTGATTTTACGCATTATGGAAACCCTTTGTGTAGGGTATTTGTGCTTGTGAGGATTTGTCCGCCTTTGAGACACTTTGGAATGAATATGTGTAGGAAGAAACAACGATAGAGACTAGCTCAACCAAGGAGATTGAAGTAGAAGGCCTAGCCATCATTGGGAGGACAAGGAAGTTAGGCAAGAAAGGAGTAGCCAAGGAGGGTAAGAAAGATGAGTCAAGTTCATTAAACCAAGGTAAGAAGGATCTAAGTATTGTAAAATTTTTTGGGTGTCTGCTAAAATGACATTGTGCTAGATTATTTTTGAGAAGAAGAAAGGGAAGGCTAAGCAACACCAAAAACAGATTGTGGGGAGTACAAAGATTGTAGCTTGATTGGATGAGTTAGAGTCCAAACTTGATACCAACTTCTCTGTGGTATCATGTTTTTCAACCAACATTGTGTTTGGTATTCGATGGTATGTGGATAGTGGTGCTTTGAGACATGACTTATGATAGGAAGATCTTCAACATGTTTCAAGAGCAAGAGGGGGGATTGTGTGTGGAGTTGGGTGATGATTTCACTTATCCTCTCAAGTGATTGGGCTCCATATCCTCCATATGTCTTTAGGTGATGTTCTTGACTTGAATGATGTTTTGTTTGTTCTTGCTTTGATGAATAACCTTCTTTTAGTTTCTTTGTATGACAAGTCTACAATGTGTGGTCGAGTTTGATGTTCAGAAGGTCATTAGAGATTCGATGGTATGTGGATAGTGGTGCTTTGAGACATGACTTATGATAGGAAGATCTTCAACATGTTTCAAGAGCAAGAGGGGGGATTGTGTGTGGAGTTGGGTGATGATTTCACTTATCCTCTCAAGTGATTGGGCTCCATATCCTCCATATGTCTTTAGGTGATGTTCTTGACTTGAATGATGTTTTGTTTGTTCTTGCTTTGATGAATAACCTTCTTTTAGTTTCTTTGTATGACAAGTCTACAATGTGTGGTCGAGTTTGATGTTCAGAAGGTCATTAGAGATTCGATGGTATGTGGATAGTGGTGCTTTGAGACATGACTTATGATAGGAAGATCTTCAACATGTTTCAAGAGCAAGAGGGGGGATTGTGTGTGGAGTTGGGTGATGATTTCACTTATCCTCTCAAGTGATTGGGCTCCATATCCTCCATATGTCTTTAGGTGATGTTCTTGACTTGAATGATGTTTTGTTTGTTCTTGGTTTGATGAATAACCTTCTTTTAGTTTCTTTGTATGACAAGTCTACAATGTGTGGTCGAGTTTGATGTTCAGAAGGTCATCATTAGAGATCGAACCCATGTTGTGGCCAAAGGGTTCTGATTTGGTGTTCTTAATAGATTGCAAGCAAATACAAACTTGAGCAAGAGCCAAGAGAAGGATGCCTTCTTAACCTCTATGTTACAGGATGCAGAAGAGCATGTAGAAGTGCTTATAACTTTAGTTAGGGCAAGTATTCCTCCTAATAATGTTTGCCAACCATGTTGCAATGACTTCTTCCATTCACGAGCCTTCCAATTTTGTAGAATAGGTGTGGAGTGATGCCATGATGGAGAAGAGATGTTTTGGAAGACAATTATATAAAGCTTGATGGGGCCCCGCGGTCACTTTTCAGCTGTTCCCGCTTCCTCTATACAATTTTCCCACATGAAGCAAAACACAATGCTAGATTTTTGTTATTTGGGAGGTTAATTGAAAGCGAGACTAATTAAACTAGTCACTTAGTTCCTTTCTGATTTGATCAACTATTCAGTCGAGGCTGCAACGATCCAGAGCGTATGGTAACTAAGCCTTTGTTAGTTTTAAGTGTTTTTGAACAATGTTTTCTTGTTTATTAAACCTCAAGGGCTTCTTTCAGGTCTTTTGAACCTTACTTGGGACAACAAGTGGGGTTGAATATTGAGAAGTAATAGTGCAAACAAGTAAGGTTTTCTAACTACTACATTGTGCAAATCTTTTCTCTTTCGGTAATTTGGTATAGCGCAATGGGTTAGTATTTGTATTACTTTGCAATAAATAAAATTGAAGTCGGAAATATCAAAGTATACAGATCTATAAAGCAAAACCATGAAAAAGGTGCACCAACGCAAATCCCCTCAGCGGGGATGGGGAGTGGGCACTTAGGAGCCAACTCAAAACTTTATTGATGCTTATTACAATGTGGTAAAAGAGAATGCACTTTGGTCCTTGTTATTTGGGATTCAAAGGCTTACAAAATAGTTGAAAAATGACTAAAAACGAGTAGGGGAGCTTTGGAAAGCTTTGAATGGTTCAATTTTTAGAAAATTGGCTGGAGCTTCCTTCTCTTTTTCGTCAAACCTGCAAAAATTAGTGAGATATTAGTCCTAAAAGATGCTCAAAAACATTTTAAGAGTCTTTGAATATATACGAAAAAATTCCTAAAAAATCCTAAGTTAAATCTATGATAAAAATGCATAAAAGTAACTAAGGAAATCAAACTTTCCTTGGGATCTTGGATTGCTTTATGGGAAACCAATATGATGAGCACTTAGATGCCAAATTTAACTTTAAACTTAAAAAAGGAAAACTACTTCAAGCAAGCTCAAGATCTACCTAACAATACTTGCGAAAAGGGAGCTTAAGCTAGATCTACTTGAATAAATAAGACTTTTGAAGAACTTTGAGACCTAAGCTTTAAAACATTTGCATACGATATCTAAAGAAAGATTAACTTTAAACGAGATAGGTCTACATAAACAAGGAAAGTAACCAAGGGAGAAGTTGATTTTTAAGAAGAGAAAGAGAGGGAGAAAAGAGCTTGTTGCCACAAAAAATTTGCTCAAAGACTTTGAAGTGGGATGCCGAGGGACTATGTCTTAAAAATGTTAGAAGTAGAGTGGAGGCAAGTTAGATCCACACTTCCTCCAGGCTAGATATCCTATAAACCACTCAAAAAACTTGCACAACCCGTGAGATCTGGTGATTACATATAAATTGAGATTACAACAACATGCATATAATCTTATAAAACATGTCTGATGTAGATTTCTAAAAATATGTATTCAAAATAGATGCTCTATTCTTAATGATTGGGAGCAATCCTTTTAAGCCAGATTCACAAAGCAAGGGCAAGCAATTGAAATGAAAAACAAGTTATCTCATAGGCAAATGACAATTTTGGCCCACACACCAAAGCAACACACCATTAGCCTCCAAAGCTTCTTTATTATCAAGCAAAATACCAATGGCATAGGCCAATTACAATAGCAAGACCTCTCTACCCCAACTCGAACTAGTTTGGGAGAGAGGCAAGTGCTTTATTTTATAGCCAAAGATCAACCAAAGGGTACGCATATCCAACTTGAGTTGAAGTCGAGTTCCATGAGTGAAGAGTGGATCTTGTTGGGAGTAAACTTGGGCAAATGGAGTTGATGAGATATTGGTGGGATCATGTTGGAGTTGAGTCTCATGAGGATGTGCCACATCTCCATATGTGCTATCCTTTGGGGGATCCCATATACAAACAAATTGTGCCACATCTTCACATGTGTCCCTCATGAGATGGTGGGCGCATATCTCATGTGATATTTGATTTGCCACCTTCCAAATAGTCCCCATTTGCGTCGCCACCAATATGGAGTTAAATCGTCTTCATCTTGTTGACTCTCCAACGTGTCTAACATATCCCCACATGATCCAATCGCATGGATGGTATGGTGGGTGCATAGTGTCCTCGCCACATCTTGGAAACTTCATAAAACGAAATGCTTTGGCTCCAAATTTGATCGCTTTTGATTTTAGCCCAACTCGCTTCATCATAAAAGACAAAAAAACCCTTTTTTGACTTTCAAAACATGTCCCACATGATTTTTGACTTTGTCATTTTGTCACATCTTTAGCATTAATTTGATCTTTTGTTGCCCCTTTAGCAAAAATTGGCTGTACGTGATGATTTAGTTGCCCGAAACATAGGTAAAGTGGACTTTGGGTTAAAGGGGACACTCCGAGTGTGAAAACGAGTATCCCCACGCCAAAATCGAACTCCAGACCACACTTTTATTACAATTTGAATTTTTCCATTTAAACCATTAAAAAATTGCCTAATTTTGCAAGAAAAATTATTTTTCTCGGAATTAAAAAAACTTAGGGGGACCAAGCACATGTCCATACGACTCAATATTTTACGACTCAATATTGATGCTTAGCATGCTCATATACATTGACACTTAGACTCCAATAATCTCCTAAGTCCCAACCACCAAGACGACTACCCCAACTTTGGAGGTATGAGTGAAAAACTTGAAAATTATTAGTCTTTTGTTCAACAACCAATAATTAACAAGTGAAAAAAACACTTTTTGCAAGTCGGATTGATGTTAAAGTCCTAGGAAGTCAAGTCTTTTACATATCGCCTTCCTGTAAGCACATTTATTATAATTCCCCCAAGGGGGTATGAACATGTGGTACACAAAATAAAAGGGCCAAGAAGGCTTGATGGACTCCTGAACCCTGATCACGAACAAGTATACTTGTTCAAACTTTGTCGGCTCACTTGAAGTCCAACTAAGTATGACTTAGTCAGCAACAGTATGCTAGTGCTAGGGTCCATTGGATTATGAGATGCAAGTGTGTGATTCTTCTTGATGGCTTGTATGATGCAAGTGGGAGATCTTGGGTTTTGATTGATGTTGGTTTATTTGGAAGCTCCAAGGATTGATTTGTAGAGTTTGGTTAGATGCCTTGCTTGGTTGTATTGTTGATCCGGTTTGCAATGATTGTGGATGCCCTAGCTAGGGTTTGTCCTTGCTTGAGATGAGCTAAAAGGACTCATTGTACCAGTTTGGAATGGGTTGACATGTTGTACCATTGCTATCCAAAATTTGTGACTATAGATATGATTTTGCTCATGTATTGAACAAGTTTCATGGCTGTTTTAGTACACTAGTTTTAACATTCTTACTGAAACTTTTGAATATGATTTGTTGTTGTTATGTGTTTGTTGCAACAAAAGTAGTTTTCAAATTCGTGTATTGAGATAGATCTTGCCCTAAGGGTTGATGCACTGATCTATGCTTGGAGTCTTTATGGTGTCTACATTGTTGAGTTTACCTAGTAGTGTTGAGCATGTTTTTAAGTTTCTTGCAAGGCTGATGAAGAATATAGTTTTAACAAGGTTGAAAACTCTATGAAGTACATTTGTGGCCTTAGAAGTGAGGTGAAAATTTTAGAGTGGGCAGATTTTCAAAGTTTTTCATAATAATTGTGGCAACAACCTTGAATCTTTTAATTTTGGTTTCTAGTATGTCTTCATGTAAATTCATGGAATTCATATTATAATAAATTAAAGAATTTTGGATATTGTCTTTATTTCATGTAAATATAAGCATTTGTTATGGTTTATGCAAAATTTGAACTTCATTATTAATATATCTTGAAAAAATGTGAACTTCATTATCAATGTATCTTGAAACAAGTCATATAGTGAATTAACCTAGCGCAAAGACTCCCATGAACCAACTTTTAAAATGTTGTGAGTGCACTCTCTCGGGGATTTTATGGTTTTTATTGGCAAATTGATGATGTTGCAAGCTTTAGCCTATTCATTTGCTAAACTCCTTATGAGACAAAAGTCTCTTGTGGGGAGAGACAAGGATAGTTTTTGGTTTCTCAAGAAAGTGTTCAAGTATCATGTCATTTTATCAAATGGAAATTTCTTTAATTTAATTGACTTGTTTTCATGGCAGGAAGTGAGGCCTTTCTTGTCAAGTGCTTATGAAGCTTTTGTTAAGGACCCCAATTCTTTGGGTATCCTTCAGTGCTTGAAGGGGTCACATGGGTGCCATGTAAGAACAAATCATGCCTTAGAAATAACGGATAAATGTGGAGAAAGTAATGCTTCTTTTGTTGAATTGGGCAAGTTGTGGCAGGCACCACTTTATGAAATGTCTCTTTATAGTTGTGCAAGAAAAGAAAATGGAGGTTAGTTTTATAAGATGTTGATTGTTATTTTTATTTCCATTTCTACCTTGTAGTTGATGTTATTGAAATTTGTAGGTATTTCGAAATCAACAACATCGTAAATCTTGGTGAAAATCTTAGCAATAGTTGGGCATATTTAACAATACATAAAATATTAAAGGTTGAGATGATAAAATTGATAAATTTTCAAAATTCAAATCCATAAGAATAGATTGTACAACATAGACCTAAGCTCATGCAAAAAACAAATAGTTTGAAGATTCAAAACAAGCATAAACAACAATTGTTAAATAGTTAAAGGTACTTATATTCCTAGGTTAATGTATAAAGTTCAAATGCTAACGATGATGGACCGTGGCATAAATGATGAATTGTAATACCTTGACTATGACCCTTGGACTCTGCAGGATAAGTTATGTATATGTTTGATGTAACTTAGATAGAGTCCTAGGCATATGTGGTGTTCAAAGCTTTTGCTTAAAGACACAAAATACTTACTAGACAAGTAAAGAGTCTCCAAGTGTTTTGATTTTGTACGTAGGTACATTTTGATTATAGTGATAAAACCATTGAAAGGTTGTGTTACTCCTCATGTATCTTGAGTTTCCTCTCACAGTTTGACATGATCTACTTACATAATGCATATATATTATATATTATATTTTCATCATCTCAATACTCTATGGCCGTATTGGATGCGCACACTTTTTCTTGCATTAGCCTGATGGCTTCAATTGACTTGCTGCCTCAACTACATGGGGTACAATGTCTAGAAGAAAGTGTTAAAGTGAAAAATGATCGGCTTGTGCCCTTAGGGTTCTAGCATGTTTGGTAGTTGGTGTTCAGTATTATGGATATGTTGTCCATGGTTTTTTCAAGCACGTGGGAGATGATAGATTGTGAGATCATATGTTGGTATTATACTAGATGGACTCTCGATTAAGGATATGTGATGTTTAGGAGGAACATTCTTGTGTTCATTGACATATATTTCCTATGATTTTTATCTTGGACCTATGATATCATAACATGGATTAATTGATAGATATAATCTTCTTTTATATGGTTTTAGGATGGCATTGTATTTAATTATATTAGAAGGTGATGTTATGTTGAACTCCCAGGGGAGTGCTTTAGGTGACTAGGTGGTTCTTGATACCTAAATCACATTGCTATAGTTTATGATGGATTATTTCATGATTCATGAAGTGCTTCCTCTTTTTGGTATACGTGGAGGTGAACTATAGGATTGATAATGTGGATATTGATTATGGCATGACTGTGGAGGGTCATTGCTTAGGCACTTTGGTTCTTTGGGCATCTTTACACACATGGGGATGTTTGTTGTTGACCTATCTATGTTATCTAGGAGAGTGCTCTTGTTGACACATGAAATGTTTGTTATAAGACTCCAAGTCTACATTGTGGGGAATCACTAGCCCCCCAAGCGAATTGCTCTTAATTCGTGCTCCTGGAGGACTCGATCCCGGGATTGCGATTCCTCATCGATTCCAACTGGGATCGTTTTTGGGAATCACGATTCCTAGCAAAAAAAACCCTCCCTGCCTAGTCACAGGATCGCTAAGGGAGTGACGCTCCCAGAGCGATCCCTCATCGCTCCCTCAACGATCCCAAGCCCAAAAAAACACTCTCTAAATTGCTCTCAGAACGATTATGCGGGTTAGGCGATTTTGTTTTTCAATTTTCTCAAATTTGCAAAACAAAACTTGGTTTTTAGTGATTGGCTAGGGTTCAATTAACCTTTATAAACACTATTGGACTCCATTTGGGCTCATTCTATTCCTCATTTGCTCTAGGGATTTGAGTGGGTTTGTTATTTGTTTGAGAGCAAATTTGTAGGAGCTTGGAAGGGAGATTGAAGGCTTCTATTTGTGAGAGCTTGGAAGGAAGATTGAAGGCTTCCATAGAGACATTCAACCATCCTTGAAGAGCTAAAGAGGTAGGCTCTAAAAACCTAATCATTGTTTGTTTTTGAAAAAAATATTTCACTATGTTAAAATTTTAAATCCTGTATGCTTTTTTTCCTACTCTTTCCCATTTCTTCTTCTCCATCATTCTATTGTAGGCAAGAAGTGATTCTCATATTGAATCAAGAAGCATGATGGGTATGTGGTTTTTGTTTTTGGTTCCAATTCTTCTAATGACGGTGGTGGTGGGAAGTAGATTTGGTGGTGGCAATGATTAGGAGGAAGAGATAGAGAGTGGCACATACCATGGAAAGGAAGAGGAAGAGGAAGAGGATGATGATGATGAGGAGATTGAGAGTGATGAGGGGCAAAAACAAAAAGACACAACACCTTTGTGGAAGTATTTGACAAGTCTTGGGGGAGACAGAGGGGGTGGAACCACGAAGTTTACATGCCTCCATTGTAATAAAACTTACACAGGTTCATATACCCGTGTGAGAAAGCATTTGTGTGGGCTTATGCCATGTGATCAAGGTAAGGCTACGGGAGTCAAAACCTGTGAAAAGTGTCAGCTAAAGAAAGAAACAAATATAGGATGGAAGAAGAGGCTGCTCAAAACGATTCCAAGAGATCAAGGGTTGATCTGAATCCTCACAGAGAATGTTTGGTAGTGGATCTGGATCATCCACCCATGGTAGTGGATTCTTGACTATGTGAAAGACATTATCAGATTTCCTTGACCTTGGTTGCAGAGATGATGTGGATTTAAAAGTTTACAGGTTTCTCTATGCATGTGGTGTGCCATTCAATGTTCTTCGCTTACCCTATTTGCATGAAATGGTACAAGCCATTAATGGTGCCCCTAAAGGATACAGGAGCCCTGGGCATGACAAAGCTAGAATTGTGGGACTTGACAGGGAAAGAGCCAAAATCAATAGTGCTCTTGGAAAGTTTACAAATGATTGGTCCAACTATGGGGTATCCATTGTATCTGATGGGTGGACAAATGTTGAAGGCAAGCCATTGGTAAATACTCTTCGTGTGTCTGCTAGTGGTGCGGTCTTCTGTTTAGATCATGACTACTTCGATTGCTACAAGACTGGTATTAATATTGCACAACCTTTACTTGAAACCATTCAAAAGTTTGGGCCATACAATGTCATTTAAGTCATCACTGATAATGTTGTAAGGCAATAGAAGCAATCATTGAGGATAAGTATCCCAACATATTTTGGTCAGGGTGTTTGGTTCACACATTGAACCTTTTGATGCATGATATTGTTAAGATGAAGGACCCTAGTTATCGATGGATTGGTGCCTTGTACAAGAGAGGTAAGAAAATGATAAAATTTATTCCCAATCATAGCATGGCCCATCACATTTTTCGCAATCACTCTAGGTTGGAGATATTGAAGATTGTGAAGACTAGATTTGGTAGCTACTACCTCACCTTCAAGAGGCTTTTGAAGGTAAGAGAGGCATTGGCTAGTATGGTCTCAAGTGATTCATGGCAGGGATTGAAAGACAAAGCTACAAGCGCATCTGATAGACATGACTCTTAGGAGGCAGAGGACATCGTTCTTGATGGTTACTTCTAGGCACAGGTTTAATATGTTATGCAGTTCACCAAGCCCGTTTATAGTATGATTCGTTTTGTAGATACAAATCAATCGGTCATTGGGTAGGTGTATGGGCAAATGGATAGCATGTTTGGTCAAATCAAAGCCATTGTTGAGCAAAGAGATGCAATCTTGTATGACCATATTCATAAACATGTGGTCAAAAGGTGGTATAATTTGAATGTTCCACTCCATGCCCTTGCACTCTCCTTACCCCAAAATATTATACTCCATCTTGGTTGGCCCAACCTGCACCAAGTGGTGGACTTAGGAAAAGACCACACACAGATCCAGAGGTGCAAAATCGGTATATGCTTTCATTAGACAAGTTGGTCCCTGATGAGGAGTGTGCTCAAGTACGGAGTGAATTGAGCCAATACATCAGTGAAGATGGAGTCTTTGGTACCTTGCATGCAACCAAAGATCGAGAGAGGTTGAATCCTATTCGTTGGTGCAACAGGTATGGCAGTGGTGCCACATATTTGCATAAATTGGTGGTGAGGGTGCTTTCAAAGGTTGTCAATAGTTCTTTTGCAGAGAGGTGTTGGAGCACCTACAACTTCATCCACAATGTCAAGAGAAACAGTTTGAATGTAGAACGAGCCGAAAGTTTGGTTTATGTGCACTACAACTTGAGGTTGTTGTCCCATAATTGTGAAGCGACCAAGAATGATAGAACATTTTCTACTTGGGACAACAATCCGAAGGAGGCTAATGTGGAGGATAGAGCGATTGCATTAGAGCACTTGGAGGCTGAACTATTGGGTGATCATGATGGTGATCCAATTCATACATCAGAGATGCCACCCTCAACAACCAACAGGTTTTTAGATGTAGGAGTTTTGCCTTCAGCTTCACAACGTCTCGCAATCCATGGGGGCTATTCATCTTCTTCTCATGTTCCACGATCACTTCCAACAGCTCCTATTCCACCTAGAACACGAGAAAAAGATTGGAATTTTGTCGTGATAATAGGAAAACTTAGTAGATAGTATCATAGTACTTTGTATTTCATTTTTATTATGGCCTGTTTTGTAAACATTATGGCCTACTTTGAAGTTTGACATTTGAATCTTGAAAGTTGAATCTACCTTTGAAGTTTGAACTTTAAATTATTGATTGCATCTTATGATCTTACAACTGTTTGGTATTGAATATGATATTATGATGCTTTGTTTCATTTCATGGTTGATGTTATTTGTTAGAGTTTGTTGATGACAAATATTATTGGTTGAAATTTGAAGGTTGATGTTGTTGATGATTGATGATTGATCATTTGATGACAATGTTATAAGTCATAGCTCATAGATGATTGATGTGATGTGTATTAAATGGTTATATCTATGTTTTCTATAGCTAATTTGGCACAATACATGTTTTTTTAATACATATGCATCAAAATATATTAAAATATGTATTATATAAAAAACGCTCCCAAAATGAAAACTTTTGAAAATTTTGCTTTTTGCTCCTGCTCCCGCTCCCGCTCCTTGCTCCCAACAACATAGCTCCAAGTAACCACTTGCCACGATTTGACTAAAGAAAGGGGGTTATTACTTAAGTGCTCTAGCTTTGTTTGAGGGTTTTCACATTAGATATGCTTGATTAAATGTTAATTGGTGGATCTTAGGAGAGTGCCCAACCACTTAGTACATGCATCAAGGCTTTCATCTCTATTTATCATTATTTTTATCCCATTCGATGGGGCTGACCTCCTTTGTTGGAATCTTGTCATTTGTGTGGATATTTTTGCACACGTTTCAAGGATGTTATTTGTAAGGCGCTTCACCTTGGGGCCTTTGATGACCACACATGTGGAGAAGTTAGTAATTTTACTATTATTGGAGGAGACATAAGAGCTCATTTGACTCTTGACTTCATAATCCATGGGAACACTTCCTTGAGTAGAGATGTTATGTCATGAAAATTGTCATGAAAAGATGACCTTAGGAGCTTTAGGAAGAAGTCCATAGAGTTTCAAGAACCCTTCAATGCCTCGACCTCTAGGCCTTATTTTTGAGTGTTGTGCTTGAGACCTTTGTCCTTTGATGGTTTGAGGTCTGGGCCATTTTCTTCACTAAGGTCTGATTGCCAAAGGTCCCACAGGGTTGAACTTCTACATTAGGGCGATTTTCTTCCAAGCCCTTGATGTTGTTACACTCTTTGACCTATGTTGCCTTGATGGTTTGAGGTTGCCTTGATGGTTTGAGGTTGGCGACCTCCAACAAGATTAGACTTCTCACATTGGGGTGATTGTGGAAAAGCCCCCCAATGCTAGCTCATCTTTTCACCTTTTCACCTTTGATGTCTAAGGAAAAACCTAGATCTTCAACTTAAATAGCCATTGAACAAGTGCTACATAGAAAGGAGGGCATGTGGATGCTGGGTGGCCATCACTATGGATAACTCATGGTTGCCATGTTAGTAATGGAAAATGTTTATTTGGTTATAAAATTTAAAAGAACATTACAATTAAATTTTCATTTGGCCATAACTTGAGCTTATAAATTCAACGTGCACTGTAATTTTAGGTGGAAGTCCATTGAGATGGTACCCATAAAAATGTGCTTGAGCTCAAGTTTATGGTTTTGGTACTAAATCTTGGAAAGTTGGAAAAATGCATTATTTGGAGGACCAAATAAAACATTGGGACCAAAATTTTATTTTGGTCATAACTTGATCACATAGATTTTGAATTGCATGGAAATTTCATGTGGAAGTTTGTAGTTTTGGCATTGAATTATAAAAAAATGGCAAAATGCAATTTTTAGAGGACAAATACATACTTTTTGCCAATAGCCTTGTTTAGGGAGAAAATTGGTCAAAAGAACTATGTAGTCACAATAAATCCCTCAAAATTGTTTGAATGGATCCCAAAGAATAATGAGTGAATTTGACAAAATGGGACCTAGTCACAAGAAATACCACAAAATTGTTTGAATGGATCCCAAAGAATTCTCAGTGAAAAATGGGACCAAATTCGAACACATTTGGACAATTTTATAAATTATACTATAAGGAAAAGTGACCTAAGATGACAAATTTGGAAATTTATTCTTAGTCAATACTTTTATCTCTTCAATGAATCTAGATAACTTTGTTCTAATGTATTTTACCCAAATCTTTATGGTTTGAGAGATAGCAATTTTGCTAGATTTTATAATAATGGACAATGCCAAAAGAAGGAAAGTTGCCACCTTTAGAGTGATGCATAAGGTGACTAGGATAACATACCATATGTATGGTGGTCAATGAGTGCTCATTTGAGCACTATTAGTGCTTGATACAAATGTTTTTTCAATCCATGCTTGAGTTCCTTTTCAAGGTGGTAGATCATGATCTCTAACCTTGATTGTGCCAACTATAGTGTAAAGTGGCGCAATTGTGAACTTATACTGGATGTAACTTGTAGTCCCAAACTCAGAATTGAGCAAAGCTACAACCATTGGAAAGCTATTCCATAGGATAATAGATTTGAAGGTTCAACTTTTGGAAAAGTAATTTTGATTGTTCTGTAAATGAGCAATAAAGAGTCCATTTACAAAAATTCTCAATGTGAATGACCAACATAATGTATTAATTTTGTTTTGAAGCTTTTTGATAGTGAAATTTGTTTAACAAATTTATTGTATGAACAATATTATATCATAGATAGCTAGAGTCAAGAAGTATGGAAGATAGGCAATACCGCTCTGTCATTGAAGAGGATGTTGTGGAAGTGGATTAAAACATGGGAAATGTTGAGAAGAATCCAATGGACATATAAGTCTAGAGGAACCTTGAGCCCTTGTGGAAACCATGAGGAGCTTAATGGTTGAGGTCCAAAGTTGTCAAGTAGACAATGAAAGGATGATTAGAGCTCAAGGGAGGCATAACTAAATAAATGTTAGGTTGGTTCAAGTTTGATTCAAATACAAAGACAAATGCAACATGATTTTAGTGATGTTAGAGGGAAAATAGGTAGCTTGAGAAGGGAGTCTAATTGAAGACCTTGAGAATTAAGAAGAACCACTTGAGGCGTGGCATATCATCCTTCTCCATTTGAGTCATTTGTCAAGGAATCATCTACTTTTAAAGATCTATTGAGTATTCTATATGTGTCTCTAATTAGACACCAAAGAAGACATGGTCGAGACTACTTGCAAGGATAATTTTGAAAGATAAAACCGCTTATCTTCAATGGAAAGAACAAATTTGGATAAGATGTTGAAGCTTGGTTGTTGGGGATGAGAAAGTACTTCTAGTTACATGATTTCTTAGGGAAGATGAAGGCTAGGATTGCTATTGATAATTTGAAAGGCAATTTCTATTTGGTGTGATCAACTCTGGCAAGTAAAGAGGATTAGTGAAAGGAAGATTGTTTGGTTATAGCTTAGGAAAATTTTCCGCTAGAAGTATATTTTTGGGCATTATTATGAAAGGAATATACAAGAGTTCTATGATTTTAAGCTAGGAAGTATGGCCATGGATGAATATGAGAAAAAGTTACTAGAGTTGTTTAGGCATGCTACATACATCAAAGATTAAAAGGTGAAGATAAAATGCTTTATGAGTGGGCTACTTTCATTCAACAAGGATAAAATTAAAAGGTGAAGATAAAATGCTTAATGAGTGGGCTGCTTTCATTCAACTAGGATCATATTCAAATTGATGAACCTAAGATACTTGAAGAAGCAATCCATAAAGCCAAATACTTGTTTGATTATAGCATAGGAAAAATGGGTTTTTAGAAGGATTTGAAGGATAATAAAAGAGAAAAGAAAGATAAAAGGAAGAAGGGTTTCAAACCTCCTTTTTTAGAAACAATCCCAACAATTTCCAAATAAACCAACCGGCTCAAAGTGGGAAAAAGATGGTTGGCTCCTTGGGAAAAAGAGCAAGGTAACCGATTAAATGTTGGGTTTGTGGAGATCATATGTATAAAGATTGCCCACATCATAGAGACAAAATGAGGATTGTTCATAGTATCTAGGAAATGATGATCAATGGGCAAAGCATTTGTCAAATATGATCAAACATCATAGTTATGTTACTCCTAAGTTTGTTTATATTTTTCATCTTAAGCGGTGTAATCATTTGGAGCCTTGGTTGGTCAAGTTAGCTATTGGAAACAAGAAGAAGATCAAGATCATTGATAGATGGTGAAGGATTGCCTTTTAGAGATAATTAACTCTATACTCAAAATTTGGCTCCCTAATGTATCATATTGATGTATCTTTCTTTAAAATATCAAGGTAATCATCAAATGCATTTCTCCAAAAAACGATGTTGACAAGGAAATAGTTCTTAGCTTTGGTGCCATCAACTTTTTGCTTTAGTGTTGATTAGATGACACTAATGGTCAAAGAAAGTGCCATTTAAGAAGGAAATAATGATTGTCTCTCTTTGTCTAGATCTCCAAGTTTTATCCAAATAACAACATAACTTATCAACATTATTATAAACTAAGCTTGGGAACCACTCTCAGCAAGTGGGAAACCTGCCCCCAAGGTTCCTATGTTTTTGGGGGATTTGGAAGAGGAACAAAATGTTCTCAAATTAGTGGGGATGGTTTCAAATCTTGGGGAGCATTTTAGAAATGTTTGAAGTGAAAAGTGACTGCTCTTGATTCTTTTCGGGGTCTATGTTCCCTATGTTTGGGAGCACCCACACTCTCTTTGATAAGCGAGGACTTCATTTAAAAACTTAATTTCAAATCTTTGGACTTTGTTGTGGTCGTCGTTTGCTAGAAGTTGTGAACATGGAAAGAAGTTGACCTTGTATGATTTAAGTCAAGGACGTTTGGGGTAGGGATCATATGAAATGGGTTTGTGCGAGCATATATTGATTATCTTATCATGGCAAGTCTAGTGCTATGTACTCATCGCATGCCTTCTACCATGATTTTGTTATTGTTGATGCTTTCCTCTTCATTGAGTGTAGAAGCTCATCGATATTAATATAGAACATGTGGCCAACCTTGAGTGTTTACTTGGCATTGATAACAAACAAAATGAGTACTTGACAGATGTATGAGAGAAGTCGAGCCACAATTCACCGTTATACTGGGTATTGTATACTATTTTGTGCATATGGTTTTTGTGGGTGGTGGTTGACTTGATGAAGGCCACCTAATCACCAACTTTTTTGTTCACATTTGAAGAGTTTAATGTGCACACATGAACGAGGATGAGTTAGTTATCGATGTTTATTAGCGAAGAAGATAGTTGTGGTGTGGGGTCACTTTCTTGACAAAACATGTGTGGACATGGGCATGGGCATGGGCATATGTTGTTAAGGGAAATAACATTTAAAAAACTAACAATAATTAAAGTATTAACATGGAAATATATGCCAATAATATTTTTTAGGTTCTTTTTAAATTACTATTAGTATTAGTATAAATATCTTGTATTGTCTCTTTGAAATTGTGTTTCCTATAAATTTAAGCATAGCTTTTAACCATTTTGGGCACTTGTACCCATGTTCCCAACATTATCGTGTTTTGGAAACTTGTACTCATGTTCCCAACATTATCGTGTTTTGGAAACTTGTACTCATGTTCCCATGTTTTGGAATTTGTGCAACATAGTTCTTACATCTTTGTAGTTGGCAATGGATGGAATCTTGAGTTTCTTGATTTGGGAGCATTTGTTGAATGCATTGGAATCAAACTTTCATCTCCTTGGAATTAACATTGAAGGTTTGGTCGTTAATGATAGTTGGGTTAAGATAGTACTTGATAGCATGCAATGGTCATCTTAGTCAATGCATTCAATGATTTTTTCATTAAAAATTGAAATTTGTTTAATCTCAGCAATTGGTGGCTAAATTTATTAGATTCATCAATTGAATTGCCATAGATCGAATTGAATAAATCCAAACAATATGCATTTTTACAATTCATAAAAGATCATTAAGTTCCATCTTTTCATTAAACATTAAACATACACACTTGTATTAGCATGTTTTTGAACAATATATGCTCTTTTAACATGTTTTAATTCTTGGCATCAAATTTGATATCTTTGTAGTTGGCAATGGATGGAATCTTGAGTTTCTTGATTTGGGAACATTTGTTGAATGCATTGGAATCAGCCTTTCATCTCCTTGTAATTAACATTGAAGGTTTGGTCGTTAATGATAGTTGGGTTAAGATAGTACTTGATAGCATGCAATGGTCATCTTAGTCATTGCATTCAATGATTTTTTCCTTAAAAATTGTAATTTGTTGAATCTTAGCAATTGGTGGCTAAATTTATTAGATTCATCAATTGAATTGCCTTAGATCGAATTGAATAAATCCAAACAATATATATTTTAACAATTCATAAAAAATCATTAAGTTCCATCTTTTCATTAAACTTTAAACATACACACTATGAAACCAGACACGTCCAAGAGGGCTCGTGTGTCCGACACGGACACGCTGACAGAGCGTGTCGGACACGAATTTCAGCGTGTCCCTATTTAGGACACGCGTGCCCCACACTGTTAGCAGCGTGTCTTGATTCAAGGACACGTTTTCCACTGAAAAAAGCGCCCAGAATTGCTTTAAATCAAAAATTTCACTTTCTTTTTATCATTTGCAAGTGTGGAGAGGGCTCTAAAGTGTGTTTGTTGTGCAGGTGAAGAAGATTTGAAGGATTTAAATATGTAATTACTAATGTTAAATGTGCATTGATTTTGATTTCTATTGAATATTTTAAAAATTTGGATCTATATGTCTATATTTTTAATATATATATGCCTTAATTTTTAATATATATAATTTATATATATATATATATATATATATATATATATATATATATATATATATATATATATATATATATATATATATATATATATATATATATATATATATATATATATATATATATATATATATATATATATATATATATATATATATATATATATATATATATATATATATATATATATATATATATATATATATATATATATATATATATATATATATATATATATATATATATATATATATATATATATATATATATATATATATATATATATATATATATATATATATATATATATATATATATATATATATATATATATATATATATATATATATATATATATATATATATATATATATATATATATATATATATATATATATATATATATATATATATATATATATATATATATATATATATATATATATATATATATATATATATATATATATATATATATATATATATATATATATATATATATATATATATATATATATATATATATATATATATATATATATATATATATATATATATATATATATATATAACGTGTCCTGATTCCGAGGGTCACCGTGTCCGTGTCGGACACTCGAACTCCCGTGTCCTTCGTGTCTCGTGTCAGGTGACTTAGCATACACACTTGTATTAGCATGTTTTTGAACAACACATGCTCTTTTAACATGTTTCAATTCTTGGCATTCAATTTGACATTCTTTTTATCAACTTGGAAGTTATAAATTTTTTGTCTCTCTTTTTGGTATGGAAATATGAAGCTTAACAAAATTCATTAGATTTTCTTTGCCAAATTGGATGGCAAAATCTATGATCGCATTGGTGTTTTCTCCCAAATTCAATTGTGGTTGAACTGGATCAAGAACATGAATTAAGTGACTTAGATGGGTAATGAAGCTGAAATTCCCCCCGAAATCAATGATTTCTTAGAATTCATGTATTTCTCCTCGTCACACCCCAGTGTAATTTAAACCACCTCTATGGCCTTATCCATGGCCACACATATGTAGACTATTGGGGTTCCTCTCCATCAACCACTTTAAGCAACATTACTAGAATTTGTGAGATTGTTGCTATATGATCCATTTGCCATCCTATTCAGAATACATACATATATAAACATGTTTTCAAAATACATGAGTTTCCTTTCCATCAACCACTTAAAGCAATGTTACTAGAGTTTGTGATATTGTTGCTATCATCCAATTGCTGTCCTTTCAAAATACATACATATATAACCATGCTTTTAGTCCTAAAATTTAATTTAATATACTTTGAATCAAATTGAGGTGTAAAAATACACATTTGTTTTGTTTGAAAAACAAAGTTATAACAAAATTTGATGGATTTGCTCTATAGAACTAAATGGTGAAAGTTATCATCGTACTAATAGTGCTTTTTAAAATTTCATTGGCAATGAATTTGAACACACTTGAACTAGGTGTTTTAGATTGTCAATGACACTAAAGTTGCCTCTTGAAATCAATAATTTCTTGGAAATGCATGTTTCTCCTCCTCGCACCCAAGTGATATTTAAACTGCCTCTTTGACCTTAACCATGGCCTCGTATATGTAGACTACTGGGTATTTTTTCCCATCAGCTATTCTAAGCACCTTTACTAGTGTCTCATAGATTGTGATCACTATATTGCCATCTCTCTAGAAAGGGTCATTTAGTTACTAGTTGATCCTACTATATTTCAACTGTGCCAACTCCTCACTCATAAGCATTCTTTTTAGATTCATCTTTTGGGCATGGACAAATTGCAAAGAGATGATTGCAAATTGGGGAATGGAAAGGAATCAAACTCCTTTTTAGTATACTTCCTCAATACATGGAGGACGCATGAAAGATTGTAAATGTAATTGGTTATGGACTTTGCCTTTCCCATTAGAGATTTCACTTAGTCAAGTTTTTCAATGCTCCAAAATCATGTTCAAACAGTGGGTTGAATAGGGGGTCCATATGATACCCCATCTCAAGCCGATCGACTTAAGTGGGTGATAGTAATTTGACATATTTACTTTGATCATTGATCACATGCATATATAAATATATGAGAAATGGTGCACCTAGAACCTATCATGCATATATAAATATATGAGAAATGGTGCACCTAGAACTTAAGTCAACACATATGGTGAATTGTTAAAAAGAACTTGGATTGCCATGCCCCCATCCCTCATCTCGACGATGGAGAGGACATGACCAACACACTGCTGCTGTCAAACGGGCAATCTAGCCCCATTAACATAAACATACAAGGCATTGGATTAAAAACATACATAGATGCACAACAATTGCAATTATACAACGAAAGCAAATCATCCATACAAGCATTCCATGTTTTGATAATAAGAATATAAGCATATGCATTCATACACAACAGAAACAATGCATTCACTCAATCATTCAACATGCTCATATTAATTCACAAAACATCAGAGATTAAGCACAAGAATACTTATCTTGAAAAGAAGTTGGCCCGCAACTAGCTACGTCATTGCAACGTTCCACCCAACCATAGGCCAGTGTGCTGTCAATCTCTCAGCATCAATGCCACCCCCGAGCTAGGCATGATTCCACAAGGCACTAGAGAACAACAGGCTCACACATAGCCAAAATCATACGTTCACAGTCAAGTCAACACACCGTTGGGTTTCACAGACTGTTAAGGAAATCAACCAATAAAATGGAGGGGTCCTTGGACCTACTCGGCCAAGCCAAACCATACATCAAACACATAGTCTTCCAATTAACAGATGGTTCCTTGGACTTCACATGGATGCCCTTCACAGCAAAATACCATTGTTGGGCATGAAGGAAAACGTTTGACAACCACAAATAGAAATGGAAGGTGGGGAAAAACAACCCAGGAGAGCAACACGTTTCAAGGAACGTCCTTGGACTTCACAGAGGTAAAAACAACCTCTATTCACACCCAAAACATGGGTCTAACTTCTCAGCCATTGAACTCTACACAAATGAGCTTCCATCTTGGAGAACAATGAGGAAAACACGAAAATTTGTGAGGGAAACGCTCAGCAACCCCCGACCGCGTGAGGAATGAGAAAACACCCACTCCAAACCCCCAAAACGCAAATCTTTGCTGTGTTTTCACTCAGCCACACCAAAAACGGGTTTTTCTAGTTGCACATACACTCGGCAACCCCAAAAATGATTTTCCAACCATGGAGAAAAATGGGTAAACTGCAAAAACGTGGAGGAGAACTCCCAGCTTACTCACAGGGGCAAAAAAGGCCTCCTCAAACCCCAAAATCGTGGCCCTTTCCTTCCCATTCGCCCCAGCAACACCCAAAACACATTCTGGGTATGGAGAAGGGAAGGAAACGACAGCCAAACCATGGAGGAGAGAGCTCAATCTCTTCCTACTATGTGAGGGAGCCAAAACTCCATGAGGATGGATGAGAAATGAAAGTCATGGGTGCTTAATGGCTTGGGCATGCATTCCCAAGCTTTTACTTGCCCCACAAGTCAAAAACATGCTTTTCAAAAATGGGTGACTTCCCAAATTCGAATTTGACCTCCATACCTTTCCCATCCCAAGGAGATAACTTTTTCAACCACTTCTAGATGACTGGGCACAAAAGGGCAAAATGGGTAGTTGACAACTTATGGGTTTTCCCCTTGGACATCTGGCTTTTCCCCATAGGCTCAAGGTTTGAATAATTCCCCCCTCCCTATTCCTTGCGAAATCATGCCCCCATCTCTCTAACATTGCGGCACATAGCTAGTTGTGGTATTTTTATTAATTTGCATTTTACATGATGTCTCAAAACACATTGTGTCTAGCTAGCACATAAACCATCGGCATCGATTTTAATCGCCGAAACATAAAACACTAAACTCATGGTGGGGCCTTTGCCTTGAGCTCCACACCATGATTTAATACAATATTTACATCATATGCAATTTAATGCAAACGGGGTCAAAACCGGGGTGTTACATGGATTTTGTCAAACCTCAAGTAGTGGGAAATTTAAGTGGTGAATCTCAAGTAATTTGTTTGTTGAAGTTTACAAAGATAAAAACAAATCTATACTATAGGTGTATGTATCTATATATGCAGCCTTGACATCTAATTTGACATGTTTTTGGGTCAAATTAGAAGTTACAATAAATTTGCTTAATTATCTCTATGAGCTTAGTGGTGAATTTTATCATATTTTTTTGCGTTGGTGAATTTTTTTTTTAAATTTCATTGTCCTCAAATTCAAACATGAACATGAACCATGTGACTTAGCGTAGGGCAAAAAGCAGGTTTTTGTTCTTACAATAAGTCCACTTGCTAGTCATAAGTGAGGTAGCATGATTATTTGTAGGAATTCTAAGAGATTTTGATGGGTGGTTTTAAAGAAGCTAATTTGTACATCAATTCCAAGCAAGGGTGTGTACCCGTCATATAAATACTGTAAAGCATTTAGAAAGTACTTTAGAGACAAGAATTCAAACAAAGTTCAAGATAGGTAGGCTTAATCATAAATGGCTAGAGGCAATGGAGTAGCAGGGCAACAATTATGTGCATTATGAAATTTATAACATATCTTCAAGAAATTGGGAATCTTTAGCAAGTAGAAACTATCTCTAACCAATGACTCCTTGAGATAAGCAAGCAGAATAAAATGTTTGAGGAATTAGTTGGTGGCACATATGCAATGCCATGAAGTTGAAAGTAAAAGGCATAATTTTTGGAAGTCAATGGGATTTTGAGGGGTTTTAAAGAAGCTAATTTGCATGTTGATTCCAAACAAGGACATGGACCTTTCATATAATACTATAAAACTTTTAGAAAGTCCTTTAGAGATAAGAACTTAAAGTTTGGGATGAGTGGGTTTAATGACTAGAACCAGTTGGGTAGCAGGGCAACAATTACAGGACTCAACTATATGAGAAGCATTAGGAAATTGATAACATGTCTTCAAGAAGTGGGAAAACTCTAACCAGTAGAAGCTATCTCATAACCAAAGGGTCCTTAGGATGAGCAAGTGAGAATAAAATGTTTGACGAATCATTTGGTGGCATAAATGCAACAACATGAGTTGGAAAGTAAGTTAAGGGAGAGGCTCTTTGAATTATGTAACATTTGAGACATCTTGGCACTACGTTTTGGGGTTTAGATGATCAAGACTCAAAAGTTAAAATAACCCTCATAATAATAAACATGAACTCTTAAATTGTTTTATACACTAGCACAAATTTATCTTAACCCTAAAGATCTACTATATGCCAAAAGTTATTAAATTTCTGGAGGTAGGGAACTCAATGTTTTCATACCCACATCAGTCAAGGATAAGTAGGTGTGAAAACACTAAGGTACCTTGGCACACAATAGATCTGTGATTAAGATAATTTTGTGTTAGTTTATGGATGTTTACAATGTTCATTGAAAGAAATTCTAAGGGAACAAATACTATACAATTAATGTTAACATTTAAAATGATAACTATGTTATGTTTGTGGTAAGGAAATGTTATAGCCTGGGGGTGCCAAAAATCCGAGAGTAGAATCACAACGGAAGAAAAGTCGAAGTTCACTATGGAGAATGGATCATAATGGTCTTTTTATAGACAGCACGGTTTAGGTCCATAGGTTTGTAACTTTATATCACAAATGACAAGAAATGAAATTATGTTAATCTCTGCAAAGGACCAAAAATAAGTAGTGCAAAATTCATCTCACAAGAATACAAAAGAAAACCTCACGCCATAGGGACTCAGGAGCCAATATAAGTACAATCTCATAGTAGTAGAGAAATAGATTGTAAGCTAAGTCACATGGTTTTGGGTTAGATTCAGCAACAATAAAATTTGGATAAAATTTGAATTTTCTGTTGAGATCTGGATAATATTCACCATTAGATTTGTCCATATACATATTCAAAATTTTCAAAACTTCAAGCCTCAAAGTTCAAAGTGCAAACCCTCTGAAAGATTGGAAGTTGAAAAGTTGACAACCCTACCTGTTGTTTGTTGTTGTAGCTTGGAAGATGGATTTTCTCTAAACAATGAAACTTGAAAGCCCCCCAAACTCAAGGTTGGCAACTTGGCAATGAATCACGGTTCAGTCTATTGTGTGGTGACTAGTTTAGTGGAATTGGGCTTTGGACTTGAGCTCTATGTCCAACCTAGGTCTATTATGCAGTGGCAGAATTGCAATTTGCTTAGGGCTTGAGCTTCAGTGGACTATCTATTGAGTTCACCATGAATGCCACTGTTGAATAACTATCAAGATCTATTATCTTGGATTGTTTATCAAGCTCACCATACTGCAAAGAATCAGGCCATGGTCTTGCCACAATTCGGTCTCACCATATGGCAATAAATCCCACACTATAATGAGATAAGTATTATACTCATTACAAATAAGAGTCGCAACATCAGGCAAGTGAATGAATCAGTGTTGTTGCCAGAGGGAACGAATGTGGGGCAGGGATGCAGCCATTTGGGAATAATGTGCTTCACTTATGTATTTGACCTACTGTTAATTATATTGTTGTCATGTCCTTTACATGCTTCTGCCTTTTCTATTTATGGCTCTGCATACCTTTATTGTATTTACGATCTAAATGCAGAGCTTAGTAGCAATATCTTAGAACTTGGACTTGGAATCGATTGAGGGTCAACTCGGACTCAGACTCAGACTTGTTTGAATTTTTTATGACTCAGTTCACTAAAAAATACGTAAAATGTTAAAATTTTAATAAAAACAATATATTTTAATGATTCCAAACCATTAGAAACAAAATTTGCTAAGTTTGCTTGTGTACATATGGTATAAAGGTGAATATATCAAAATGGCACCGAGTGCAATACATATCTGAAACAAAATACATAATCAACGAGGCTCTAAATGGCTTCTAGAACCCAAAACAGAACATGCTACAAGGTACTACTAGCCTACTACATATCGCTAAGCAACATCATCAATCATCAAACCCATCACCATTATTGGAAATGGGATCCTTGGCATGAGCTACAGAACCATCATCTGGCTCAGAATCATCAAATTCCTTGAGGACATTTGCAACTACAGTAGTAGTACTAATAGAAGCATGATTTGGTGGCTTGGTGGCTAAGTTAGTGTCCTTGAAGGCCAACTTGGTCAACTCGGCTGAGTCTGAGTCCGAGTTGGCCAAGTTTTAAAACACTGCTTTGTAATAAGTACAGCAATTTGATTCAGAGTTTTGTCAGAGCCAGAAGAAACAAAGGCCTGTTTAAAGTCTATTAAATACCTACATTCAATGAAAAGGCCACTAAATATTATGAAAGGTAAAATATCCATACAAACAATATTGTTGCACTTAATCCAAACCCACTAATGAAAATTATATGCAAGTACCTAACTATATTTTCGATAATTTAAATTTTGATCCTTTCTAATATTGTGTCAGACAAATACTGACTAAAAATTCCAGGGTTTCATATCTTTTCATTGTTAGATTGGTGATTAGTTACTTATCCTTTTTATTTTTGTAAATTTTAAATTTGGAAGAATGTCGAAGACATATTGATGTGGTGCATGCACATTGTTAACTTATTATTCGCTTCATGTTCATATTTCTGGAATTTGAAATGTACGTTTGACATCCTTTTAAAATTCAGGTGAGCCTGTACTTAAACAGGAGAGAAAATCAACACTTCCACTTTTCAACAGCGTAGTTGAAAATGAGAGCAATGACGATGTGATAGCAGAGTGTCTGTGCAGCTTTTATGTATTGCCAAGACAAAGTTCCTTTCTAATGGTATGATAATAAATCAGTGTTTAACACTTTTGTCTTTCAATTTCAGAAAGGAAAGCTGTAAAGGACAAGTGTTGAAAGGAATTTTCTTACCTATTCTATTTTATAACTTCATAAATTTCAGTTTTCTTTCCTCCTATTAACTAAACAGTGGTATTTATCAACCTTTTACTGATGGTATCATTTCCTTTAGAATATTGGATTTATTGACTGATTTCCTTTTGAAAGGCTGTTGTGTTGTGCTGATATAACCTTTGTTCTGCTGTGCTCATCGTTAAAATGGTGGAAGTCTGACTTGAAACAAATCCGTCAACTTATTCCAGGTAATATTTAGAAAGAGGGCATCTTACATAGTGATTCCTTTGTCCAAAAGCTTCTCCACATTCAAATCTTGTGTGCAAAGCATTAATTAAAATATTCATTTGCTATGTTTGTTGCCTTACAGAAGAGCCAAATAAATGCAGAAAAACAGTTAGAACACACATTTCTTTCTTTGGTGTAAAAAGCTTAACCTAGCTTGAATTGCCCTTTGGAAAATCTATTCCTCTCACATGTGCCAATGTTTGTGTAGCTCGTTCATCTGATGGATACAATCTTATACTACTTGACCCACCTTGGGAGAACAAAAGTGTACATCGACGAGCAGTGTATGTATATTCTGAAATAATTTAATTGGGTATTTTCTTTGTCTGACTTTTGCAATGGCGAAGTCATTATTTTCTGTTCTCATTCTGTTTTGAATCAAATCAAATTGTCTCAATGCTGATCAATTTTGTTTTTGAATCAAATCAATTTGTCTCAATGTGATCATATTTTAATTCCATCAAAATTGAATTGTCTTGACGCTTATCAAATTTAGAATTGATTCAAATTGAATTGTCTCAGAAAATCACCAAACATAATTGAATTTAATCACTTAGAAAAAAATCATTAAACATTGAATTCCAAGGATAAAAATAATCGAACATGGTGACACAAATTGTATGAGAACCACAATGGAGCCAAGAAGAAGGCAATGCATGGGATAATTTAAAGGCCGGATAAAAACCAGAAGATCATGTGAGTGCATAACATAGAAGGAGGCTGCACAGACTAGCAATCTATCACATGTTGGAGCATATTTTTCACAAAGATGAAATTGTGTGGCAAACAAACAATTTTTCATGCACATATACATTTAAATTTTTGAGGAGAGAATTTTGAGGTGCTAACGCAAAATTATAAAGCTCCTATATGCTTAAATAGAATAAACGTAATGAAACAATCATATTAATACAAGTTACCACTAAAATGTCAAACAAAAGTTAATTAAATGAAATAAAAGTGATTATTTGTTTGTATCAAATGGCTTTAATGTAATAAACGTGCATATTTTATGGGAGTCCATTTCTATCATCTTTTTTGTGTGTTTTATGTGTTCAAAAGTTCAACATGGTATCAGCTTTGGAATACCTTGAGCAAATTTTGTAGTCCAAGTTAATTAAACTCTATTCGTGATTACAAGTTAGAAATCAAAGAGATAAAAGTGTTTGCAATCTAAGTTATTTGAGAAAGCGCTTTTGAAAGTTATTTGAGATAGCGCTTTTGAAATTGTAATTTCAAGTTTGAAGCTTCTTTTTGAAACAGAATCATAAAGTTTATTTAAAATCCTCTACAATTTTTAAGACTGAACCCTATAAATAATTTTTAAAGTTCAAAGAAGTTTAGTCACACATGATAGAGTAGGGTTTGTAAACCACTGTAAAGAACTGGGCCACCATACACATCAACCATTCATCAAAGGAACAAGGTCAAGGAATTGCAAATCAAACCAACTTGTCTGTCATATGTAAAAATCCTATGTAGACTGAAGTAGAGGAAAACATAGAGAGGGTTTCATGGTTTGATTTCATAAAGAAAAAAATCACATCCCACTAAACATAGTTTGTAGGAGAAAAATCGAAAGGAGAGACCTAATCGACAAAAACATCGATGCATGCCCAAGAGCCAACAAAAGTGCATCTTGAAGGAGTCAACCAAATTTGTGTGAGGTGAAACCATAAGAGGATACATTTATAATTGTTGTGGACAAGAGTAATTCTTTGTAAAGACTGTTGATTTTTCTGAGCAGCATCGAGAGCCATTCTCTTAGGAGAATGGGGTCACCTTGTTCGGGACCACGGTGAAGACTCAACTTAGTGTTGAGTGACCATTCTGTTGAATGGTAGATATTTGATCTGGGACCATGATATAGACCTAGCTCTGCCATGGGTAGACTCAACCTAGTGTTGAGTGACCATTATGTTGAATGGTATACATCTGGTTCGGGACCATGACGTGGACTAACCTAGTTTTGAGTAGCCATTCTCTGGGAGAATGGAGACGCTTGGTCTGTTACCAAGTATTTGACCTAGGGTCAAATTATGCAGCCCATGGCTGAGCCACTTGGTTTGTTACCAGGAAAGCATTGTAAGCCCTAGATTGGGTCTAGGCATGTGTGAAACTCTGACCCTTGATCTATGGGCCTTGTGTACTTTTCCAAGGCTTAGCTACCCTTAGTTAAGTTACCCTAATACCAGATCTAGGTGTCACACAAAGTGTGAGATAAAAGCATTAGTAACTCTCTTGGTTTATGATGATCTACTTTTGCAATAAAAAAGACCACAGGTGATGATCACATGGGCACTTGGAAAAAGGCTAAAGATAAAAGGAAAAAATACATAAGTACTTTTTGACCACAGGAAAAGGACCACAGGTAAAATTTAAAAATACACAAGTATTTTTGGACCACAGGAAAAGGACCATAGGTGAAAGTCAAAGATAAATAAGGACTTTTGGTAAAAGTAAAAAATACATAAAAGGGCCTTTTTGGTAAAAAGGTAAAAGTAAAATTAGGACAAGAATAAAATATTAATATTATTTTTCCTAATTTTGGCCCACTTACAGGTGAATGGAGATTATAAAAGAAGATCAAGTCTTCTCATTATCACACATTCAATCTTACTCTCACAGGTACTGTTGCAAATGAGAAGATCTCATAGGTGAAGAAGAAAGTTCTTGATTGTGCCCTAGCATGGATGAGTCTAGCTAGGGCATCATCATCATCCTCATCCATTGAATAAAAAGCCCTAAGCTAGGGTTCCATCAAAAGGTTGCAGCAGCTGGATTTTATTGAGTTAGGGTTTCACCCTATTTTTCTTCTTCTTCATTTTGTCGGGCATATCTACTTCACCCAACAGACTCCAGACATTTACAGGCGTCCCTCCTTCATCTTGGGCAGGCTCAACTTCCTTCTTCTCTGCCCCATTAGTCTTCTCTCGTTTTGGCAAGGGCTCAGATTGCCCATCAGATTCATGAGCATGCCCTAACTGTGATTGGGTTGACCTTACAGCTCACGGCCACCAACAGGAAACCCTAGTTGGGCTGTGGGCAGCTTGCTAGTGGTTTTCGGGCACCCGTTCTAAGCCCCCAAGGGTTCGGGTATGTCCAGATCCACCTTGGATAGCAGACCAAGGTCTGCTAATAGTAGCAGAGGGCTCGGTCCTAAGCTTGGGCTACCCAAACTAGCCATGGGCAATAATAGAACAGACCCGGGTAGGCCAGGAAGAAATCTGGGCAAGGAAGAATAATTTTCGGGTAGACATCAACAGACTTTTATCAACTTCGGTAGTCTGGAAAATTCCAGGCAGCTCATAATTAATTTCGGGCAGCCTGTCAAAGTGACGGTAAATTTCGGGCAACCAATTTTAATTTTCGTGCAACTTGTTAAATTTTGGGCAGACTGATTTGTACTTCAGGCTCACTGTTTTTGATAGTCTTGTTTAATTCTGGGCAACCTGATATATTTTTGGGCAGTAAATTGTTATTTTTAGGCAGGCCCTAAATTGTTCGGGCAGATCTGATACTTTTGGGCAGATCTGGTATTTTTGGGCCAATCTGATATTTTTGAGCAGATTGTTGTTTTGGATAGTATTGATCTTTACTTGTCAGATCTAGAAATTTCAATTACTAGGGTTTGAAACCCTTGCTTTGATTTTTACTGAGAAGATTTACTGTAACTGTGGTTAAACCCAAATTTGGGTTTGAGGAACTTTTTGAAGAATTTCCTAAGTCATCTCATTTATGAGATGAGCTACTAATGCTTTTTGGGGTTTTTGTCCTTTGAAGGTTTCCCCAGTGAAAAACTGTGTTCCTTGTGCTGATGTGATGAATGTGTTTTTACTGCGCTTGTTATTTGTTTAAGTTCATCTGCAAATTTTTAAGTATTTATGCTAATGCTAAAATTCAACAGAGACAAAGCCCAAAACTTTGTAGGTATTTTTATTCATAGATTGTAGATGATTATGCAAAATGTTGAAGAAACAAAATTACTGATTTTTTTGGTGATGCTTCCATGCCCTAGGGGAAATTTTATTTGTGTTCTAGTTTCAAAAGGAAAGAATACCCCCCAAAAAATCCCTAGTTGTATACATGTAGACAGTATGAGTATGTTGTTGAATATTGTAACTTCAAAGGATATTCTAAATGTATTTTACTGATGTAACCCAAGGGAGATGTTGTTATTCCTCTGGCGGGGTGTTACTATTGTATTTGGTCATCACAGAGTCATGAGGTAAAGCCTCCATTGTAATTTGGGGCAATAGTACCCTAATGAATATAATATAATATTGTATTGAGTCTTCCTAAGTGAAGTCGACCTACTAAGTTAAGTGGGGCCGACTTGTTAGGTTAAATGCCAAGTGACGAAAAGAGTATAAATAGAGGAGATGTGTTCCTCATTTGAACACACTCACTTGTGCAAAGTGCATAAGAGAGAGAGAGAGAGATATTTGCTGGAGGGAGGCGCACCTATCTGGGGTCTTGTCTTTTACTTTTTATACATCTTATATAGAGGAAGTTTTTGTTGAGTTTTTTTCCCCGTGAGGCTTTCTCAGGATAAATCTTTGTGTTCTTTTTGTGTTCGTGCTTGTCTATCTTTCAGTGATCTCTTTTCTTATGGTTATATTGTTATGATGCTAAATGTTATAAGATCTGATATAACCATCAAAACTTAACATATGTTACCTCCTGAATTAGCATGTGAAATTAAAGCCCAAAAGAACAATGCTAACCTAAGTGTAAGGAAGAGAGTGTACCCATTGTCACCTCAATAACTTTCTCTTTTACTTTAGGTTGGATCGCCTCCAACTCAAGGGCGATATCCCTAGGAAATAGAATTACTAAATCTAGGCAAAGGGGTTCAAGGTGATATGAGGGAGAAGCTTTAGCAACACGTTTTTGTCTTTTGTAGTATAAGAAAGTAATGGGAGGATCAAGAGACTAGTGCCAACCCAAACAAGGGTAAATGGAATTAAGAGACCAATCCAAGTGGGTAAATTCATGAATGGTTAAAGCAACAAGGGCCACTAAAGCATGCCATAAGAAACCCTAACATGTTGAATAATGAATGTAGAAAATATACTAGGAGAGCCCAAATGGTGCCACATCAAAACATTGTTAAGGTGTGATCCAATGAAGTATTACAAGCAACAACTCTAGAAGATGATAGGAGCAAGCAAATACAGTAATGCATAAGACACCAAAGGGAAATAGAGGGAGAAACTCCTCACATAAATCCCTTCCACATGGTAGATATATCCTTTCATATGGCTCCTAAAAGACAATTTCTAGCAATTCCACAAATCACCAACAACATTTAGAAGTAGAAACATAAGCCTCACATTGATAAAACCCTTACATTTCACATATGCACCAATAAAGATATATCCATTAGTCCCTAAGGAGAGAGAATTCCAAAAACCCAACCACGAGAAATGAAGGAGAGAAACCCCTTCTATCGATTTTAGCTCCACTTCATTCTACAATAAAATAATAATAAAATCCTAGATCTAGCCTAACTCCTAAGGGGAAGTAAAAAAATCAAAGGGGTGGTGCGCCTCCATAAAAAGAGGGATATGGCAAGTAGAACACCAACATCTAACTTCCAAAGGTAGCACTCTATCAAATAGGCATGAGAATGGGTGCAAGGAACCCTTCAATAGTGGATGCCTCATCATAAATGCTCTCCAAGGTGAATGCTCCCATAAGATAGGCCACATGTCATGCAAGATATAAATGAAAAACCCTAGATCTAGGGCTTGATCCTCATAGCTTCTCTCCAATGCCAAATGACCTCCTCAAAATGTCAAAGAGTGTGAATAAGCCCTCCATCATAGAACATTACCTCAAAATATGGCACAAAATGATGTGTGGGACCTCCAAGGTGAATGCCCTCGCTGAAAGAGCTCCAAAACGTGAACACCCCCTTGTCAAAGCATAGGAAGGTGTGAAATAAAGACTCTAACCAAAGTGTCCACCATAATAGCATAAGTATGTGTGCAAACCCTCCTCTAAGTTGAGTGATTGTAATCTTCATGAAGAGGGGGGATTATATAAGGTTTAACTAGCATGGCTTATTGTTGAAACTGTTTTGGAATTCAAGGATTTTAGTGATTAAAGAGTTTGTGAATTTGAGAACTCAAGAATTTAGAGAATTTGGTAATTCTACCCTTTTACAAGAGTGATTAGACAAATTGATGGATTTTTGCAAGATTTTGGCAGTGCGGAGTAGAGAAACTGCTTTTAAGAATTTTCTTGTTATGTTTTTATTGTCAAATGTATTGTAGCATTAAGAGGGATCTTGGAGTGTAACATTCCAATATGACTAAATAAAATAAATGTAATGTAAATGCCACGTTAATATAAGTGACTAATGACTATGTAAGACAATTTAATTAAATGAGATAAGATAATTTTATTGATGTCCAATTAATGACCATTGAAGCAAGTTGGTGGGATTGCTAAATACAATGATGTCAATACAATGTGGGATTGCAAAGACAACTCTTATAAAAACAAGATGTGGGAAGTAAAGTTTTGATCTAAGCTAAAGCTTAAGAAGTAAACTATGGAAGTGGAGAGCAAATCTAAAAAAGGTTTGTAGAATGGGCATGTGTCCAAAATTTGGAGTTTCTATAATGCCAATTTATTAGGGGTTGCTAAAGCTAGCTCCCTTAACATTCAAGCCCAATTGGAGAAAACTTGGGATAGATTGTCTAGAGGAGGACCTAGAGGAGGATCTGAGATGCTACTTGGAAGAGGTTGACTACATTGCTAGGTCATGGGTGATCTCAACTGACTATTGGTATGAGATTTGGACTAACAATGTCATTGAGGCCTCCAGGAAGTGGGGTTAGTCCCATGGGCCTGCACTATTCTAGAATCAAAACTAAGGCCACTATCCATCTGTCTTAGAGATCCTAGCAAAAGTGAACACCTTAAAAAAGGAAGTGATCATTTGGGTGGAGATTGGTCTAGGAAGTCATTGGAGAGTATGGAAACAAAGCTTGAGGGCCTTCTACATGTATGAGACCAAGCATCTTTGGTTGTGTTACTTGAAGAAATTGGAGAGGGTTTCTTAACTCCTTGAATAGACAATGGTACCAATCTTGATCTTGTAGTAGATGGGGTAGTGGAAGTTGAAGTGCACCAATATCTCAATGTCTCGAAGATTGCACAATTAATAAATACTATTTGATCGATCGAGCTGGTGCTTCACCTCCACTAGAAGTCTTTTTGAGCTCAATCTAAACGAAAGTGCTAATGCATAAGGTAAAGTGTCAATCAAAGCTAAAGACTGAGAACTAAACTTTGAAAGCAAAGAGAAGATCTGAAAGAAGTGTGTACAATGGGCATGTGTCCATAATCTTGAGTGCCCATAATGCCAGTGTATTAGGGTTTGCTATAACTAGCTCCTTAATATTTGTGGTGGAGTGGAGAAAACTCAAGATAGAAAATTGTCTAGAGGAGGATTTGGACAACATATTGCATTGTTGCTTGGAAGAGGTCAACTACTCTGTTGGGGTCTACGTGATCGTGTTTTATTGGAGGTGTGGGATTTGGCTTGGTAGTGCTAATGAGACCTTTGAGAAGCGGAGATAGTCCAACAAGCTTGTTGTAAGTTGAATTGGAACTAAGCTCACTGTCTATGTCTCTTGGTGCCTGTAGCAGATGGGAGCACCATAGAAAAGGAAGTGATAATCAAGGTGGAGATTGGTCTAGCAGGTAGTTGGTGAGTATGGGAACAAATCTTGAGGGCCTTCTACATATATGAGACCAAGCATCTCTTGTTGGGGTACTTGAAGAAACTGGAGAGCATCTATAACTCCTTGAATAAACAATGGTACCACCCTTAGATCTTGTAGTAGATAGAACTATAGAAACGAAGTTGTTAGAATATAATCCGTTAGGGATTATTGTAAATAAATAAAGAAAACTGAATAGTTAGGAAGCCGAAAAGGTTGGGCGGAAGGTGAAACACAACAGTCCTATGAAATGTATAAATAAATGCTTTTAGCTATGTAATGGATTGAATCGGGAGTTATACCTAACAAGTGGTATCAGAGCTTGGCTATTAGCCATAACTCCTGCCTGTTGCATTTCAGTCCTGGCATTCTGCTTGCCAGTCCATTGCTAGACTGCCTGCTCCGTTAGTCTGCCATTTGCATGCGTTTCTCCTCTCCCAGCCTGTGCGCATTCATTTGTATGCGTTATTCTTGTGCTGCGATTTTGTGGAGGAAACCTTAATCCTGAGTTTTTCTTGTGCTCCTACATGCCTTAACCAGAGCAATATTTTGTGCACTCTTGTATGCCTCCAGTGTGCAAACGTTAGAAAATGCGGCCTAATTGCAGCAACTACATATCCATTATTTGTATTGCCATGCTTGCATATATCGTCTCTTAGCTCTGGCAACGTTATTACTGCTTTCAAATAAATTACTTCATTCTGTGTAACACGGTCTATAGTCCTAATTTCCTTCGTGCTTTTGTATTCTGGTTCTTCCATTGAAGACTGGCCGTTTATAAATTAGCAAGCTTAGACCTATGTTAGCAGGGACGCGTTCTATTCTAGAATGTATTGCTCATGCAAGTTCTAAACTGAACAAGTTCTAAACCTAATTATTGCATGGCTTTGGTGCAAATGAGCCAATCCATTTTCTAAATCTTTCTGCGACCACGTTGGAAGCTGTGTTGTAGAGTGTTGTGAGATGCTGTGATTTCATGAGGGAGTTGTAATACCTATCTAAGCTGCTATTTCATATTATTTCTGCTGCGAGTGTGTTGTCCGGAGTTGCAAGTGTGCGTGGAGCTGGTATGAAGCACCAACAGTTGAATACAAGCGTGAGGTAGATCATCAATGATATAGAGCAGTTGAGGAGTGAAGCTGTGAGTAGGGATTCGATTTTTCAGAGACGCGGACGATTTCTGCGAAGAAGCATCCAGAGATTATACTGCTGTGCTCGTCTATCATTTCGGTGGAGGCCGTGCTGAAATCGCTGCCGACACAGCGCCTGGAGAGGAGCACGCTTTTCGTAGATGTCCAGTCCGTGAAAGAGTTCCCGCGCCGGCTGTTACTGCAGATTTTGCCGGTTGAATTCGATGTGCTGTGCATAGCCTTTTACACCAGCGTGGAGCTATGACCTGCGTGGAGTATGAGCCTGAATCCCATGAGCCTGTATGAATATTATTCTGCGTGAAGACCAGCGTGGAGCTGCGACCTGCGTGGAGAAGGCTGTAAGAAATATTTTAAATATTGCTGATATATGAGTCTTCAATCAGTTTACCAGCGTTGTTTACAAGCGTCTACAATTCTGTGATTGGGAGCCATATCAAAACTATTTATTGTTAAAGGATTTTCTAATATTGTGTTAAGAGAAATATATGTATACATCCATCCTTGAACAACTGACAACGTCTTGCTTATAGGATTCATTTGATATTGCACTTAAGAAAACAATAGCCGCTGCTACTAAGCTCTTCGATTGTGAAGCTCAAGAAATGCCAAGCCCTGTTTGTCTACTGAAAATATGCTTGGACGTCCTCACTTATTTGTGGACATGATATTCAATGTTGCAATCATAGTTTTTTCAGATTAAGTGGAGAAATAAATATATGCTGCGGCCTGTGATTGTGGTATATATGCGTTGAGTATCTGTGATTATTGCTGCGACTTGAAGACTGCTGTGATTTGAAGACTGCTCTAATACCTATCTTTTATGCTGAGACTGCCCATCATGTTGACTGCATAAATTTTTGGATTTTGAAATCTGCGAAGAGCTGAGATAATTGTTGACTGTTGGTTGTAATATTTTCTGTGTCATTGTATCATTTTTAAAACTTGAAGTTGAAATATTAAGATTGTAAATCACCTTGGCAGAGACTGTAGACCTGCAAGGTTATTATTTTTTCTATTTCTCTTTGTCATATCAAGTTCATTATTGTAAATTACACTAACAGTTGTAAAGATGCAATCTTTGGCATCAATAGTTGGTGCCACTCTCTCGGGCAAAGATCATTCCAAAGGAGAAAGCAGCAAGAGAGGACGAGGAAGAAGAAACTTCAGAGGCAGAGGGGGCAGAAACAAAAGATCAGATTTGCAGTGCATGCGTTGCGGAAAGACTGCGCACACATCAGATCAGTGTTGGGCGTCAT